>KV751336.1:3150953-3182704 GCA_001698575.1 Mola mola
ATAAAATATAAATATATTATAAATAACAAATTATTGACTAACACGTCTTAAAATATATGAAGCCCATGAGTCCAAGAACATGTAATATCCATCAATCCAGAAGTATAGGTAATCTATTGATCCAGAAGCTGATAAATGTTAAAATATATGAACTCCGGAAATCAAACAGGTATGTGACATATAGAAATCCAGAGTTACTGTATGTGTGGTCTATTGATTTGTAGCAGGTGTAATCTGTTGATCCAAAGGTATAATCCATGGATCAATATGGCGCTGGTCCATCAACAACAGGATCCAAGCCACACAATCCCCTATCCTTGTGGACAACGACACCAGAAGATCCTAATCCACAATTCATTGCCAACTGATCATGTCTCCACCAGTCAGCAAGGGCTCAGACAAATAAGCCACGTCTGCATTTTACAGGAACCTGCAGGACGACAAAGCACAGGGACTCCAGGGAAGGTGTGAAGTTACTAACAAACATTACTGGGATAGGAATAAATTGAGAATGAGAGAAAGAGAGGAGCTCAGTGCATCATGGGGATTCCCTCGGCAGTCTAAGCCTATAGAAGCATTGCTATGTGCAGGCCTGTGGCAGCACTAATCGTATGTTTTATCAAAAAAGAAGGTTTTAAGCTTGCTCTTTAACATAGAGAAGGTGTCTGCACCTGAACTGGGAGCTGATTCTAGAGAAGAAGGGCCTGATTGCTGAAGGCTCTGCATCCCACACTAATTTTGGATATCCCTAGGAACTACAAGTAAGCCTGAATTTTGGGAGCGTAGTGATCTAGTTGGGTAATAAGGCACTACAAGCTCTTTAAGATATGAAAGTGCAAGACCATTTAGGGCTTTATACAAAAGGAGAATGATTTTAGACTCTATCCTCGGTTCCACAGGCCAAGGAAAAGCTAAAATAAGAGAAATATGATTATTTATTTTGTCCTGGTTAGTACAGGAGCAGCAGCGCTCTGAATCAGTATAGACTCTTTAGAAACTTGATGTTGCAGACTAATAGTTCAGAATTATGGTAGTTCAGCCTAGAAGTAAAAAAATGCATGGGCAAATTTTTCTGCATCTTTTTGAGTGAGGAATTGTCTGTTTTTTTCAATATTAAAAAGGTCAAAAAAAGGCAGATCTTCAAATTTGCATTATGTTGGAGTCAAAGTACAGATATTGATCAAAGATAGCTTACAGATTTCTCACAGTAGCGCTGGAGGCCAAGTTAATGTCATACAGCATTAATATATCATTTGATAAAGTATTCCAGAGATGTTTAAGCAGCATAATAACTTCAGTTTTAGTCTAATTTAGCATTAAAAAAATTACAGGTCATGCCATGTTTTATGTGTTTGATACAAGCGTGAAGGTTAGTTTACTTGTTGGTTTCATCTGGTTTCAAGGATAAATATAACTGAGTGTCATCTGCATAGCAGTGAAAATTATTAACATGGTTTCTGATTATATTACCTAAAGGAAGCATATATAGGATGAAGAGAATTAGTCCAAGTACAGATCCTTGTGGAACTTAAATAACTGTGGTTTAAGTAGAAGTTTCATTATTTACATGTACAAATTGATATCTGCCTGAGAAATATGATTTAAATTAGCTTAATGCAGTTCATTATTACAGTGTTTGTGTAAGGATCTGATGGTCGATGGTGTCAAATGCAACACTAATGTTACTAACAGGAACCTAACACTAACAGAACAAGTACAGATGCAGCCTAATGCAGTTAAAGGGCCATTAAGTAATTTTAACCAATGACGTTACTGTGCTATGATGCATACTAAAACCTGCCAGAAAGACCTCAAATAAACTGTTGTTATGCAGAAAGCCACATAACTGATTAGCTACCATTTTCTCAAGAATCTTGCACAGAAAATGAAGGTAAGAAATCTGTCTATAGTTTGCTAAATCCTCGGGTCAAGACTTGGCATTTGAAAGAGAGGTTTAATTACAGTGACTTTGAAGACCTGTGGTACATAGCTTGTTAACAGAGATAGTTTGATTATATCTAGAAGAGGAACAATAATTGGGAGCAGAATTTTTAAAGCAGTTTAGTTCAGATGGAATCTAAAAGGCACATTGCTGGTCTTGATGAACTGATAAGTGAGGTTAGCTGCTGAAATAATTGAAGTAAAGCAGTCTTACAGCTGACTCCAAGGTTTGTGTGTTTAGAGACAATTTTTTACCATTTGATGTTGATGAATTGTCTCTCTAATAAGTACAATTTTATTATCAAAAAAGTTCATAAAGTTGTTACTACTAAGATATACAAGGATACATGATTGAAAGGAGCTATGTCAAGATGGCTACAGTACAAGAACTCTTGGAATAAACTTATTGTCCTCTATCAATACAATCAAATTGTATTAAGTGCTATATATAAGTATTTTCAGGATAATTGGCAAGACTAAACGTGACTCTTGGTGGAGTGCCATTTTCTTTTTTCTTTCCTTTTTTTTTTTGCTTCACTTTCTGGTTGTGAGGATTATACCATGGAGCTGACTTCCTTTATTTATAGTCTTCTTTTATAGAGGTGCAACATTTATATAAAGCTGTTTGCAGTGAGCCTGTAGCACTGTCAACAAGGAGGGAGAAAGATCAGATAAGGAGTCCTCTGATCTATCAATATATGGCATTGAATCTAAAGCTGATGTAATCAATTCTTTATATTTACCTTCAGTATAATCCAGTGGTAGAAATATTTTCCTATTGGTGGGTAGTCATGTACTAAAATTTTTAAAGTTATTAAGTATAGTCTGACAGAAAAGGATAATAGGAGAAGACAATTAAATGATCAATATCAATGCCATATGACAGCACAAGGTAAAGGGTGTGATTGAAGCAGTGAGTAGGCTTATGTACACACTGACAAAAGCCAATTCAGTCTAATAGTGAAATAAATGCAGAGCTAAGGCTACTATTATCAATATCAATGTGAATATTAAAATCACTCACAATAATTACTTTGTCTGTCTTAAGAACTAAACTTGACAGAAACTGAAAATGCTGATAAAAATATGGACCAGGAGGATGGTACAAACAAGATTGGCTGTCTTCCAAACTGGGTGAGAGAGATTAATAACAGTTATTTCAAATGAGTTATAGTTAAGTTTAGGCTTTGGACTAATTATTAGACCTGAATCGCAAATAGCTGTGACTCCACCTTCTCAGCCGGCATCTCAAGGAATATAAGTGTTAATATGGCGGGGGTCAGTGGATTCATTTAGACTAACATAATCATCATTACTCAGCCAGGTTTCAGTAGACTTCATAAATCAATTTGATCATCCTATATTAGCTCATTTACTAATATTGCTTTGGATGAGAGAGATCTGATGTTCAGAAGTCAACATTTAATTTTCCTATTATCTATAACTCCTACAATGGTTTTAATGTGAAACTGGTCTTTTAGTATTACAATTAAATAAATGAGATGGTCGGGGTACAAACACAGTCTCAGTGGGGTTTTTAGCCGGAAACTGCTCTAATTAAAGGACAGAGAATCGTGTAGGAGTGCAACTCTAACTCCTAGTCTGAACTCTGGTTTGTCAGGCATTTGGGTCTATGATAAACTTAGTCAAATTCCTAGAGATGAGAGTATCCACAGTTGGATGAATGCCATCTCTCCCAATCAGATCAGGTCTACTCCAAAAGCCCTTTGAATATCACATTTGCTGAACACCACCGCGACAGCCAGCAATTGAGTGAAGACATTCAGCTAAACATGCCATTACTGGTCACATTAGGGAAGGGGTCCAGAGAAAATTACGCAGTCCGACATGGTTTTTGCATATGTACACACCAACTCGATATTAATTTTAGTCACATCCGACTGCCGAAGCTGGGTGTCATTACCGCCATCATGAATTACCATTTTATCAAATTTATGATTACTCTGTGCCAGTAGTTTCAAATTTGATTGTACGGGCCCCGGGAACACACCTCACTATGGTTGCTGGTTTTGAGTTTCATGCTTCTGAGGATGGAGCTACCAATTACCAGGGTTGGCTTGGGAGAATCTATTAGAAATGTGAGTGGGTGGGTGGTGCACTGTGGACTTTGGTTTATGGCTACGCTTCTTTCCGACAGTCACCCAGCCTTCCTGCTTTTCTGGCTGCCTGGGTGCTGTCGAGTGACGGCTATGAGGGGCAACGCTAGGCTAGTCCACAGCAAGTACTGGGAGCTTGCTAACTATGGTAACTAATGAATTTGGTTCCATGGTGCAGAGCCACTATTCCAATCCAGCTCAACCTTGCCTCCAATGCTAAATAAGTTAAGTACTTACTTACAAATACCATTACTGCTAAATGAGGGAGAGAATATCTAAACATCTGACACATTGAACAAGAGATACAACAGAGGGAGAGGGAGAAGCCATTGCTAATCACTAGGATAGTTAGCACAACTAAACTAAATTCTGAGTGCTTAATTGAGAAGCGGTATATGCTTTACGAAGAAGTGTTGCTAAACAGAGATTAGGAGCTAGGACTTGAGTCAAACAAATTAACTTTTAGACACATTGTGGTGTCTTGGTTGACTTTAGTAGAATTTACAGAGCTTAAGATAGTGCAAAGGAAAACATTAACAGCAGCAACAATACACACAGTTAGGTAGAACACTTACGGCAACATGTCAGCATGTCAGCAAAAAGAAAAAAAACCTTACGCACCCTTCTCACGGATACCATAAATGGAGACACATCAGCTAATCCCATTTTATTTTCACCTCAGAATGATTTCAAAACCATTGTGACACAGGATTGTAATTAGCAGATATAATTTGCTAAGCAAACTGAAGGTTAACAGGTTGAGCTGAAGAAAAGACTACAAAGATATTGGCCATGTCATCGACTTCACAAAATAATTTTTTTGTGCAAAAAATCCATAACTTGTACACACGTTATTGTTTTATGAACACAAGATAATAACATGTCCTCACAAGATTAAAAAAAAAAAGAAAAAAAAAAAAAAAGCCCTTTACAGGAGTTAAAGGACCAGTGTTTAAACGTTAGCAGGATCTAGTGATGAGGTCGTAGAATGCATGCAATGGAGCACTGCCCACTACCGCCTGGAGAAGGCTCCAACCCTAAAGGAGAACTATGTTGGCCATCTGTGTATGATCCTTCGTTTAGAGTAATGTAGGTTAAAACTAACTTGGGACAAACTTCCAGGAGACTGCTGACAAAAAATTCCTTGTGTTCCTTCTCTGTCGCTGCGAGTGATCTTCTGCTGATGAAGCTCATCTGATTCAAGGTTCAATGTGTTGTGCGCTCAGAGATGGTCTTCTGCATGACTTGGTTATAACCAGTGGTTGTATGAGTTAATATTGTCTCTCTATCATCTCAAACCAGTCTGGCCATTCTACTCAGACTTTTGGCATTTTCGCCCAGAGAACTCCAGCTCACTGGATATGCAATGATGCAATCAACACGATTTAATGTTGTAATTTTTTTCCCCTGCAATTTAAAGGGTGCATTATTCAAACAGTGAGATCATTCACCGCCATTTCAACTTCGGTTGAATCTTAGCAGGTACTATAATTATTTCTGTCACTTCACTGCCACTACTTGGTCAGCTATTTATCGAATTATTCCTTCTATGATCCAATCTACAGACACACACAGCTAATATTAGAGGTGCTCTCCTTAGTTAAAGAAATGATTAAAGTGTTAGATAGGACAGAAGAGACAGCAAGATAAAAAAGTGTAGCAAGATCTGTTACTTCAAGTAAAGTCATCTGTGGAAATTAAAATATTACTCATATTCAGATAACCTTAATTGCCTTTTTTTTTGGCAAATACTGTAGCTATGCAAAGGCAATAGGCATAAAAAAACAGATTAAGACTCATAGGTGCATATTGATAGCAAAAGTTTTTTAGTTTATTATCCATTGTGTAATGATTGATTAAAATTGTGTGCTAATTTGACCACAAGTTAGGTTGTGGAGGGGACTAACTGTACTAACTGTATTCTGTATATTTTGTCAGAGCATTTTGCACACAAATTGTGTCACATTGGCCTGAATGTTTTGGAAAGAATATGTTTGTTTGAACCTGTGCATGGAATGATTCGTGTGTAGTCAGAAAGGACAAGATACCCAAAGCGAAAAACTGAAATGGCTAATTAAAAACTGAATTTCACATAGGCCTAATTTACACCTGGTTGAACATGTCACTAACTGGCATGAAGTCTAATGGAAACTTGCTCTTATACTTTGTTATTGCACTTTATGTGACCTTGCTCTTATGCCATATGTGACCTTTACGCCTACGCATGAAGACAAGCCATTTCTCAAAAAACAGGAGGTCACAGATTTGCAGGTGCAAATTAGAAGAGCGCAGACTTTTCTTTTAACAGGAAACCATCGTCTGACTGATCAATGTATAACTTAAATACTGCTGTTTTCTATTGTTGGCGCTTTTTTTTGCTCTCTCATCCTTTCAGCTTACGCTGACTGTATCACAGACTTTGCTGCAGCCAAAATAAAGAGACACAAAACAACTTGACTTTGACTTCTTTATTCTTTGATTCACTTCAAACAACAAATTTGCCACAAAACAGGTTAGTAACATGATAAATGTCAACAAAAGCATTTGTAGAGGACACTGCTGAAAACAATGTTGACACTCTTTTACTACGCAATCAGTTACTTTTAAAATATCACTGCATTACGGGCAGGGATTTATGCAGCATGTGGAGACATGTGTTGTCACATCTAACTCAGTGAAATGATTAATTTCCACTAACAACAATCACAGAGGTGGTGACACATTGTCAGGGTCCAGTAGTGTTCATGTGTCTGTTGTTAGGGTCAGTGTTTCTCGCCTTATTTTGAAATTTTGTTTGTGTCTTATTCCCCATGTCCTGTCAAGTTCTCAGGGGTGTGTGATTACCTCTCCTCCCTAATGTGTCTCACCTGTGTCTAATTGTCTACCCCTTCCTTGTGTATTTAAACCCTGTGTTCCTTTTCTCCTGTGCGAGATTGTTTTGTCTTCCTAGTGAGCAGTCTAGCATTTATTCCTCGTGAGTTCCTTGTGTTTTGATCATTGTTTCGTGTCTCGACTACTGAGTTTGCTTGTCCCTAAATTGTACCTTTGTTATCTAGTTAGATTTCCCGGTGTTGACCTACTTTCTGAGTAAACGGTTTTGATTAAGAACCTCCCGGTGAGTCTCTGCATGTTTGAATCCTCCAGAGTCTGTACCTGATACACATAAGTGCATTCTTTGTCTACAGCATGTGCTTTCATTTTGTGCTGAGCATTCTCATGCCACCATACAATACTGATCCAAGATTACAAGATGATGCCTGATTTAATATAATCACTCAGCTAATTGCAAGCTAGGTTTAATTAAAAAACAAACAAATAATCCAAACTGCAGATGTTCCTTACAATAACATTAGCCAGCTTACAATAATAACCAAACAAACTTCCCCTGATCTCTCTACTGCATTCAGTGGTCCATAACAGCCTGGTCCTTGTTCATGGACAATTAATATGGTGAGTATGTAGTGCTGGCAGATGATGTTCGTCATTCTTTGTGTCACCTGAGCATCAGTCTGCCTCCCCCGCCCCCCTCAGGCACTGTGGTATAGCTGCTTATTACAGCATAAGGAGAGCAAGCTTACCTATTTAGACTTGACAGGGCAAGAGCATTTTAATTCTTTGTTTCATTTAAACCCAAAACATCCCAGAATACTGTGGTTAAAAATCTTCAGTTTGCATTCATCATTCAAAGCTAATGCAATAGTCTGAAGATCATCTGTGAACCACAGATAACAGAGGTATATTTGTGTCTTTTTAAAATTGTTTTTCTGAAGAATGTACTCAAGGGGCAATGCAATATGTCAGTCTCATGACGGCTGGTGACCAGTCCAGGGTGTACTTTGCCTTCACCCAGTGATGCTGGGATAGGCTCCAGCCCCATGTGACCCTGTATAGGATAAGTGGTGATAGAAAATGAATAAACAGATGAGACAAAGGCCCATGGTTTAATTATAATATTTGACACTGACAATTCATCAAAATTAAAATTAAACAACATTGGCCAGCCTAGCAGAAATAATTGTCAAATAGGGAACTTTAGGGGTGCTCAGTTCCACTACATGTAAAATTTGAACGTGAATTGAATTGTTCTTCATCCTCTGGATGTTTACAAAGGTAAAAAGAAACTGTGACTCACAAAATAGTCTTGCCTGACACCAACATGCCTGCTATGTTGTACTAAGCTCTTAGATGAAAAAACTTTTTCTTAAACCTTTTCTTCTTTTTCTAAGATGGTGCAGGAGGAACTTCACACGCAAACAGCCCATTTCTTGCTGTCAGACTGATGATAAAGTGGAGTTAATTTATCATACTTCCTTTTCATGTGTCGTAACGTATAAATACCTGACTTTGTAGATTTTATCAAAAGCAATAACTCCAAAGGATGGATACATTTTAATGTTATCACAAAATGAGAAGAGAGCATTTGTTTCTACCTCTGTCAGGATCATGCTTTTGACTTACTACAGGACAAGCTGATGTGCCAGATGGAGGTTCACCGACTTCTTGTCTGAAAAAGAAACATGAAACTGGAGACAAAAAAATCTAATCAGCATTGTATTCCGTCTGTGTCCTTCTATTCTCCCTGCAGCAACACCTGCACCACCAGTCACCATTTTGTCCAGCTCCTGATGTTATGGCAGGGCCGTCACTGGACTCAGTTTGTCAGGATGACACTGCCTACAGCTGGGAGATTGACCCTTTGCTCAGTGCTCTCAAGACATGTGGAATTCACTCTATAATGATTCCCCAGTCGACCTTTTGGAGTGAGTACTCCAGCTTCCTGGTTTACCATCATCATGCAGGGCTTGAAGATGGACGTGAACATCAGCTCTGTCATCATGTAGGTAAGCAGGGGGTGTACAAAAAGTTGAAACTTCTAAAGATGATAGACCCATTTGAGATGAGCCAGGCCTGTGCAGAATCGATGCCTAATTGACTGACAGTCGCTAATGACAGTCACTGGTGACTGTCATTCAATTAGACTTGTTTCTGACTTGAACCCAACTTGCACAAACTTCAAGTCCCAGGGCCTGATTAAAGAGCTGTCACACAACATATCATAGAAGTGTTTCATTTCCTTTTGTTTCGTTTTCTCCTGCTTATCCTGGTCCAGGTCACAGGGGCAACAGTTTGAGCAGGGAGACCATCATAGAAGTGTATCTATTGTTTGTTGTATCATACTGTATTCTATTGGAGCCTAACATCAGGCTGGTTTAATTACTGAAGTTGTTATCAGCACACCAAGGTCTGGGGAGGATGAAGAATTTTGTACAGATATGAGATGTGGTCATCCAGTAGTATATTCCTTTGTTTTCCTTTGTTTTTAATTGTAATAAATTATAATTTTAAATATATGTTTGTTTAAAGGACCAGTGTTTAAATATTAACGGCATCTGGAGGTGAGGTAGTAGAATGCATGCACCTAGTCCCTTGTACTCACAAAACATCTACCTTTCTTCTCTGCATCTAGTCAGCTAGCTCTCTACCTTTGCCTGTCATTATGCCAACAGAGTGCCTACTCTTAATCCTACATTCTTGACTTTCCTCTTCTCTCTCTGTCTCCTAATGTGCTTCCCTCCCTCGTTTTTTGACTAACAGTAGACCAATTTCCGCCAGTAACCTGTTTGTCAACAGCACCGGTGGCGGTCGTTATTAAGCCGGGCCACAACCAATCTGGTATGAAATTCGTTTTTCATGACTTGCATATTTGATTAGTTTTTATGCCAGATGCCCATCCTGACGCAAACCTCACCATTTATCTGGGCTTGGCACCAGCACTAGAAATACACCGGTTTGACCCCTAGTGGCTGGTTTACTTGATTATTAATATGTATACGTATTAATTTGGGGTGGGTGTCTCTGTCCTGATTTCAGTATGAATTCTTAAAACAATTCAATATCTTACCTTATTTCTTGGGGCACAATTCCCCATGTCAAGTAGCCACCCTAAAACAATCATCACATATACAACAAAACAAAAGTTGCTCAAAAGTTAAAGATAAGATAATATAATCCCTCCAGGAACCGCCACCTTACCATGGTGGAGGGGTTCTGGTGCCCTAATGATCCTTGGAGCTATGTTGTCATGGGCGGTTTGCCGCTGGTAGGGTCACCCAAGGCAAATTGGTCCTAGGTGAGGGGCCAGACAAAGCGCGGTTCAAAAAGACTTCTATGATGGCGACTAACAGGGACATGTGCACCCTGCCTGGAGGGGTACCGGGACCCCGCTCTGGAGCCAGGCTTGGAGAAGGGGTCCATAGGCGAGCGCCTGGTGGCTGGGACTTGGTCCATGGGGTCCGGTCGGGAGGAGACATAGGTCCGTCCTCATGTGGGCCCACCACCCACAGGAGGCCCACCCACCACATTGCTCCTCTTGAATCCGAGGTTCAACTACCAGCCAGAATCTCCTCTCCAGCACCCTGGAGTAGACCTTCCCAGGGAGGCTGACGAGTGTGATCCCCCGGTAGTTGGAACATACCCTCTTGTCCCCCTTCTTGAAAAGGGGAACCACCACACCTGTCTGCCATTCCAAAGGCACAGTCCCCGATGTCCATGCAATGTTGCAGAGGCGTGTCAACCATGACAACCCTACAACATCCAGAGCCTTGAGCTCAGGACGAATCTCATCCACCCCTGGGGTGCTGCCGCTGCGGAGTTGTTTGACAGCCACAGCGACTTCGACCCCAGTGATGAGAGAGCCCAGCCCAAAGTCCTCCGCCTCTGCCTCCTCCTCGGAATGCGTGTTGGTGGGATTTAGGAGATCTTCCAAGTATTCCTTCCACCACCGATCTATAGACTCAGTTGAGATCAGCAACTCCCCTCCCACACTGAAGACCATGTGGACGGGTTTCCGCTTTCCCCTCCTTAGCCGCCGAACAGTTTGCCAGAATTTCTTCAGCGTCGACTGGAAGTCTTGTTCCATGGCCTCACCAAACTCCTCCCACACCCGGGTTTTTGTCTCAGTGACCACCCGAGCCGCAGATCGCTTGGCCTGCCGGTAGCTGTCTGCTGCCTCGGGTTTCCCATAGGCCAGCCATAACCTTTAAGTCTCCTTCTTCAGCTTGACGGCCCCTTTCACCTCTGGTGTCCACCAGCGGGTCCTGGGGTTACCGCCATGACTAGCACCAGCGACCTTGCTACCACAAGCCATTTAGCCATTTAGACATTTAGACATGCTGACTTCAGTAGGGAATTGAACATGCAATCTGCCAGTCAGAAAAAGACCTGTTGTATCCACAGAGAGAGATATAATCCTCCTTTTGTCAAGTTTTTGACGAGTCGACCTTTGACCCATTGATCAGGGTCATGAGGAGGGGAGGGAGGGGTAGGGTTGGGGGGTCAATGGGTTCGAAGGGTTGGGGGTTGGCGTATACGTAAGCAATGACGTAGTAATGGGGCGTTGAATTTCATCCAATTAGATTGAAGTAGGCAAGGGTTGGTTACTTCGAAAACTTTAGATGCAAGAATGAATCCTGAAGGGTTTCTGACTGTCCTAGAGATAACATCTGCCACAGCAGTAGAAACTTTGCATCTATGTGTGAGTCCTTCTCCTCCTTCACAATCACCTCTCCTCCCCTTCACTCTCTGTCAGTCTTTGAGTCATAGTGAACAGATGGATCCTGAACAGGGCCAAGCAACTGCGATAGAGTTTTGCATTTGTATGTATGACCTGTGTGTACATTCTATAAAAATAAAGAAAGACCTTGAGCACTACTATAACACCAATGATAAAGTGCAGGACTTAATGTGGGAGGAAATGTGCTAATCAGAACAGGGAGTGAACGATTTTCTGAAACAATTCAACTCTCCTGAACCCCTAGCTCCTTGTCAAGCCATGCACGACAGGAGGACCAGTGTGGTGCGGCTGAGGTACACTGCGGGCTCAGAGGAGAGTGTACAGTATGTAGACATGACATCTTTGTATCCCTACGTCACTTTTAATTATCCTTACCCTCTAGGACACCCCATCATCCTGTACAGTGATTTTGACGGTCCTGAAAACTACTTTGGGTTAATCAGAGCTGACGTTTACCCACCCGGCCTTTATTTCCCCGTTCTTACATGATCACATGCGGAAAAGTAGTGTTTACACTGTGTCACACCCGTGCTGAAATTAATTTCCAAAAGGGCCCGTGCAGACAACGACGAAGCTAGAGCTTTGACTGGGGTCTGGGTTACCCCTGAAAAAGAAAAGAGTGGGTAAAATCACAGAGGTGTGGCACTTTGATAGACGGAGCGATTCCATCTTTGTGGAATACATGCATACTTTTTTGAAAAGTAAGCAGGAACTTCAGGATACTCCACTGAGGCAACAGCTCAGGAGAGCCATGAAAAATATATCAGGGATTATCAAACCAATAAGGGGATTTTGCTGGAGGCTGACAAAATCCAAATCATTCCAGCCAAAAGACAGGTGTCTAAATTGTGTCTCAACAGCTTTAGCTACTTGTTTTCAGATAAGTATATTATCACCTACTTTACTTTCCTCAACCCCAAACTAACCCCCCTCCCCAAAAAAAACTGAACATGTGATGAATGTACGTATTTTGTATTACTTTATTTTTTTATCGATGATTTTGTATTGATGAATGTACTTTTTACCTACCTACCTAAAACACAAAAAAAGTGATGAACGACTTTTTGTGGTGATCATTAAAAAAAGCATGTTGAATTTAATGGAGGAAATTGAGTTTGATACAAGACTACAAATGCCTTTTTCGTGTCTCGTAGGACCTAGTGGGTGTGGAAAAACTTTTGTTAAACATGTTTTGGAAAACTGAACATGTGTTGAATGAAGAACCGGATAATATTGTATGGATTTATATCTCTGATCAACCTTTGTACGCAGAACTTGAAAAGAAAAATGAAAAAAATAACTTTGTGAAGAGACTGCCTGAATTTTTTGAAGATGAAAACCTGTTTCCCCCAGATCAAAGTCATATGATTATTCTGGACCATGCAATTTTTCAAGGGAGCGATCATCCTGAAGTGGTATGAATTTTCACACAATACAGACATCACAGAAACGTGAGCATCATGATGCTGTCGCAAAATGTTTTTCATCAAGGTAAACACAGCCGTACCATTAGATTAAACTATAATTACCTACTGTTGTTTAAAAACCCTTGAGACAGATTGACAAATGAGCACATTAGCTCATCAGATCTTCCCACGACAAAAAGCTTTCTTTATGGACAGTTTTGAAGATGCTAACAAAGAGCCTCACCAGTATTTAATCGTCGACCACAGCAGGCTGTTCAGAAGCCTACAGACTCAGATCGGGAATACTACCCCATCAGTGGTCAGCGGTTTACCTGTCTAAAAGAAAGTAAGTGATCATGTCAGAATGAATAAAAAGAAACGCTCTTTACCGAAAGCTCTTTACCGCACCTCTCCTTGGAAACAGACATTAATAAAAATAAAAGAATCGGACTTGAACGCAAACGACAGGCATTGAAAAAGGGTAATAAAAACACTGGAGGGTTTCGACTTGTCCAGGGTGTCCTCGCCTTCGTCCGAAGATGCTGAGATAGGCTCCAGCCCCCCCGCGACACCTAATGGGATAAGCGGTAGAAATAGGATGGATGGATGGACTATGTATGCCTTTGTCCATCCCTGTCAGTAATATAAACAAACTATAGTCTTTTTTTTCATAATCACACAAGGGCTGGTTGTTCAGCAACACAGCATGCTACAATAATAACTTCACTCATCTTTTAATCTATCTAGATTTCTTATATTTCTTAAACAATAGAAAATTTGCAGTCACATTGGAAACATACATGTCACTGTGAGATCATGAATTTCACTTGGTGGGACAGAAATAACAAGGTAAATTTAACAATGCTGCCACTGCTACTTAAAAAAAAAAATAGCATGATATATTGACTTATGCTATGTGCTTGAAACCTCACCGTGGCTGATGAGCCAGATACACCCATTTATTAATGTGACACCCAGGCAGGATTGTTCCTCCCAGGTTTGCATCAATGTAGGCTTTGCAACAACGTGCCACTGAAATAGATTAATAATGGATTTGCATTTTTCTTTGCTGTCGTTTTCATATTGTTCCTCTGGTTCTCACTCTGATTGTGACACAAAGGCATCTGCACCTGACTCTCGAGGGGTATTTCTGTTTACTATATTATTATAAATTATAGCAACAGGGTGTTTTTCCAATGCTGTGTTTCACTTTGGTAATGCTTCTTGACCTCAACATCACCATCTCTCTCTCCAGGGGTTTAAAATGAGGCTCTATTGGTTGGGATGCAGCTTATAATTGATATTTTATATGTGCTTTGAGGCCAAAATTAGAGTAATATATACCTTGCATGCATTTACCTGATCATTAAGAAGCAGCATTTTCTACAGCAAAACCAGAATTATTGAGAGATGTTATAAAACCTTAGTCCATTATGAATCTGGGAACCAATTTAGATCTGTGTGGGAGGCCGAGAGCGGGAGTATTATGTGAGACTGGATGTGATAATTGGAATATTTGTTTTGTCACTTTTCAGTTTCACTTAAGAGAAAGCTGCATCTACTAAATTTATATGACATGCACACCCATACAGGACAGTGCTGAGCTCCAACATCCAAAACTTCATATAATATACATGGTTTTGGACAAACATATACAGTACCCTTTCTAAAATAAAACCATTCATATTACAGTTGATTGAAATTAAACTTCGCAGTCTTTGTAACTTTTTCATAGACTGTGACCAAGGATTGTAGGGGGACGCACCCACAAAATAAAGCCAAAACATCTTGATGGTCCCCTAGTGGTGGACTGTTGTATAGGTCAAGGCATAAACTACTCCCCCTAAATGATATCATGTAGGACATGGGCTAAATTTACTCAGAGTTCTTATGCTGATGCATGTTCAGGTGTTCAATTTATTTTAAAATATGTTTTCGATTAGTTATTTAATGATAGAAAATGTGTGTGAAATGTTGTGGTTGTCCTTCTGATGAATTGGCAGGAAGTCAATACTTTGGAGAGAGAAAGTGGACAATCAAAAACAAATTGCCTTTGGCCCTGGCCGGTGTGGAAGCATAAGAAAGTGCCTCACATGAGACAATTGTACGGTTTGGCCACCAAGTCAGATTGATTTCAAAGCCCATCACACCTCCTGGGAGCTTGGTAATTAGACACGTCAGACTCTGGGGAAAAAAAAAAAAGTTTTACTTCTGTCGCACTTTACCCACTCTTCCTTTTATTATATGCTACTTAGGGATGTGTAAATGAGCTTTACAGCATCCTGAACTTCTGTTCTTCAGCAGGTTGTTTTGGCATAAAAGGAACAAGCCTGTCTTATGTACAATATATTTAAGTGGCTGTTAGTATGAAAGTGTTAAAGCATGCATGTTGAAATGCAAGTTACAAGAGATGATGTTTAGGCTTGTTTTAATGCACCTAATAGTTGCTGAGTGACTGAAAGGGAGGCTCTAATTTAATGGATTTATCACGTGCTGTGCTGAAAGACCTATGAGGACCCTAGACCCTAGTAGTCATAAATCTTAGTTTACCCTTGAATCCACATATTTGCATCTCATGTCTCACCGCATGAAATTAGCTCTAAAATGTGATGGGACAAAGTAGAGTCCATTCCAAGGATCACTAGACGGGGGAGAGGCATTTTAAACCTAATTTCTGCAATCTAATTTGAGCACCAGCTCGTTTTTTACGGTGGATTTGCCATGTTGACGCATTGTTCGCACGGAACGGTGGTGCCCTTTCACACCACGCTGATGCTGTCTTTTTCTGTAAGATGAATAAATTACAAATCTGGAGGTGCTGACTATGACAAAATCAATCTTTGTGTGTGTTTAATTTGGAGTCTGATGGAAAGTGTGCTGGCTGCTGTAATAGGTAAGGTATTGTTAATTCTCAGTATACAGGTAGCCTTGGCTTTCTGCTGAGTGCAGAGGTGCAGGTGTTGCTAAGTGTCGTTAACATATTGAATCAGCATGCATTATTGTGAAGTCAGATTTTGTTATTGTTGCTGCTTGGTTGCGTTCTCAATTTCATAATCAGTGCTACTTTTTAAAATTTGAACTGTCTAACCCTTTCTCCACTGTCAGCCAAAGCATGATTTCTTGCTTGTACAATATTTGACCTCATATCTATGTAAATCAGATATAGTAAGGTTTAGTTCCTTTGTTATTTTGTGCACAGTCACACAAACTTATCATCTCCTCTCTAAGTTATTTCAGATTCTATTGCTGTCTGTTGGCATCTAAAACAGTGCAATATCTATAAAGTAAATAATATGTCTGCGCGCTTAAATGGGCTGAATATTTTCCAACCTCCAAGATAGAAGTGCAGGTGCTGCAGCTGAGGCTTGGTAGGAGTAATTACTTCCAGCGTGAAATATACTACAAACCAAACGTAACACTTAACTTAGCCTAAGGAACCCATCCAGATGATGCAGGGATGGGGCTCACCATTAAAGAAAGATACTTACCATTCTGATGCACCAAGTTGTGGGTGATGTTGAAAAAGTAGCTGTTCCTCTTCTTCCAGGGAATCCATATCTGGTTCAAATATACATGGCTGAATTATTTTTAATTCTAGAACTTGCATCATATAGGAGACTAGATAAAAGGTGGAAGATGACAGAGCAGGTAAGCTTGCTTGCTCCTGTGCAAATAATTACAATTACATCCAAGCCATTTTTAGGCTTCTTTTAATTTAAAAACAATATCTGTATATGTAATTTTATGAAAAAAGAAATTATTTTTAAGGGTTTCTTTGTTGGCTGGAGAAGGATTTTGAAACAATTCATGCTCTAAAATTGACATAATACAATTTATACTCTAAATGTTATTTTACTTAATTTCTTACTTCACCCCTTTATGTATTTTACGTTATGTATTTTATGTATCCCCAAATGAATCAAAAAAGCTTTAAAGTGATAACAAGACTCTATGACGGTTTTGTTTGATTGCAGGTAAGCTCTGTCTCATATAGTGTAACCCTCCCAGACAGTCAGTTAAGAGATACTTCCAATAATTCCAATTCTGTTTCCTCATTATCAGGTCCATATTGGCATATGTCCAAATGTCTCAGTGACAGTGGTTTCACAGATGTCCTGAAAAGAAGGCCAAACAAGGCCAAAAACGGATGTTTCAGAGAATAAACTAATTTCTACATGTAAAGTGAGAATTTGCCATTTTGTCAGTGAAATAAAGCCGAAACAGCCTTATTTAAGCGGAAAAGTGCATTTCTGATGAATATCTCATCAGTGACTTATGTAATAATTTATTTTATTGTCTGAAACTGCTCAAAATCACATTTTCAAACTGAAATATAGCCAAAAACACAGGCCAGTCGATGAACTAATTTTAACATTCTGAAGCCTGTATCTCCCACAGTTTTTTAAAGCACATTAATATTATCTTTGAATGTGTTCTCTATGCTTGAACTACACTTTCTCTTGCTAAAATAAATTTTTAATCAGGTTTATGACACCCTCAGCAAAGTGGACTGTTACAACATAAAATAAACTATTCAAGCATATTTTGAAGAGGGTAAAAAAACAGACTTTTAAGCTTATGAACCCCATTCAACATTTAAAGCTAAAAATAAGAGTTCTTACAATGAAATAAGGCCTGAACAGAAAGACAATGTAAACCAACAATGGAACTAATTTTTAAATAAAATTAATATTTTTTTAGGCACAGGAGATTTAATATCAAACACATTTCAGACCTTTATTTCCTTTGTCTTTTCGTGTTGTTGCCTGACAATCCTCAAATTTACACTTTCACTTTGAAAAAACAGTCAAAAAATCCCCGCACTAATTTCATTTTCAAGGTTGGATTTCTAACTTAAGTTGTAGAACAGAGTTAAACATGTGTTTCCGTTCCTATTTTGGTTTGAATAACAGGAACATAGTGATTGTTGAGCTTATTTGGGTCTGAAAATGTGATTTTGAGCACTTTCATAGAAACATAGGAACTGTTCAGCTTTAGTAAATCTAAAAGCAGTAATTAGTTCATATACTGAAAATTTTCTTTTGGTATTAGCGGAGTCTGAAAACTCAATTTGGTGCACTTCCATACAGTAACATATTGAATGTTGAGCTGCATCATTAAGGATATCTCCAGGTATCTCATTTTAGTCCTCAAGGAATAGACTCCAGTTTCCCATTTTGCCATTAAAATGTTGGCATATGCTGGTGCAAACTTTTTGCCCATAACTGTACCTTTGTTCTGTAGAAGAAAAATCAACATTAAATTCAAAATCATGATTTTTAGAGTATCGCCTGTCTCACCCACTTAGGATGCACCTAGTTAGGCAAGGCTGTTTTAAAAATACTGATATATTTACTGGAATAAAGGTTTGAAAAGGAGTTTTCTGTAGGTGTTATTTAATGAAGCATTTGTAACAGGATTTACAAGTGCATCCTCAAAAATTACAATATCAAGATAAAGTATTTTTCATTAGTTAGTTTAGAGAGCAAATATTTAAGATATGAAATATTTTCAATTTAAATTTCAGAATTACAGTATACAGATTAATGTTGAAAGAGGTATATACTGTGTACCATGTATGCCTCTGTCTAGTTCAGTACAGGAAGCCACAAAAATGACGAAGAATGCTGACTTGATAGGTGTGTAAAAGAAGATTACAGACACCTTCCTTAGATGGGAGGCCACAGAAGGTCATTGCTAAAAAGGCTCGCTGTTTGCAAAGTTCTTTATGAAGCATATAAATGGAAAGTTAACTAGTAAAGTGCTGTAGGAAAAGGTACACAAGCAAATAGGGATGACTACAGTCTGGAAAGGAATGTGGAGAAAAACTGATTCAAGAATTTGGGAGAGCTTCACAAGGTGTAAGCTGAGCCTAGTGTAAGTGCATCACAGTGCACAGATGTCTTCAGGAAAAAGGCTAGCTGTAGCATGCCTAATATCAAGCCGCTTCTAAACCAGGGAACTTGAGTCTTATTTTTGCTAAGGATAAAAAGTTTTGGACTGTTTCTCAATGGTCCATAGTCCTTTCTTCAGATGAAATGCATTTCATCTGGAAATGAAGGTTCTTAAGGTTGAAAAGATCATGATTTTAATCTGAAATGAGGTTGGGAAAAACACGAACAGTCCTAAAATTTAAAAAATGAAAAGGTGATGCAGAAAGAAGGCAATTTCATGATAGATGGGGAAGCAAATACAGATAAATTAAAGTAATAAATAGTGCTTGATAATGTTTGTCTGAAAAAAGAACTAAATGGCCTATAATTATATACCACTTTTCTAGTCATAATGACCACACCACAGATTTGCATCCACCCACTATTGGCAGTAATTACTTCCCAGGGTGCCGGTTCATCAGAAGCATAAATGACCCGCACTCATTCACCAATGCCATAGCATTGGAACAATAAAGTTTAGTGTCCTGTTCCAGGACAACAGTTGTCTAAGATCAAACCACCAATCTCTCAATCACTGAATGACTGCTTTAAAATTTTGATCTGTGATGGTTGCGTAATGATGAGTGTTTCTAAACTTGACAAATTAATGGGATTTAAGTTACAATAACAGAACAATGTGTGTGTGTATGTGTACTACAAAGGCATAATAAATCCAGTTTTTGTTTCCAATTTTTCTGAATAAATGTACCATAGCTGTACACTTGTACACCCTGCTTGCAATTATGTAATAATATGATACATACTATACTATATAAATAGTATATAATGTAACAACATATAAATAGTCTTCAGAGCTTTGAGGGCAATTGTAGTGCTGATGAGGTCTAAGATGAAAATGAGATTGATACCCCAGGAGGTGTCAATCTCATTTCCATCTGTGGAGAGGCACAGAATCCAAGGTATTTGAAATCCACTGTGAAGTTTCCACAGTCTGTGATGATTTAGGGTGCCAGGTCATCTGGCACCCTAAATCAATGCTGGTCCAATGTGTTTTATTAAGTCCAAAGTCAACACAACTATCTAGCAGGAGATTTTAGAGCACTTCCTGCTGCTATCTGCTGACAAGCGTTATAGAGATGCCAATTTCCTTTACAAGGACTTAACATTGGGCCACAGAGCCTAAAATATTATTTTGCTGAGCATGATATTACTGTTTGATTGCTCATCCAAATGGCTTAACTTGAAAACCATAGATAATATATGGGGAAAATGAGAAATATCTGACCCAGAAATACAGATGAGCTGAAGGTCACTATAAAAGTAACCTGGGCTTCAAAAACACCTCAGCAGAGCCACATTGATGCAGCAATTGGTTGGAGCTTCAACCAAGTATTATAAGCATAAATGAACATACTTTTCAACATTAGAATTTTGATGGTAATTCCAATTTTTTGATATTTATGAACTATAAGCCATACTCATCAAAATTTGAACAAAAGACTTGAAATATTTCACTATGAACTGTATTTTTGAGGGCTTTTCCATGCACAAAATTCTTGAAACACACAACAGTTCTGGCCAAAATTTGTGTATTTTACAGTACATGATCTTTAAACTGCAGCCCCTCAAGCTTTTTTTAATCGTAATGTACAAAATTTGGAACACATGTGGAACACAAACAAAAAACTCTCATGGTGCCATGACCTAAAGCCACCAGGAAGTCAGTAATTTTAAACTGAAACTGATTTTTTTTACGATTTGCATGAATCATACTTCAACTAACTCCTCCTAGAGCATTGACCGATGCAACTTAAACTTTTATCAGAGCAAAGTTGACAATATCAACATGTATAGTGCTATTTGTAAGTTTTCATTGCACAGTGTAGCTGTGACAGTGTGGCGAATCTTGATGTTTTTCCATGAAATTGTTATAACTTCAGTGTATATGAACCAGTCTTCACCAAACTTCCTACGTTGGATAATGGTCCTGCCCTGAACAAGTGTGTATGACAATATCCTGTGATGTGCATAGTGCCACCTAGTGGCCACAGGAAATATAAATTATGACTATTTTTTTCCCCTTTTTTTCCCAAATTGCCAGTTGATCAAAACCAATTTAAATTTAGTCAAACAAGCCTTCGGAATGAAGCCTTATTATCACGATTAGGAGTTTTCCTTGAATGGCATGGGTGTAGCGCCACAACAACTCAATAAAACCCAGTGACTTTGTTGAGAAGTGGATGTTTTTACAATCATGAAATTTGCAACACTGGCCAAGGTGGACAAAATTACAGATTGAAATTCATTTCAGGATTGATTGTGGCAAAATGGCTCTATAGCACCCTAGGGAAAAACTCAACAGAGAAACCCATGCAGTAAGTTTGAGCCACATATATGAAATTTGGTAGGACTGTGTATTATATGGAGATCTTCAAAAATTCCTCTTGGACCTATGAATGGTCATTTTGAATTTTCTGGTCAGTTCTGATTATTTTTGAGCTCCTGAAATGTTGTGTATTTTAATGAACTCCTTCTCATCTGTGTGGCACTTCAATAAAAAGAATAACATGATGACCAAGCCTACCGAGAGCTGCATGACCATTATTCTGAAGTTTCGTTTCGTTTCGTTTTCTACCGCTTATCCGGGTCCGGGTCGCGGGGGCAACAGCCCGAGCAGGGAGATCCAGACGCTCCTCTCCCCAGCCACTTCCACCAACTCCTCCGGGGGGGACACCAAGACGTTCCCAAGCCAGCCGACAGATATAATCTCTCGGGTCTCCTCCCCGAAACACCTCCCCAGGGAGAGTCCAGGAGGCATCCTGACCAGAAGCCCGAACCACCTCAACACGGAGGAGTAGCGGCTCTACTTTGAGCCGCTCCTGGATGTCTGAGCTCCTCACCTTATTTCTAAGGCTGAGCCCAGCCATGCTGCGAAGGAAACTCATTTCGGCCGCTTGTATTTGCGATCTCATTCTTTCGGTCACTACCCAGAGCTCAAGACCATAGGTGAGGGTTGGGATGTAGATCGACTGGTAAATTGAAAGCGTTGCCTTCATGCTCAGCTCTCTCTTCACAACAGACCGCTTTAGCGTCCGCATCACTGCCAACGCTGGCCCAATCCGTCTGTCAAACTCCCGCTCCACTTTCCCCTCACTCGTGAACAAGACCCCGAGATACTTGAACTCCTCTACTTCGGAAAGCGACTCTCACTGACCCGGAGTGGGCAATCCACCCTTTTGCGGCTGAGAACCATGGCCTCACATTTAGAGGTGCTGATCCTCATCCCCGCCGCTTGACACTCGGCTGCAGACCATCCCAGTGCGTGCTGGAGGTCACTGTTCGATGAGGCCAACAGGACCACGTCATCTGCAAATAGCAGAGACGAAATCCGGAGGCCACCAAACTCGACTCCCTCCGCTAGGCTGTGCCTAGAAATTCTGTCCATAAAAATTATGAACAGAACCAGTGACAAAGGGCAGCCTTGGCAAAGACCAAACTTGACTGGGAACGGGTCAGACTTACTGCCGGGAATGCGAACAAAGCTCTGGCTCCGACAATACAGAGATCGAATGGCCCGTAACAAAAGGCCAGCTACCCCATACTCCCGGAGCACCCCCCCACAGGACACCTTGAGAGACACGGTCAAAAGCCTTCTCCAGATCCACATAACACATTTGGACTGGTTGGGCAAACTTCCATGCCCCCTCCAGTACCCTTGCGAGGGTATAGAGCTGGTCCAGTGTTCCACGGCCAGGGCGAAAACCACATTGCTCCTCTTGAATCCGAGGTTCAACTAACAGCCAGACTCACCTCTCCAGCACCCATGAATAGACCTTCCCAGGGAGGCTGAGGAGTGTGATCCCCCGGTAGTTGGAACACACCCTCTGGTCCAGCTTCTTGAAAAGGGGAACCACCACACCTGTCTGCCACTCCAAAGGCACAGTCCCCGCTGTCCACGCAATGTTGCAGAGGCGTGTCAACCAGCCCTACAACATCCAGACCCTTGAGGAGCTTGGGACGAATCTAATCCACCCCTGGGGCGCTGTTGCTGCGGAGTTGTTTGACAACCCCAACAACCTCGACCCCAGTGATGAGAGAGCCCACCCCAAAGTCCTCCTGCTCTGCCTCTTCCTCAGAGTGCGTGTCACTGAGGCAAAAACCCGGGTGTGGGAGGAGTTTTGTGAGGCCGTGGAACGAGACTTCCAGTTGGAGCTGAAGAAATTCTGGCAAACTGTTCGGCGGCTCGGGAGGGGAAAGCGGAACCCCGTCCACACGGTCTCAGTGTGGGAGGGGATTTGTTAACCTCAACTGAGTCTATACTTCGGCGGGGGAAGGAATACTTCGATGGCCTGCCGGTAGCTGTCTGCTGCATCGGGGTCCCACAAGCCAGCCATGCCTTATAAGTCTCCTTCTTCAGCTTGACAGCCCTTTTCACCTCTGGTGTCCACCAGCGGGTTTTGGGGTTACCGCCACGACTAGCACCAGCGACCTTGCTACCACAGCTTTGAGCAGCCGCCTCGACAATGGCAGCGTGGAACATGGCCCGCTCAGATTCCATGCTCCCCACTACCTTCGGGATGTGGTTGAAGCTCTGCTGGAGGTGATAGTTGAAGACCATTTTCACAGGGTCCTCAGTCAGATGTTCCCAGCAGACCCTCACCGACTGTCCGGCCCCCCCCCCGTCACCTGATCCAACTCACCACCCGGTGGTGATCAGTTGACAGCTCTGCTCCTCTCTTTACCCGAGTGTCCAGCACATACGGTCGCAGATCGATATGACTATAAAGTCAATCACTGACTGTCGACCTAGGGGGTGTCCTGTGCACTTGGCAGGAGTAAAGGAAGCAATCATTATTTACTTCAACTGTCAGAGGCATTAATGTTATAGCTGATCGGTGTATGTGTGGATCAGACATGGATTCCGAAGAAAGAGGAAGCTACACGTTGATACCAAAATAATAACTTTTATTTTTAGAATGAAAAGCCCATTTCGAGTTGTAAGCCCACTCCTCAGGACTTACATTCCCTACGTAGAAGACTCTAGAAGACTAAGATGCCAGAATTTGTTTTTCAGAGACTGTCACTGGTAGATGGTAAAACAAAAGCAGAAATATTCAGCCATTACATTAACTGCTTATTTCAGTCACAGTACATAAAAAAAACACAATTTGGATATGTTCACAAGGTCAAAGGCGGTAATCAGTGTCAACCCTGCTTTTGATTGATACCCTGAAAAGTCTATCGATTTCTACCACTCAACCTATGCAGGGTTGCAGAGGAGGGCTGGAGCATAGTCCTGCATCAATGGGCGGACAAGTTGCCAGTTGATTGCAGGGCTAATATATAGAGACATACAACCATTCCCACTTACGGCAAATTTAGAGTAACCAATTAATCTAACCCTCTCGCATGATTTTTGGACTGTGGGAGGAAGTCGGAGTAATTGGCGAGAGCCTTAACAGACACAGGAAGAACATGCAAACTCCACATAGAAAGACCCTAACCCAGGAATCAAACCCTTCTGCTTTGAGGGGACAGTGCAGACCACTACATCACTGTAGCGCCCAAATAAACAAACCAGAGTGTCGTGAATTCTGGGGACTTTTTAAAATGTAATTCACATTAGAAAATATGAAGTCAACAAACATGCAAAGATTTCCATAGAGCAGTTTCTGATGTTGGTTGAGAGACCTGTCATGATTTGGGGGTTTAAGAAAAAAAAAACAATAACAAAAAACAAAGAGCATATCTGGTGTGGAGAATCTCAAATAGACCTTGAGCCGTTCTTGTCTAGGGAGTGTGTGATGGTTCCATCATCCCCTTGCTGTCAGCTGTGACCAATTGCTGCTCTGCTAACATCTCTGTTAGTTTCAGTTTGAACACTGGATCCCTGGAATCAGTTGGCACCTACAGGATAAACACAGTTTTATAATCATTAGTTCAAATGTCTACCCAAAATAACACATCACAAGTATATAGGATTCAGAGATTCCAAACTCACATTTTCTACTGCTAATAAGTCCTTTTTTTGTACAGCACAATTAATAAAAAAAAGCCAAGGTAAAACTCTCTAATTTAGTGATATTCCATAAACATCTTGTAAGTAAGCCATTGGAAAGAACCTTTTGGAACTACTGTATCATAAGGGTGGGTTTGTTTGTTTCTAAATAACTGGATAAACATGGTGAGTAAATGACCTGAAGATAGCTGATAAGGAATAACACTTTGTTACGCGAGAGGTGAACTTTATTATTTCACTTTAAGAAACAAGGTGAACAGAAGTAGCGGGATTCAGGCTAAAAGTATACACCCACTTAACAACAATACTACTAGATGCAACATCAATTATATGTTTGTGCTTTATTTTGCCACTCAGTTTTATTTGGTAGTTAACTATGCTTGCTACGGGTCTCAAACAAAGTTATTTTTCTCCTGATTAATTAGTCACTTTAAAAAAAGCTATTTCAGCGTCAGCATATTCAGAGGAATTGTGGTTTGTGAAAAGTGGGTCACATTTCTCCATTGGGGACTAAGGTTTTTAAGAACTGACCCTAATGTGCTATAATATTCATTTCACCCAATGCTATAAATGGACTCAGACTTGTTCTAATCTCCTAAAAGGGCGTGGCAGTGATGGAACCTAGTAAATATACTGTAAATTCTGTAACTAACATGTCAGGGCTTTATGTTTTGTTTGCCTATTGTTAACTTAATTAAATAAAATGTGAACATGAAAAAATACTTTTTTGAATGAATAACATTTTTGCCACGATAAATCTTAAATACCAGGGTCTTATAGAACATGGTACTGTGCAGTTAGTAGCTGGCTATTAGAGGTTGCATTGTAAAGAAGGAAAACTTGAACAAAAGTTCAGCAGAAAACTGATCAGTGCTGAAGAAGAGGTGATGTAGAAAATCTTGAATAGTGTTATTAACAAACGCCCGATTAGAGGATCACATGTGTACAGCTTATTTTACGGAAATGTAACAACGGAGTAAATGTAGTTTTATGTATTTTATGAAATTTAACTATTGAATAAATGTACTTGTATGTGTTTTTCTATACCAACGTGAATGTCTTATCATCACTGTTTGTTCTTAATAAAAAAATAACCCTGAGTCAATAAAGTAGTGTTTTCAAACGTGTCTATTTCCCAGATTTTGCTCATGTAAAATTATAACCACGACACAGCGATATTAACAAATCGACAAACAACAGCATCATAGCAATTCAGATCAGTACTGTACGTATTCATCAGTTGTGTATGAGGAACGCCTCTTTGTATATAGTACAAAAAAAACACAATGCTGCCCACACATTGTTTAATAATCGCTTTGAACCTGTCTTCTTGAATAGGATACATCTGTACAGTTTTTCCACAAGGAAAATATTTATCTCAGGCGGGAATGTGTCAAGAGTCAGGAGGGTTGCCTAAACTGTCCGAAATACCCTCATTTGTCTTTTGTAATATAAATAGCCACCCAGTGTTCACTTGGTAAAGGGGTGTGTGTTTGCAGTCAACATGGTGGAGAATTTACCAGTTTTTTGTTTTGGGAGTTGGTCACATTGCCAGCACTCCCAGAAAATTGGTACCCTTGAAAATTATTTTTTTTTAACAATACTAGTTAAATCTATTGTATCCCTGTCACCTTAGTAGTAGTCCAGAAGAACCTGCCTTCTGTTTGATATTTCAATAACTGAATCCAAAACAGAATAACATATCAGATGTATTGTACAAGGCAGAGGTGATCTGAAACAGACTTCCAGCCTAACTTTGCAGTTTGTTTTTTTTAATCAGTGACACATACCCCGAACACCCTTCATCAGGCTCAAAGTTGAAACAGAATAGCACATAGCCTGCACCAAAATCCTAACAAGTTATAGACAATGATCTGTCCTTTACATGACGCCCTATGGTCTCTATCAGCTGGTAGTACTCTCTCGCGTACTGACTTCTCTGAAAATGAGGCTGGAACGGTTTAGCCGGGTAAGATTGTCAGGCTGCACAGAGAAAGATAAACTCTTAAATTCTCAATATTAAAGTGATTGCATGTGTAACTCTGGGTATATCCTTAATTATCAACAAATCCTACAATAAATCGAAGAATCCATCCGAGGTACAGGTTTTCCTGGATGCAGACCCTTGTTCCGGTTGGGACAGAGTATGTTTTCAAAGATACCCTGTATACGGCATAATTTGGTGTAGTGTGCTACAGAGCCCAGCTGTGTGACACTTTGACAGCGGGTGCAACCATAATTTTTTTTTTTTAACAGGCTGGCTGACATGATCCTGATGCAGTATTGAGCATTTGCAGCCGTCATGAGAAAAAAATTTATCTTTCGATTGTATAAATTTCAGAGATAAGTTGACACTCACCACCAGTTTTTCCTTGAAAAAACAAATCGGTGTGTATTGCCGAATTAATTCCACAATTCGGCGGTTTCCGGTGTATCCCTCCCTGATACCAGCCCCTGGTTATCACCACCTATGTATGTGTTGTCTGCGTGATTAGGAGAATATGTGGGAAATAAACACAGTCAGGTGTGTGCTATCAGCATTTACAATCCTCGGCCATTAACAGGTAGGTGTTGTTCAGATCCAGATAATTCTCCCTGCTGGCGGATATATAAAACTCCAGGGGACCCGTGAGTGTTATTGCCGAGACATGGGGAACTTCAATGAATTTTTCAACAGACGCCTGTGTGAATGGAACAGTAAACAAATCCAGCTTGGTCTTCGCACATTCTTCCAACTGGTCATGAATGAGAGCCATAGTTATTTAGACAAGAAGATGCATTTTGACAAGCCCATGAAGCATTTGGCGCGCACTATGATTCCTTTGATGGATTAATCATTTCTGGTGATTTTTCTTGTTTTAACACCAGTTTTATATATTTTTTTAAGTGAATGGGTTACACATCTTATTCTAGGCCTGTAAGCATGCACCATCAGACCATTTCCTGTTTTCCCATCACAGTATTTCTCACAATATTTGACACAATGTCCCGGACGATGTTTGTGGAGGCTGTTTTCAAGTGTGGCTTGGCTATGCTGAATCCTGTTCAACAGCGGCACAGCCATCCTAAATAGACTGTGAAATCTGTCTCTCAGTCCGTTACCATACTGCGTGCTTGTCCCAATAAAGGCTAGTAACCCCACCCTGCCGGGTTCAAATAGTATGACATATCTTTCCTATTTGTGCCTGTATGGAGCGCAATTCATTTTCCTTTAGAAATACTGACTCACGGGTCTGCAGTGTAGTCACAATCACTTTACCATACAGGAAGGGCTGGGACTGATCACTTTTAAAGGGGATTTCAATGTCGTCAATGACTGATTTTGAGAGCAATGTGTAGTGTGGCTTGTGGCAGAGTGAGCATGTGGCGTTCCTCGTCCGACATAACTGTCCCCTACTACCTGATAATCCAGTGTGGCTGTAAATAAATATATTATATCCCCCACCATTAATGTCTGATAGCTGGGGGGCTGCGAAATGTTTCCTGAAACTTGGTGCTGCTGTGACCTCAAATGGTTCTCACAGATTAAAACCCAATATTTCAGCTTATTGGCATTTAAAATAATGCAGTTCCTTTTGCCCCGCTGATGGAAACACAGTTACAGATATTGTGTGATGTTGCCTGGTGAAAGCCAGTTCTGGAAATTAATTCTTTTAATATTCTTAGTACAGTGTTATAAAACCAATAGTTAGGTCTACGGACATCGTCTTGTGGGATTTGGAGTTGTAGATAATCATGCTTGCGTCAGACGCAGGAAAACCGTCCAGATTCTGGGTTATTGGAGCTCAATGACCACTACCACGCAGGGCTTATTCTGTACGATAGGCTTTGCTAATATTGTCTTATTAAACCATATCTTATTGTTCGGATAAACGCTTGACAAGGCATTAACTGGGAAAGGTGACGTAGAAACCGTATTTCTTATCCATCCTTCTCGGGCTTTGGTTTTAAACTGTGTTTATACACACCGAACACGAGGCTTTATTAAACGTTGACAACCTCTTTTGCTGAGAGCGACAAGTTAAATTCATCAGGCCCGCTCAGCCATTTCATAGGGACTAGATTTTTACATCTTAATCCTTTTCTGAACAATATTTTTTATATTTTAAACTTTTTACTTTTATCAGTAATTACTCATTGAATCTCTAGTTCGTAAAAAAATGCCTTTCACCGCCTCGCCGGCAAAATCAGTCAGTCTATGCACGGGTAGGTCTGACAATGCACCCATTATTGTAAAACACTGTGTAATTCTGTTCATAATCCTTTTTGAACACATCTCGCAGTTCTGATTTTCCCACAGTATCACCCACATAATATTTGAACGTCACCATATTCTGCAGTTTCATTTTGTAGTGCTAAATACATTTTTCTCATTATCTTTACTGACTACAGAAGGAGCCATATCTATAGAGCTATGATAGGACTTGTTATAGGCGTTAACAAGATCTTGGAACACGTCCACATATCTACGTGAATTGATGGACGTTAAATACCTCCGAATTCGGGTCTTGAAAGTTCTGTTCGGACATCACCACGCTTGCGTCTGGTTAGATATTGAGAAATGAGTGACTTTACACAGATCAATAGATTTTGAAATTGTTTATTTTAAAAGACTGTGCCTGCATCTGTTTTGTTTTACGAGAACATATCCCTCACTTAGAATGTCCAAATTGTGCTACAGTAAAAACAATAACAGCTGCACCAGAACATGTATATCACATTGTCATTGTCTGAAGAATATTGACTCATATCAATCAAATCAGCCTGGAACTGTTTGTCGACAGTGCTAACCAAAACCCTATTCCTGGGAAAATGTTTGCAACTTCAGCGTGGAGTGTATACACATCCTGTCCAAAATCCTTAAATCCTGTCACTCCTGTTGAGTCCCTAACAGCTCTGCAAAGCTTATTTACGCCTCCAAAACCCCCAGGGTGACCCGGATCATGATTCTTTTTTTGCAGTGTGCTTTCCATGATAAAGATGAGACACAAAATGACTAGAATATGTTTGGAAAATACTTTTTTTTTATTCACACATGTATATAGACTGAAAAACAAACTGTTCATTCAGCACATAACGGCTCATACCATCCATTAGTAATTGCATGCAATCGCATAAGTTCAAAGCTCAGAATCTCATTTTCTACATTTTGTCATGGTGTGTGGGATGGCCCGGGCGTGGCTCTCCTGGATCCTGACTCTACACGCCTATCTGCAATCAGCTCATCACCTGTCCCAGTCTGCTCACCTGGCTCATCAGCTCATCAGCCTGCAGTATATCAACCCCAGCTCTTCACCCACTTTTTGCCAGATCGTTGTATCCACTTAAATGGTAGCGTACGCTCAGGCCTTGACTTGTGATTGTTCCAAGTTGGTTCTGTATTAACTGTCCTCTCTTTCTTGCCAGTATTCCTGGACCACTACTCGCCTGCCTGCCTGCTTGCCAGCTCTCCAACCCACTACCGCCTGCTTCCTCCTGCCAGCCCTCGCACTTTCTAGCAATAAAACCTGCTTCACCGAAAACCACGTTGGTCAGTGTCTGCGTTTGGGTCCACCGTGCTACACCTAACACATTTACCAGTTGTGTCACACATGTTTTCAACCAGTTTCAGCTGTAAAATGGTCTCTGCAGCACTTGGGATCCTTGATTCATAACCACAGACACCATTTGCACATAGGGTACAAGAGATATAAGGGAGGAAGCTATTGGTACACAATCTCTTCATAAGTGGGTCAAAATGAGACTTGTAAAAATACTGGGGAATCCCTGTAAAGCACTTGTGATGTTTCTGGCTGGGGTGGTTGATCTGACATCCGTAGCATCGATCCATATAGTAATGTATAGAATATGGTTGAGCATGTTGAGGAAAGCAATGATAACATTCTGTATAAACTTCCTGGACAATGCTCTGACAGTGTGGTCAGCATTGTCCATGCCAACAGGAATTGGTGACGCAGGTAGCGTTTGGATTAAGATGGATGTGTGGAGACGGAGAAGGGGCCAGGGGTAATGGTGGTGTGGAGGGTACAGGGTGCACTTGACCTCTGAAAGAAAAAAGTTTAACAGTTAAAAACATTTTTTTCCCAGGCACATATAGAAAACATATAGACAAAAAAATACCTACCACTTCTAAGCAGTCATCTTGTCAAGATGATTTTCAGCCTGCACACGAAACCATCTTGCGCACCAATTGACACGTCATTGACAACAAGACGTTTCCTTAACATTCTGAAAATTACTTTTCGCGTCTCCTGATGACACTGTCAACTTTGCAAAGCAATAGCTGCAGAAAGCGACAGTCGTACCAGTGAATAAAAAGCTGGTCAGAAAAACCCGGGTCACGTTCATTGAGCGTGAGAGGATAAAGGTTTAATTGCCACTCTTCATTATCCCTCTCTGCAATTCTACTATACGGCATCCTAATTACCATTAGTACTACAGTCATACTATTTTTTTTTTTTTTTATTTCATTATTTGGAGTGTTGTTGTAAACACTACCCCCCTTGTATTGAAAACACATAGGCTTCATTTAATAATATAGACATCCACTTATGGTACTTATCTCATAAAATAAATTTACACAAGAAGCACAGCACCCAAACTAACTAAAAAAAAATCAACATATCAATTAAGTGGGGGTGTATGGAATAGAAAACAATAATGATGATAGTTGTGAAGGAATAAATAAATGAATATTATCATGGGAAAAGAGTTGAGAAATTGGGACCTTGGTGGGAGGGTGGGGCTTCTTCATTTGTTTATTAGAAAATGTTTTGATTTGTTGTTTTTAATGTTTGTTTC
>KV751336.1:3182775-3229909 GCA_001698575.1 Mola mola
ATTTTAAATGAAAAAACTGTGATTTGATTTGATCAATTATTATCTTTTCTTAATTAATGTCTTTTTTTCAATGATAATGTACTTTTACAGTGTCAGTACAGAAGGACTGGCATTGTGGTTTGTTTAGCCTGGCATGACCACATTTCAAGGTGCAATGGTGTCACAGACTGGAGATGGCTTCCACAAGTTCACCTAGAACACCCTAACACCATATACACCATACACCATTCTCTTTGTAGCTGTTTTTCCACACAGAACTTGACATGGTTAACACAAGTTTGTAACTGATATTTAACTGCTTTATCACTTTTTTTTTCAGTATGTATAGATGAAATTTTGAAAATAAACTTTAACATAAACCAACTGTTGCACTAAAACTGGGCTATTCAAGAAATGTTCCGGTTGCAAGTCTCTTACAGAAGGAGCCCCTCTCCTTCGCAGCACAATGCCATCTGTGAGTAAAGCCTTCCCAGTCTCTTCAAAGGCAGTAGCATCATCCAGCTCACTGTAGCTCTTAAACTCTGTGTATTTTTCTACAAACCTGCATGATGAAAATGAGAAACAAAAAACATTAATAAGATTAACTTTAGATTAACTAAAAATAGCATGTTTAATGTAGAGTATAATTTAACACACAGCAGCCTATAATACACTTACTTTTACACTTTTCCTACTTGCCTTTCAAATGTTGTAGATTTTAGCATTTACAAAGTAAAAAAATAAATAAACAAACACTTAAACATAAAGTTAATATCACACTTAAAATCTAAATCCCTTCTTTCTATTCCTGGCAATTTCTGTCATACCTATATGTCATCTTTCATAAAACACCACGAAAACAGAACTTTAAAAAAAAAAAAAAAAAAAAGGAGGCAAGAAACTTACCTTTGACATGTAGAAACAAAGTTTGATTTGGACAGGTCAAAAGGTCGAGGACCCATCCCATAGAGCACAAAGAACCTCCTGAAGGGAAGAAAGGTATATTTTAGTGGGTGATCTCAAATATAATGACCAATATCATTTACAAATGTTTGCAAAATATATATCAAAATCATTTTTATAAAATCAATGATGTTCTGATTCCAGTCAGTTTTCTGTTGAAACAGTGACAACTTGCGATGACATGCTGTAACCATCACAGCTGACAGAACAGACAACTGATTTATTGTTTCAAGATCAGAGAGGACCACCGCAACTTCCAACGACCCAGATAAGGAAATTGTTAACTAAAAAATGTTAACGTGTTCGGTAATAGCTCATCCTCAACTGTGGCAGCCTCTTTTACACTGCCTTTTCAAAGTGCCTTCTGTGCGTCTTTTCCCTGCCTCGCCATCTGTGCCAAGGGTACTGAGGCAGATTGGATGCTCAGCTTTGATGTGCCTTCGCATCAGCTTCCAGACATAGTATCAAATTCGCATCAGAAGCTAAAGGCCAGTGTCTGTGTAAATGGGTAAACCCGTTGGCCAGAACAGGGATGGGGCCTTATGATGACAAAAGAACAACAACCAGTTCACTCATCATCAGGCCACCCCTCTTTTTTCCACCATACCATAACAGCAACGACCCACAAACACGGATCTATATATAGAACAAAAACCAGCAACAACACACAAGCGCGATCTGTATGTAAAACGAAAACCAGCAACAATACACAAGCGCCAATATGCCACACATGTAGCGCAAAGTCAATACAATGTTAGTGGGCTCAATGTGTCAACAATATTAATGTGTGCAGAGTGTGCAGGAGTATGCAGACATTTCACGGATACAAATAATACAACTAAAATGTCATGATTAAAACAAGTCTGATAACCTCATTCCAAAATCATTGGAATTATAAGCGTGCATATTGATGCTTTACAAACACATTCTGAGGAACAACAACCTATGAAGTTTAAACTATTTTCTATTAACCATCATTTCTCTAAATATGCAATTTATAATGCAATGCACTTCAGAGGGACCAGAAAAGGTTAAATGTGCAATATTCCAGGTTGGCAACTTGGTTGCCAAACCAAATTAATGTCCAAAATTTAATGGCCAGTTCAGAAACAGCATGTATGCTGCACCTCAGCAGCAGCAATACATTTCTTACTGTCCATCTGCATCACAGGCCTTCAATATGGCCGTTTTTTGTATATTGGTGCAGATGAAGGGCCCATCAGGGCATTAATGTCTAGACTCTCCCAAATATCTCGATGACCACGACCATGAAATAGCTTCAAATAGTGCAAAATTCATGCAAGACTTCCCCCTGGAAGAACAAACAAGGGACTCTAAGTCTTGGAATGTTTAGTAGGAAGCAACTGGACTTCTTATCTTGTTTGAAGACGTTTCGCCTCTCATCCGAAATCCAAGATTAAGATGACCTGGATGACTGAGAACCTTCACAGACAAGTGACTCTAAGGATCTTGACTTGAGAGCAGACCCATTACCTCTCCAGCGGAGCTTAGGAATGAGCTCGGAACTCTATATTTTTACCTTCCGAGTGTCTCCCATCACATTGAAAGTCAACGCTTTAGTCAAACACCTTCCTTTGAAAACTATGCATCACTCCCACTGGAGAAGGAAGCAAAGTGGAAAGTGTGGACTGACTACCTAACTGAGCTGGAACTATGAACTTTTGCACATACTTCCAATGCTGCTGTAGCTTACATCTTGTGTCATAGATTTTGACAGAAAATGACATGTATTGTGATGCGAAATCAAAGCTAGAGCGGCCCCTTATCCTGTGCACACAACACCATGTCCAGAGCTGTTCGCAGCAGTTTTGTGTGTGAGGGGCATGTCGGAGGCGCCCAGAATCACGAATGACAACAAAACAAAGAGCTACCTCTGGAAACGTAGGCGCTTTGTCCACATTTAGCATAACAGTTATATTTAGTGTGACATTTAAGGCCACAATTAGCCTCCCAGATGACGACATGCCCCCCCACGCAAGATAAGGGCCAAAAGTCTGAAACTGAAAAGAAAAAAGAAAACGGCCATAAAAAGAGGCTTGAAAGTGGAAAAGAGGGTTTGGATGTACAAATATAAAATCTGAAACTGAAAAAAAATTTCAAATTTAAATCAAAATTTTCTTTAAATCAAAAAAATAAAAAATGTTGACATATTTTTAGTTTGAATAAATTTAGGTTTTTTTTAAAAAACTAAAATTTTTTATGTAGAAAAATTTAAAAAGTTTTTCAATCAAAATTGATTTTTTTATATTCTTTTGAGAGTTTTCTTTTGAAAGAGTGACACGTTCAGGTGACATGCTGTAACGTTTAAGAGCCACTACAAAAAACAACTGTTACGCATCCCCTTTGCTGTTCACTCCACACAACACCGTCAAGAAGACCACATGTAGCTTAATGTAGCCACAGTTTGTCTTGTTCCTTGGAGTAGATCTGTCTATAAGTATATTTACTTGCATTATTATTAATGTGTACAGTAGTTTCTGTGCTTCATGAGAACGTGAAAATGATTTGTGATTTCATCCATTTATTGAGTAACTTGCTGTTAAGGTAACAAACTAAGTTACTTGTTAGTTGACCACTTTTGGTTAGCATATTGCTGAGACATATATTTGTTACTTGGTCTGTATAATTTGCATACTGAGGGACAAATGTTTATTACCACATTACAGAAAGCTGTGAGGGAAACCGTTTGCACACATTTCCATGTATTATTTTGTATGCACTTACAAGCGTCAAAATCCTCCCAGTGGGATTTATCCAAGCAATTTCAAACTTAGTCAGCTTGCATAGAAGGTTTTGATACAACTAAACATTGAATTTTGACGCTGTTGCATATTTTGCATGATACTAATGATATGTAAATAAGTTGCACATTATCAAATCCGACCCAAACTATGCAAGTTTCATATGATTACTAAAGTGAAAAAAGTTGCATACCAATAAGATGTAAAAGCCATTGCTCTACGTTAGGATAACAAGAAGTGTACTTTTATATATATTTTGCACAGTTAGAAAAAAAACAGGGATTAAAAATAAGGAGAAGTGCACCATTTTATATTTGTCATAATATGAAAAATTATATCGCATCTGTATCTCAAAAAGGCTTAGTTCAAATATCATGAAACTTGACAAGATACTTTTTCCCATGCATCAAGTCTATCAGATTTGGTTCAGATCAGTCAAATGGTATGTAAATATGGAGTCAAATCAAGGCCAAGGTTCTGATTCCATAAAAAGAACCAGGAGGAGGGTGAATCTGTATCACAGTTCATAGCTGTACTGAAGCAGTTATCTGTGAATTTTGACTTTGACTCAATACACCATACAGGGCAGATTTGTATGTGGTCTCCACAGTGAGGCTATTCAGAAAAGGCTAATGACTGAGGCTAACCTGAAACAAGAAAAAAAACCAAAACAGTAGAGATAAGTATATTCAGGGAGATGACTGCCATAAAGCTAAGCTATGTAGAAAAGTGTGTCAACCCAAGTGCATAAGCTGGACATTAAGCCTATGAAGAAGTCAGCCGATGGAAGGCCATGGTGTGCTAATTTTAGGAGTCAAGGATGGAGGAACGTTGCTGGTATGAAGAGAGCCTTTCCTCAGAGACAACTACCTAAGAAAGAGCTAAAGTCCATCTTCAGCTGTTTTGGTCTACCACAATAGCTTGATTTAAGCTCCATATGCAAGAAACTGGGGATGGCTAAAGGTGGGAACATGACAAACTTGTTTCATCACTTAAAGGAAAAACACAATCGAGTACAAGCCAAAAAAGTAAACAAAGCAAGACATACATCGCTAGAGAACTTGCAAGTTGCACTCCATATGATAACGAGTGCATGAAAATTATTGTTGCATTTACGTAGTGTGTGTTTGGTTTACCCCTATTGTTTTACACTTGTACTACTACTTGGGCTGGGCAACATGCGTAAAATATTTAAATTTTCTGTCAGTGTTTATGAATGATTCATAATTTTATTCATTTCTTTTTATGCTGACATGAACACAAGAGAAAATGCAATTCAAAAATAAATGTCTTTATTAGAAGATGCTATATGTAAATTATGGTAGTAACAAAAAAGTAGTCTATTTTAATTATTTTCTATTATTGTTTTTATTTTTTAAGCTGTTGAACTATTATGGGCCCTGTGTGATTGTCACAGAAGTAGGGTGGCTGGAGGCACATGCTGTTTAACTTCCAGTTTTTGACAATAAATTTAACAACTAGGCTCATATAAGACTACATGGCTCTGGTAATAGGTTGTCATGGAATGAAAACATGCATTCTATTTGGCCTGCAATTTTCTCTCATGTTTTATGGTACAAATGGGTAATGCTAGCTAGCTTAATGTTAGAATATGCTTGTCATACTACTACTTTGTGTTATACCAGCACTTTTAGAAACTGTGCACAGCCCAGTGGTCTGTCCCACATCGGACCTTGAAAATCTAAACCATGTCCGTATGACAGAAGTAACGCTAACTTTTTTTTTGTATTATTCCAATTTCCAGCAGCTGCCATTGCTCTGCAGTTTTATTCTATTTTATTTTTTTATGCACCTTCATGAAAATCATCATTGCAAATTTCCTTGTGGTTTAATTCTAAAGTTATTTCTCTCACCCCTACCTTTTGACAACATAAAGGTTAAATATGACTAAAAGGTTTAAAAAAAAAAAAAAAAAAAAAAAAAAAAAAAAAAAAGAACATATGCAAAATTAAGTCATTGAAATCTATCAGATCATTTTGAAGAATAAACTTCGCCCTAATTGCCTATACAAAGTCCTCTGAGAGCACTTCAACTTATCCAGGAGTTAGCAAAAGAACATAAATGAACATCTGAAGAACTGAAGGCTTATGGTCAATGTTCAGAATTCCACAATAAGATGAGATGACAATGAACAAAATAGCATCTATAGGAGAGCAGCAACTCACTGTTGGCCAAAACAACACAAAGGCTTGTCTGAAGGGCTTAAACCAAGACAGCAAAGAAAGACTAGGCCAAAATTCCTTCACAGATATGTAAAAGACACCCATATTTAATTGCATTTATAGACACAAAAGATGGCCCAACTACTTATTAGGAGTGGGAGGCAATTACTTTTGTACCTGGGTGATCTAGATTTTTTATGTCATATTTTAAAATTGAATGAGGTCAAACTGATTAATAATTAATTGCCTATTAATAATTAGTGCCTTGCATGTAGTGTGGTTAGATCTTGCTAGTGCATATGGTTCAGTGCTGCACAAGTTTACAGACTTTGCCCTGTCCTTTTTTCATGTCCCATGTTCTGTTCAGAACATTATCACAGGATACTTCATGGAAGATTATACGACAGGTTGGCAACAGTTGGACTCTGGACTTGCCATGGGATGCACTATTTCCCCTATCCAGTCCATAATGGCCTTTGAGATAATCCTTAGAGGAGCCAGGGATGTTGTTGGCTGTATCAAGCTACCATCAGGCTTTTGACACCATCCCATGCCCCTGGAATCTCACCCAGTTGTTTGGAGATGTGGGCTGACCCCTGTGTGGCATCGTTGAGGTAAGCCCCGAGTACATCTTTTCAGGATGCAAAGTGTCACTGACTCAGGGAAACTTCAGGTAGTGCAAAAATGCTAAGGTGGCCGAGGTTTTCAATAAGTGCAGGGTAGAAGCAAAATTTCACACCAGATATTGTTATGTGGTCTGTAGGGGAAAAAAGGGTCCTCCTCATACAGCTGACATCCCCTGGGAAGAGGGCACGAACAGAAACATATCGAGTACACTGAGGTAGCAACTGAATGCCTGGAGGCTAGCTGGAAATCCAGGGTTTACCCTTTGGAGGTCAGATGCTGTTGGTAAGTCAGTGGTCCGACTGCTACACAGTGTTGGGTTGTGGAGGTCAAACCTAAGGAAAGCCGTTAAGAGGCTACTCAAGAAGGCCAAGAAAGCCAGCCATTGAGGGATAAAACTACAGTAAATGCAGCTGCAGGGAGTGGCAGGGAGATGTACAGGCATAGAAGGTGAAACATCCAGGAACAGCGGCCTCCAGCTGACAACCCTGCAGCTAACCTAATGGCACTGACAGAAGTGCGGCAGGCTCAAACTGGCAAAGCGGGGAATAACCCCTCACCTGTTTGGGACAAGAGCAGGGTAGCAACAAAAATGCACACCAGTAAAAGCACAGTAGTAGCATACTGATCTCTCATAAGCTAAAATAGAAAAAACTGGGAGTGAGGCAAATATTTTTTTTGCAGCACTGTATTTGCAAAATGAGGATGTAGTTGGTATAGGGTCACAGCTAATATTATCACTACTGCGAGTGCTTGACTTACGCTCTAACTGCATCCTCTCCGTAGAAGATCTCAGGCACAGTGTCGTCTTTCTTGGTGCAGGGTCTGATAAGTGACTTCACATGAAGTGGCTCCCTCTTTGGTGGAAAAGCCCCATATACATCATACCATATGGGTTTCTCTTGTGGTTTTATGACTCCAGAACGCATCAGGTCTCGAACCCTGTCGATCATACAATCACAGAAACTGGCATTTGAGCTGAAAAAAATGATATTACAAACTTCAAATTCACACTTTGACCTCAAAAATGGATAATTAGGTACATAGCTATTTAGGCAATAGGACATTTTTTTTTTTGTCTATCTGATTGAAGCCCAGACTTTCAGCTTTATTTCAGGGTATCATAAGAGCATTGCAACTATTTACGAATTGCGGCCATTTTTTCACAACCCTTTCAACCCCACTTTCAAAGGCTTGAAATAGGTGTGGCCAATACATGGCTGTCACAGCATGTGTAAGTGTGTGCCACAACAGAGATTGTACAATATTGTTATCACGAAATAAATGCATAGCCTAATTATAAAAAAGAAAGCATTTTATTTCCTTTTAAAGCTCAGTTGTGGTCTTAAAACTTGTCTTTACATAGTATATTATGTACATACCAACATATTCCTTTGCTTCAACCCCTTTTTTCATCTGCTGCCTTAATGCATGTGTGGAAAAATGAGGGCAGCCCATTTGCCTTATTTGTGATTCACTCATTGAAATCCTCCATCAAACTGCAACATTTATTTATTTTTTTTTTAATCTAAAATTAGTTCTAAATACAGACAAGAAACAAACATATTTTCAAGAGTCAGAATTATTGACAATGATGATGGTGGTGGTTTAGGGACCAACTGATGGATGGATATATTTTTCAAACCAACCAAAAATTGGTTCTATACTGGCATTTAAAAAGGCAAAAAAATTATATACATAACTGATATGTATTTGCTGTAAAATAATTAAATATTGGTGTCAAAATTTGGAAAAAAAACCCAACTCCAACACAAAACATAGTTGAAATGTCTTCAAAACCTTTAATTAAAGCAGCAGTTAATAAGATTGAGAGGAGAAAGGACTAAGGCAGCAGACTTGAAAGAGCTGCACTCTTGCTCTACCTCCACGTCTCTCCCTGCAGAGAAGGCTGCCACACACAAGATTAAAGATAAGGGATCAGTTTGATATAATCTAGTCTAGTTATTCTAGTATATCTCTCTTATCCAAATGTTTTTCTTTAACTGTCATTTTGTGTGGTGTGTGTCCAGGAATTTACTTCTTTTTTTTTTTTTTGGTAGTTGTTTCTCTACCAATACTCTACTGGCACTCTTGCTGAAGTTACTTCAGTTGCTGTGTTCAGGAAGCCATTACTCCACTGCATCTTTAAATAGCAAATAGTTATTTGATGGTATTGTTTGTTGAAAATCTTGCATATAGCACTATTAAAGCTGGAAGTTAAGATTTCAATCACTTTTTGATTGTTTTATTTTAAATCAATTGTGGTGAAGTATAAAAGTAAAAGTTTTTGTAGGATTTGCCTCAGCAAATCATCCTCCATTTCTCCTAGTCCTCTGCATCTTCTTCTCAAACACCAAAAATCTGCATATCCTCTCTCACCACATCCATAAATCTCCCCTTTGGTCTTCCTATTTGCCTCCTGCCTGGTAGCTCGTTCTTGAGCATCCTTCTATCAATGCTTTCACTGTCCATACTTTCAGTGTCCAAACCATCTCAGTCTGGCCTTACTTTTTCTCCAAAACGTCCGACCTTTGCGGTCTCTCTGATATGCTCGTTCCTAATCTTGTCCATCCTCATCACTCCCAATGAGAATCTCAACATCTTTAACTCTACCACCTCCAGTTCTGCCTCTTCTCCTTTTGTTAGTGCCACCGTGTCCAAACCAAACAACTTTTCTGGTCTCATTACGCTCCTGTAAACCTTTCCTTTCCCTTTTATTGCTACTCTTTTGTCAGAGATCACTCCTGATACTTGTCTCCACCCCTTCCAGACTCTCCTCACTTTTTAGTACATTTTGATCCCTGTCCTTAATCACCCTAACCTCACCCCTCACCCTCTCATACAGCTCATCATATACTTTCTGTTTAGCCTTTGCCACCTGGGGCGGCTGTGGCTCAGATGTTAGAGCAGTCTTTCAGTGTTTAAAAGATTCCTGGTCCGATCCCAGAACCTGCAGTTAACATCTCGAAGTGTCCTTGAGCAAGACGCTGAACCCCACATTGCTCCTGATGCTGCGCCATCAGCGAATGAGTGTGTGTGTATTGTTAACGCTCCCATCATTAATCTCATCTTTTTGAATACACTGAGATGCTGATTAGGACAGAAGATCTTGTGACTTGTATCCTAGGCTGGACTGCTCAGTGCAAACCTGGATCCATGGATTACAATGACTTCTGGACCAAAAGCCTATACCCGCATATAGATCATTTGACTTCACATACCCCTGGATTCATAGATTCCACATGCTCTTGGACCCACTGACTTCATCAGCAACTCTCAGATATGGATACATGGAGTTCAACAACCTCTGGACCAATAGACTATACCTGCTTCTGGATCAACAGACTTCACATACCTCCAGATTTATAGATTACACATACTCTTGGCCTCATAGATTTCATAACGAACACACAAATCTGGATACATGGGCCACTATGTCTCTTGAGCCAACAGACTACACCTGCATCTGGGTGAAGGGATTTCTCATAAATCTGGATTTATAGACTCATGAACTCACACATTCTTACTAATCTGCTATTGTCATGTTGTGTTATGTACAAGTGACATCTATTGCATGTCTGTCTGTCCAAGGAATAAGGATCCCTCTTCTTTGGTTCATCCGGAGGTTTCTTATTTTCCCTGTTTAAATTTTTTTTAGTTTTTCCTCACCCAGTTTGAGGGTCTAAGGGCAGAAGGTGTCGCGTATCTGCATAGTTTGTGAACGCCCAGTGAGACAATGTGTAATTTGTGATTTTCAGCTATACAAATAAAATTTGATTTGATATGATTTGATGCACCTCTCTGGCGCCTGCACTAATTCCATGAGTAGGGCTGCAAATTCGCTTGTCAGTGTGCTTTTAGTAGTAGTGACTTTCCTTACAAGGAGGTGACACAAAGCTCGCAATTTGTAATACATGTACAGCCAAAGTGAAGCTTGGGGAAAGTACAATGGAAATATTTGTAACAAACCTAATGAGACACTAATGGGCCATTTCCACCAAGCAGTACAGTTCAGTTTAGTTTGGTATGGTACACTTGTAAACTCTTAGCTTATTAAGGGCATTTGTTTTTCACAGTAAACAAAGGAAATAATGGAGATCAGCATTTCATGTTGCAAATATTTAGGGAACAAACACGAGGCATGCAAGGACCCTATCTAAATTGAAGAAATTATTAGAGCACAAGCACAAAAGAGTGTGAAGACCCTAAAGAAGCTGAGGGAATTACTAGTGAAGTGAAGTGAAATGATGAATGAAGAAAATAAGAGGGAAAGAAGGGAGGAGGAGGTGGAAACTGAAAAAGGAAGTTAGAAAGATTAGTAAATATGAAGTGAGAGAAGCGTTGAGGAGGATGAAGAATGGAAAGGCAGTTGGTCCTGATGACATACTGGTAGAGGTATAGAAGTGTCTAGGAGAGAGAGCAGTGGAGTTGTTGAAGAAGCAGTTCAACATGATTTTGGACAGTGAGAAGATGCATGAGGAATGGAGGAAAAGTGTACTAGTGCTGATCTTTAAGAATAAGTGTGATGTGCGGAGTTGTAGCAACTACTTAGGGATGAAGCTGATGAGCCACACAATGAATATTTGGGAAAGACTAGTGGAAGTGAAGCTAAAAGAAGGAGACAAAGTGAAGATTTGTGAGCAGCAGTATAGTTTCATGCCAAGAAAGAGCACTACAGACTCCATGTTTGCTTTTAGAATGCTGATGGAGATGTATGGTGAAGGTCAGAGAGAGTTGCATTGTGTCTTTGTGCACCTACAGAAAACCTATGACAGGGTACCGAGGGAGGAACTGTGGTTCTGTATGAGGGAGTCTGGAGTGGCAGAGAAGTATGTTAGACTGGTGCAGAATATGTATGAGAGCAGTTTGACTGTGGTGAGGTGTACTATAGGAGTGACAAATGGCTTCAAGGTGGAAGCAGAACTGCATCAAGGATCAGCCCTGAGCTCCTTCTTGTTTGCTATGGTGATGGACAGACTGAAGGATCTCCGTGGACGTTGATGTTTGCAGATGACACTGTGGTCTGTAGTGAGATCAGTGAGCAGGTGAAGGAAAACCTGGAGGAGTGGAGGTATGTGCTGGAAAGAAGGAAAGGAATGAAAGTCAGTCGTATGCATGTGTGTGAATGAAAGGGAGGCAAGTGGAACAGCGAGGTTTAAAGGGAGTAGAAGTGAAAAATGTCCATGAGTTTAAGTACTTAGGGTCAACTGTTCAGAGCCACAAGGAGTGTGGTAAAGAGATGAAGAAGTGAGTGCAGGCAAGGTGGAGTGGATGGAGACAAGTGTCTGCATTGATCTGCTACAAAAGAGTAGCAGCAAAAGCAAAGGGTTTACAAGAGGGTGGTGAGACGAGCAAAGTTGTTTGGTTTGGAGACGGTGGCACTGACCAAAAGACAGATGGCTATGCTGGAGTTGACAGAGTTAAAGATGTTAAGATTCTCTTTGGAGTGACGAGGATGGACAGGATTAGGAATGAGCACATCAGAGACAGCACAGGTTGGACGTTTTGGAAACAAACATAGTAAGGCCAGACTGAGATGGTTTGGATTTGTGCAGAAGAGGGACAGTGAATATATTTTTAGAAGGATGAACAAGATAGAGCTCCCAGGCAGGAAGCAAAGAGGAAGACCAAAGAGGAGAATAATGGATGTGGTGAGAGAGGATATGCAGATAGTTGGTGTGACAGAAGAAAATGAAGAAGACAGGGAAAGGTGGAGGACGATGATTCACTGTGGCAACTCCTAGAAAAAGCTAGGTAACTCCAAAGAGGAAAAAGGGCCAGAGAACAAAGCAGGCAAGGACTCTAAATTAATTATTATTATCATTTCTATTATCTGCATACTTACATTCGGTTCAAGTCACAGCTGCACCTACTGGCAACAGAAAATTACACTCATGGGTGTGGTAAAATGGGTCCACAGTCCCCCCCTAGAAAATTTCAACAAAGCAGCCCCTGCAGTTCTTTTAAGGTAGAGTTACAATAATTGGTAGATAAGTGAAACAGCCCAAGATAAACTTAGTCAGGTTAAAGACAAGATCTTGAAAATGAAAAGTTATCAAAAGCTTTTCCATTACTTGAAAGCTGCGCCAATGGTGGCACAATGAAGTTTGAGTTCTCGTCGTGAAAGAAAAATTTGTTGTAACTGCACTAAACACAGTCAAATCAGTGCCAAATTTTCCAAGATCTTTAAGCATCCAGCCAAGAAGGTCTGAGGAATCATTGCCATGGGCATGGTAATATGAGTCCATGGCGCCCCCTAGAAAATTAATACAAAGCAGCCACTTCAGTCCTTTTGACGTAGAGGTTTAAAAATTGCAAGCCTGATTTCTCCGTCGAGAGGGTCCGTGGTCGCTTCACAGGAGGACAGGTTCAGGTGTGCAAGGGACTGTTCAACACAGCTTGAAGCTTTAATTATTATTGTTATGTATAGAAATAAATTGCATTAAACTCAAACTCAAACATTAAACTCAAAAACTTTGCACAAGCATCGGTCATGGCGAAAATGTACGTATGGTAAAGGTTTGGCTGATGGGCATGGCCAAATGACTTGACAGCGCCCCTTAAACTGCAGGGTGTTTAGGTTAGAAAATCTTCACAGAAGAGGGATGAAAATTTATCAAAATCCTGAGATGTCGTTAATGGGCAGGAACATGGCAGAACGGCAAATTTAAATAATTTACTGTGAAAAATTTAATTAGAACTCCATTGTACATCATAAATCAAATCATATCGAATTTTATTTGTATAGCCCAAAATCACAAATTATAAACTGTATCACAGGGCTTTTACAAACTGTACAGTTGTGACACCCTCTGCCTTTAGACCCTTGAACCGGGTGAGGAAAAACTTAAAACCCTTAACAGGGAAAAATAAGAAACCTCAGGTGCAATAGTTGTCACTTGTACAGAAAACAACAACATGATATATGAATAACAGATTAGTAAGAATGTATACATGGTCAAATCAGCCTGAAACTTCATGTGATGGAAAAGTATCCTGTCACTGAGGCGCTTCCTACTGGCAACAAAACATGACCTTGCCTCATATTTAAGCTAAATCCTCCAAGGCGAACCCTCCAACACTAACCCTAAAACAAATTAACTCAAATTTGGTCAGATTAAAGACCTTGGTGATAAAAAGTTACTTTTACGAACTCCTTCAAGGGGGTTTGTCTGAATGACTTCAATCTTGGTCAGGATAAAGATGAAACTTGGAGATAAAACGTTATTATAAACCTTTTCATTAATTGAACAATGTTGCCATAGCAACAGGTCAAATGTTGATATTGTGGCAGGTTTCACCATGGACGAGAAACGTTTTAATAATCACCACTCAGGTCTTTAACCTAACCATGGCTCAAGTCATTTGGACAAACCCCCTAGGAAAGGTTCGTAAAAGTACAATGCCAGAAAATGGCAACAAAAACACCAAAACCTAAAAGTTTGATTCAAATGAGGGTCGTCTCATTGAATTCAGGTCATTGCTTCAAGAGATGTTTTTGTATGTCTTGGGATGGTGCACATGTCTACCAATTTTCGTAGCTCTACGTCAAAAGGACAGCATGGAATGTGGACTCACTTTACCTATGCCCATGGGAATGACCACTGTCAGACCTTCTGGGATGGACTCTGGGAATTGTGACACTGACTATAATGTGAAGAGTTGTGTTTGAATAATTATTGCTGTCATTTTGAAACATCCTCATTCATCATACTTCCAGAGGATGTCATTTTTTTTTTTTACAATAACTACAAATGATAAGAATAAAATCAGTGAAACATGAACAATTAAGGCAGCTCAAAACAACATTTTAACTTAATCTGGTGAAGCACCTAGTACATTCATTCATTCATTCATTTTCTACTGCTTATCCTGTTAGGGGTCGCGGGGGGGCTGGAGCTTATCTCAGCATCTTTGGGTGAAGGCAGGGAACAACCTGGACTTCAAATGTGTGATCTCCAGCTGCCAATAGGTGGCACTGTAACTGAATAATCGCATGTGGGTGTCTTCAGGGTGGGAGACCTATCCATAACATGAAGTTTCAGGAAGAAAGCAGTGGAGATATAACATTAAAAAAATTAAATGCACTATGCCACTATTCATTAATGAAAAGTCAGGATTTTGATTATCTTTTACCTGTGAGAATTGTCCTTACTTAATTTGTAGTCATTTGGATGAAAGCTCTAGGAGGTTGCAAAAGCACAACATATAAATTAAATTTCTTTTAATTTAGCCTTTATATACCACATAAAATGTTTTTATGACTCCTACATTTGGTGTTGGGTTTTATTTTTCAGCACATAACCTATATGATCTATTATTTTTCACTGTGACCTCCTGTTCTCAACATATTGGCCTAAAACAAATAAAACATACAATTTGATTAGAAAAAATATAGTATTTATTACAATAAGAAAGACAAAAATGCTCAGTGAAGCATTTTAAATGTTGGAAGTGTAAACTAATGGTGCAAATATGAACATATCAAAGTCAAATTCAGATTAAATCAAAATATATACAATTATTTCCCATAAAAAGCTTGTTTTTCTACAGGTTGTTTTATTTTTAGCTGCTCCCTTTTAAAGGTGATGTATAAAGTTACACTAAAAGTTACATTGCCACTTTGTATTCTCAGAGCGTCCAAAATATTTCCTGTCCACATTAAGGCAGAGGGCCAAATCACAGGACCTGCACTTCTAAGGAGTGTTCCTTCTATTTTCCACCAGATGGGACTGATGTCACAGTGAAGAATATATTAATTTGCGTGGCTGAAATGTCCACGAGGTGCTGGAACAACGTGTGGTACCAGCTTTGTGTTCTGCGCCACACCATATTCCATTCTTTTACGCATGTTCTTCGATCTACGTGCCAGCGTCATATCCCGTTTTACTTCGTCTTTCAACATCATAGAAAAACTCGGAGTTTCTGATGTGCAATTTCAAGTTGAAAGCGGCACTCTACGTAGCAGTGATGGCGTGTTTAAAATGTCACGTGACTTGGTCATACCACCGTGATTAGAGATCGCTAAGTGATTGAAATGAACTTACATGGCGAAATTGACTTTTTGTTCTACATATATTCATCACTCCAAGAGACTTTTTTGTACATCTTGAGGTATTGCACGTCTACAAATTTTCGTTGCTCTACATCACAAAAAATACTTGGGCTTTTTTGTTGGAATTTTCAAGGGGGCGCTGTGGACTCATTGTGCCACACCCATGGTAATGACCGCAGTCAGACCCTGAGTTTGGCTCTCATCCATCTATAGAAAGTTGGCACCGATTAGTCAGATTGGTCAGTAAAGTTATAGCAATTTCCTCCTTCGCAAAGAGATCTCAAAATTCACTGTGCCACCACAGGCACACCTTTCAGGTAGTGAAACAGCTTTTAATAACCTTTGATCTCCAAGGACTCGTCTTTCACCCTGACCAAGTTTGAGGTCATACAGGTGAATGTTGTTTCTTTAGCATGTGTTAATAACTGAGTAATTGTTTTCAGCTTTGCAGATGTCTTGTAAAAACAGAATTTACTTGTAAACCAGGACAGTCATGAGGACAGGCAAAACAGTGCTGATGATCATTCTAGGCAGTTAAAAAGTAATAATAGATGTTGCTGAATAGATATGATTTTTTTCCTGGACTGAATATTGAAAGATACGACTGAAAACACAAGAACTAATAATTTCTCACGAGCACTATTTATGTCTGTAACATAATAGATTCTAATTGTAGGAATTGTTTGTGTGTGTATTCTGTCTTTTTAAAAGGTGAAGACATTGCTGCACAACAGACGGAATTCTTGTGAATCAGCAAAACCAGATTTAATAAATGGAAAAAATAGACAGACAGATATGGCCTCATGTGTCTAAGCTCTCCACACTTAATATAATGTTTAATTAACCATTTTTCTCCTTTTTTTCCCTCTTCCTTTCCCCGTCAAGCACAGACCCTGTACTGCAGGATTAACCTGGGAGCGTTCCTGATCTGGACAGTTTTCAGGCTGAGCAGTTTGACCTGGACCTTCTTCAGCATCACCAGACACATGGACAATAGGGCTGTTGGAACAAATTTTTGGGGTTCGAACAGAATTCGAATTGTTGAGAACTCATTATTTGAATGTGTGTTTTCAGTTTTATAAATGTGTTTGCTACCATTCGTGAAATATCCCCGTAACCATCTTGGCCAGCAATTTACCCACATTTCAGAAACAAAAAAGCTTTCTGCTATTCTGAAAGATAAACTTAAGAGAGGAAGTTATGAGAAAGTGATGATAAAGGGCTTTTTTTTGTTGTTATAGGAATCCACTCTCATATTGTTTGCTGGAAAACATCTATGGTTATAACTCAGATATCTAAACAGTTTTTTACTAGAAGAGGCAAAAATATTGACTCCCTCACAAATAAATACTTTTCAAGCAGAACAATATTAGGGGGAGACTTCAATATGGAATATTCGCAACAAATGGACAGCCACCTTTCACACTCGAGATGGAGAGAACAATCTAAACCAAAACTAGAAATGAACAAATTTATTCGATATATGGAGATATCATAACCCAAAAGGTACACAGTTGTATGCCAAAATTTGGCCACCCTTTGACAAATACCATCTTTAATGACTTTTTAATTTTAAAGATGCAAACACAGTCTCCATAGGATATGTAAAAAGTACAATATTACCAGCAAACATTAATGCATAGTTAGTTCATAAATTATACTAAACATTCTTTCATTCATTCATTCATTTTCTACCGCTTATCCCGTTAGGGGTCGCGGGGGGGGGCTGGAGCCTATCTCAGCATCTTGGGGCGAAGGCGAGGTACACCCTGGATGAGTCGCCAGTTCATCGCAGGGCTGACATATAGAGACAAACAACCATCCACACTCACATTCACACCTACGGGCAATTTAGAGTGACCAATTAACCTACCCCCAGATTTGCATGTTTTTGGAATGTGGGAGGAAGCCGGAGTACCCGGAGAAAACCCACGCAGACACAGGGAGAACATGCAAACTCCACACAGAAACGTCCTGACCCAGAATCGAACCCAGGACCTTCTTGCTGTGAGGCGACAGTGCTAACCACTGCAGTTGTGAAATGTAAAAAAAAAATCAGGGCACCCTATGTGTTCCCAAGTCTCTTCTTTTTTCTCTTCTAATTCTTTTTATAAATTTTAACATGCTCGGATCTTAATCAGCTCATTAGGCATATCAACAGGTGTCATTAGGAAGTGGCAGCTACTGCAAACTAACCTTGTACAAACACTCTTCAACCATGGGCTCCTCTAAGCAGGTGTGGAAGACTGAAAATGAAAGTTGTTGATGTCAATCTTGCAGGAGAAGGCTACAAGATGATAGCGAAGCATTTTCAGCTTGCAGTTTCTACATTGCGAAATACAATTACAAGATAGTAGTTAAGAGGAACTGTGATGGTCGAGATGAGGTCTGAAAGATGGTGGTGCACTACTCCACTGTGCAGTGATACTTGCACAAAGAATATCTTCAAGGATGAGTCCTTATTTGAAAACCATACCGGCATCCTCATCGTAGCATTACTCATAGAGGTGGATTTATTACACTTTAGGGATGTGTTGCAACCAGTGGCACAGAAGACATTGCACAGGGAGGGAAGAATGAATTTTACTAAATACCTGCAAATTCTGGAAGCATCACATTGTCTTGTTGAAGCTTAAAATAGGATGGATTCTACAACAATAATGATCTGAAACATACTTTAAAAATCACTATGGACTATCTCAAGAGAAGCAAGCTGAAGCTTTTGGAATGGCCCTGACAGTCCCCTGATTTAAATATCATCAAAAATCTGAGGGTACATTATAAAAGATCTGTGCATGCAAGACTGCTCAAGAATATTGCAGAACTAGAAGTCTTTTGCAAGGAAGAATGGTAGAAAATCCCAAAAACAAGACTTGAAACTTGTACCTGACTGCAAAAAGCATTTGCAACCTGTCAATGGGGTTCTTACTAAGTACTGAGTGTGTAGGGTCCCAAACTTTTGCACATGCCAGAACTGTGTTTTATATGTTTTTATATTTGGTTCAATTTATGGAATAAAAAGTAACTATGCATTAATTTTTGCTGATAATATTGTCCTTTTTTACATTTCCTACAGAAACTGTGTTTTCATCTTTTCAATTTAAAATCATTAAAATATGCTATTTGTAAAGGGGTGGGGGAAAAAAAGTCCTTTAAATTAGCCAACTTCCATTAGCAAATTTTATTATGTTGGGCTCTTCTTTTCAAACGTAATCACTCAGCACAGTTTTATCCTTTGGAATGCCTTTATATTAAACAAAAAGTTGTATCTACATCACTGGGCTGTGAACAATATAGATACTGTAAATCAGCTGTTGGATGATGGTGTTAAATTATTTACTCATGAGGTATTCCTGGAGAAACACAGCATTCTCATTCCTCAAGAAGAATTTGATTTGGTAATAAAGTCAATATCAAAGACTTTATCATCTATTGCTCAAACTGTACAGACTGACACAAAACCGCTAAAAATAATGGCCCATTTCCATAAACATGTATTTGACAAAAAGAATAAACGTAATGTATTCATTAGAAATCAGTTTGAGGATATTTATATTCCATTATGTATACAACAATGGCCATACTGAAATCGGAAACAATGGAATGTGTTTCTCCTACCTCATAAATATATAATTTCAAATAAAATCAAAGAAACCTTTTTCAAAATTGTACACAGGAATTGTAAACAGGTATTAAGGTGTCCTGTTTCTTTACCAAATGTATCTGACAAATGCACTTTTTACAACTGTCAGGGCAAAACTATTAAACATGTATTTGTAGAATGTTTCCAATTCACTACCTTCTGGTTTAATCTACAACGATATCTTGTCATTAATCATTGCTAAAAATGTCACCTTTACAAAATCTGACATGAAACATATATAATTCATTTAATCATTCATTCATTTTCTACCGCTTATCCCGTTGGGGGTCGCGGAAGGGGGCTGGAGCCTATCTCAGCATCTTGGGGCGAAGGTGGGGTACACCCTGGACAAGTCGCGAGTTCATCGCAGGGCTGACATATAGAGACAAACAACAATCCACTCTCACATTCACACCTATGGGCAATTTAGAGTGACCAATTAACCTACCCCCAGTTTCGCATGTTTTTGGAAAGTGGGAGGAAACCGGAGTACCCGGAGAAAACCCACGCAGACACAGGGAGAACATGCAAACTCATCTTGGCAAAATACAATATCTGTCAAACAAGCTGCCCTCCTTATACGTTGTCAAGATATTCAACTTGAAATAATATAAAACTACAATTGAAAAAAAATAAAACAAAAAAATAGCAAAAACACGAGATTAATTGGAAATTTCAAAATTCTAAATTCATGTAGCAGACCGAAAATGTATTTTTTTCTTTTTCTGTATTTTATATCTCTTGGTTTTTGTACAGTTGAGTTAATTTAAGTTGTTTTAATGCATTTTATTATGTTATACTGCCATATCTTGACTCAGAATAAAGTTTATTTATATTTTTTTAAAAAGCAAGAGTTGGTATTGTCGCATACATATGACGTCACGACATCGCTGAACTAGTAACACCCATGGTGTTACCCGTCATGCTCATAAGAATGACCTTTATCTTTTTATTTCTCCCAACAATTCTGCAAAATTAAATACAGACAACAATTCAGAATTAAAACAGCATGGTAACCAACAGTCTCAATCTTTGAAAAACATCCACGTGGGAACAGCAACGTAGCCGATCCCTTTCATTAAAGTTTTACTGTGATATCCTATGAGGCTAACGCTATTAACGATATGACCAATACATCATTAAAACAGCTAACAAACGCCTAAAAAAAAAAAACGATGTAAATGGTTGTTTCTTACCGAGTGAATACAGTTCCAAATCTCTCTAGCCTACTCCCGGCCATCTCTGTGTGTCTGCGATACTGTAAGCTTCTTCTGCGTCTTCTTTATGGTGTTTTGCAGGCTCGACAACGGCGTATTGCTGCCGTCTACTGTCTGTTTTGCAGTTTTTTTCTGAATTCTGAATTCTTCAATCTCTGTCCTTAAAGGAGCCAAACTGTATTATTGTATTAGTGAACAAAGAAATTGCATATTATAATTGAAAAATGAAATTTAATAACAGCAACCAAATTAAGCTGTATCTGTAACTTTTATATGTTCTTTAGACCTTATTAAAGTAGTTGTGAATGTTAGTATGACTAGATATGAGTAAACTTGTGGAAAGATTTCTATTTTTTTTTTTTGCCCTCTGAAATAAAGACGATTGGCAATGTGCAGTGTACACCGTTCCATGGTGATTTTGTCATTCTGTGAACATTTTCCATTTTACAATAGCCGCGATACGTCAATAAAATAATACAGTGTAGCACGAGAAAGGTAAACACCCCCTGTGAAAAGTTTTGTGGTGAACATAACTCACAGTGCAGAACTGCTGCTGAGCATAAGTAACATTCTGAGGCAAAGACAATTGACAATACAAGGGAGCAAAATGTCATATTTGTTAATGGATAATGCACATAATGTGGCAAGAAGACAGCAAAGGTGGGCTACCAACATTAGCCCAAAGCCCAAACAAAAATTTAGTCCATTTGAAAATCTCATTCTTAGCATTTCTGATCCAACCATGTGTAACAGTCGGACTGGACCTTTAAGGGTCATGCGTCGCTTGGACATGATGTCATCAACCTGTGCGCAGTCGGAGAGTTGAGCAGCGCACATGGTTCCTGAGTGGACGTCTTTAATGGACTATCGTCATCTTTTTCCGTGTTTTCCGTTCAACAACCAAGTAATGGTTTTAGTGCATGTAGCGTGCTTTTTCCATGTATGGAAGGCAGTGCCGTACAACCGGTCTTGTAGCGTCTAGGTGCGTTTTATTAAAATTACTTTGTAAGATCCCCATCACATGTGTGGAAGTACATTTTTTTGAGTGCCTTTTCTGGATCAACAAGCTACACGACCTCAAAAACTGTTACACATGAAAACTCAAACTATGTTTGTTATAGTGTATCGAGTACCTGGACCCTACACTGAATTTTTATATGAATTTTCAGAGTTTCTCTCAGCTCTGGTCCTCAAAACAGATAAAGTTATTATTGTAGGTGACTTTAATATCCATGTAGACATTGAAAACGACAGCCTTGGTACGGCATTTCTCTCACTTTTAGATTAATTCGGCTTCTGTCAGTGTGTACAAGAATCAACTCACACTTTTAATCACACACTTAATCTTGTTCTGATAAATGCCATTGAAATTGAGCACTTAAAAGTCTCTATGCAAAATCTTCTTTTATCAGATCATTATCTTCTAACATTTGAATTTCTGCTCATCAACTATAAACCAAGAGTCACTAGTTATTATAGCAGATGCATATCTGAGGACACTGTTGAAAATTTTAAAGAAATTATTCCCTCTGCATTAATTTCAGTGCCATATCCCAAAATAGGAGTCATATCTTAATTTTAGCCCCTCCCAGCTTGATCACCTTGCTGATTTCACTGCTGGCTCTCTACATGCTTCACTCGATTCTATTGCCCCAGTTAAAAAGAAAACAAAACAAGTCAAGAGACTCACTCCATGGTATAATCTTAATACTCACCCGTTAAAACAGAAAACTCCTAAACTTGAAAAGAAATTTCGTTCCACTAAACTGGAAGAGCCACGCATGGCCTGGCAGGATAGCCTTAAAGTATACAGGAAGGCCCTTCGCCGAGCAAGAAAAGACTAATATTCAGCGTTGATAGAAGAAAACAAGAATAAGCCCAGGTTTTTTTTTCAGCACTGTAGCCAGGCTGACTGAGAGCCATCATTCTATTGAACCATGCATTCTTAGAGCCCTCACCTGTAATGATTTTATGAACTTCTTCAATAGTAGAATTATACTTATCAGACAAAATATCTTACACTTCACAGATTCCACTTCAGTAACAGGAAATATAGAGGCCGTTATTAGTCTTGATGTGTGTTTGGAAAGCTTCCATCCAATTGACCTTCATGAACTAACGACAACATTATCTTCATCTAAATCATCTACCTGTATACTAGACTCCATACCTCCATACCTAGGCTGCTCAAAGACGTTTTACCCTTAGTTAGCAATCCACTACTAAATATTATCAATCTATCCCTTGCAACAGGTTATGTGCCCCAGTCTTTTAAAGTAGCTGTAATTAAACCGCTCAAAAAAAAAAAACCTACCCTGGACCCAGAAGTTCTAGCCAACTATAGACCAATATCCAACCTCCTCTTTAATAGTAGCTAAACAACTATGTGGCTTTCTTCAGGATAATAGTCTATTTGAGGATTTCCAATCAGGTTTTGGAGAGCATCACAGCACAGAAACGGCATTGGTAAAAGTTACAAGTGACTTCTTCACTGCATCTGATGAGGGACTTGTCTCTATACTAGTCTTATTAGATCTTGGTGCAGCTTTTGACACTATCGATCATCACATCTTACTACAGAGGATGGGACACCAAATTGGCATTAAAGGATCTGCTCTAAGATGGTTTAAGTCCTACCTATCTGATAGATATAATTTTGTTCATGTTAATGATGAATCATCAAGATATGACAAGGTTAGTCATGGAGTCCCACAAGGTTCTGTGCTTGGACCATTACTATTTACTCTATATATGCTTCCTTTAGGTAAAATTATTAGAAAGCACTCCATACATTTTCACTGTTATGCAGATGACACACAACTATACTTATCAATGAAGCCAGATGAAATTTATCAGTTAGTTAATCAACAGACATGTCTTAAGGACATTAAAAACGTGATGTCTCATAACTTTTTAATGTTAAACTCTGACAAAACTGAAGTCATTGTGCTGGGCCCTAAACACAATAGAGACTCATTATCCAACAACATAGTTAATTTGCATGGCATTGCCTTGGCCTCCAGCACCACTGTCAGAAACTTGGGTGTTATCTTTGATCAGGAGCTCTCTTTTAACTCACATGTAAAACAGATTGCAAGGACCGCCTTCTTTCACCTCCGTAACATTGCTAAAATCCGGCACATCCTGTCTCAACAAGATGCAGAAAAATTAGTTCATGCATTTGTTACTTCCAGGCTGGATTACTATAATTTTTTATTTTCAGGTTGTGCTAATAAGATTTTAAAAACTCTTCAGTTAATCCAAAACGCAGCAGCGTGTGTACTGACTAGAACTAATATCAGAGACCATATTTCCCCCGTACTGGCTTCTCTGCACTGGCTCCCAGTTAAATTCAGAATAGAATTTAAAATCCTTGTCCTCACCTACAAAGCTATTTATGGTCGGTAACCATCTTATCTTAAAGAGCTCATAGTACCCTATCGCCCATCCAGAACCTTACACTTCCAGGTTGCAGGGTTATTGGTGATCCCAAGAATCTCCAAAAGTAGAATGGGAGGCAGAGCTTTCAACTATCAAGCTCCTCTCCTGTGGAACCATCTTACACTCTTGGTACAGGAGGTAGACACACTCTCTGATTTTAAGAGTAGGTTTAAAACTTTCCTTTTTGATAAAGCTTATAGTTAGGGCCTGGCATATCTATCCCTTAGTTATGCAGCTATATGCTTAGGTTGCCAGGGGAACACTTCATGATAAACTAAGCTTCTTTCTTCTCCTCCTCCCTGACTCTGACTCTATCTCTACTCTTCTAAATGTCCACATCCTGACAAAACATTATACTAACTTTACTCCTTCCCCAGAATCTTTGTGCTTTATCACCCTGCACGTTTTCTACGTCGCATTGGGAGCTGCTGCTGGGGTCCTGCCTGATGCCTACTGCCCAGACTAGGAGAGGAGATCTCATGACCTGGATCCATGGACTACAATGACTTCTGGAACAACAGATTATACCCACATCTGGATCAATAGACTTCACATATCCCTGGATTTATAGATTCCACATATTCTAAGACCCACTGACTTCATCAACAACTCTCAGAAATCGCTGGACTACAACTCCTGGACCAATAGACTACACCTGCTTTTGGATCAATAGACTTCAGATACCTCTGGATTTATAGATTCCACATACTCTTGGATTTATAGATTTCATAAACAACACACAAAACTGGATACATGGACAACTATGACTCCTGAACCGACAGACTACACCCGCTTTTGGGTCAGATTTCTCATAAATCATGATTTATTGACTCATGAACTCCTACATTCTTACTAATCTTACTAAATGTTATCATGTTGTTGTGTTCTATACAAGTAACAGCTTTTGCACGTCTGTCCATCCTAGGAAGAAGGATCCCTCTTCTGTAGTTAATCCTGAGGTCTTTTATTTTTCCCGTTGAGGATTTTTTAAGTTTTTCCTCACACGGTTCAAGGGTCTGTGGCCTGAGGGGGTTACATCTGTACAGTTCATGAAAATCCAGTGAGATAATGTGTAATTTGTGATTTTTGGTCCATGCAAATAAAATTTCATTTGATTGATTTGATTTAGTGGCTGGTTCTATAGGTATTATTTGTCTTACTGAAGAGGATAACTATTACACAACTTTTTTGGGGGGATTTCTATGCTTCTCAAGTTTTGCATTAATATTTTTACTCAATGTATACATTTATTCATAGCTTCCAAATCATATTACCCAGAAACCTCATCTTGATGTTGAATTGCAGTAGAAGACAGGACAAATGAAAACACATGTAACACCCAAATTAGGATACAGAACGAAATTAAAAAGTGGAAAATCGGCCCAAAATGAATAACACACACACAGAATACAAACAAAATACACACTGGGATATTTGACTCAGTCTGTATGGTATTTATCCACATCATTAAATTGTGCAAGTTCACTGTTGAATTTGGTTATACTCATTGTACAATTCACCAAGGAGTGATGAAGTAATCTTCTGTCCTTCCACTGAATAGAATCATTAATAATTTCAGTACATCGAAAGAATTTCAAACTCTCTTCCCATCAGTTTATGGACAGTTGATTCTGCTATGGGTGGCAAACCATATCTGGACAGGCCTGGAGTTGAATCATACATCCAAAAACACCTATCTGTACATCCAGTCAGAATAGCATTGAAAATATGCAAATAAAACTAACTTTTCTTTTCATGGTGCATTAGATTTATTAATTCTCATGAATCATTTGAACACTTGTACAATTATAATACGCAAAACAACAACAAAAAAAAAACATTTATACATGTGTTTTCTTTTCAAAGGCAACAAGAAACAAGGCTCTGAACCCTGTACCCTCAAAATGGCAGCCACGTGGTGTAGTGGAGTGACTACAGAAAACACAACCTCTTTTTTAGTGCATTCAGTGCACAATGAATACAGCACTACTCCATGCATACACACACACAGCTCACAATGTGTATGTACAGGTTTTGTTTATATGCCTAGTAAGTGGCAGCTAAATACACAAAGTAGAAGAATGCTTTTATAATCTTACATGTGGCTTTGCCTCATCCAGTCATGATAGCTGTTAGCATTTGATTGTTCTGAATTTGGCCAAGTAAGTTTTCATTCAGAACACTTCAACTCACCAAGAAGAGTCCTATCAAATCCAACCGTCAGTCTCAACACATCAATGTATGTTTCACTGGAAGTTTTGTGAAGTTTTTTCTTTCAAAATCCTGCTGTTAAGAGCACTCCCCATTCCTGGCTCTGAGGACAGAAGCTTTTTTCTCTTCCTACAAAATTTGAACTACTGCAACTCACCGCACACTTGTGCCACTCTTGCTCTCCAGACTTTCAAAATAATACCCAGTACACATTTATTTATACTAAACATCTGGTCAACAGTTCTATTCAACACTCAAAAATAAATAAGTATCAATATAATGATAACAATAAAGCATAATAACACATCCTCAGTAGCCCTCTATGCTGGCAAGATTACACCCTTCCCCTGTAAAGGGAGGCACATCCCTGTGGTCCTTCTATTTACCTGCTTTGTCACAGGAAGAGCAGGGGAAGTGACGTTTTCATTATCAAATGCTGAATAAACACTGTTCAAAGAGCTCACTAATGCAATGCTAAGAGCATTAAACCTCTGTCAGGGGATTTCCAAGCTCTTGAGTATTTGACTGTTCCATTTGAATGTGGCATGTCAAGTTCAGCATCACTTTGGGAGACACAACCTATTTTCTCTGGAGAAAATGACTCAACTTCAGGAGGTAGTACAGGGTGCATATTTTATTTATTTTTTTCTCTCAGAGGGGAATCATTTTTGTCAGTGACATTTTTTTCTGACATCTGAATGTCTGAGACACACGCACTTAGAGAATTTTCTGTCAAGACTTCCTCTTCCACTACCACTGGAACCGCTACATCACTCACTGTGGTACTGTGGTTCAGGAAAGGGAATGACATGCTTAGACACATCCCCTATGGTCCCATCAGCCTTGGGCATATTACTGCATGTAATCACTTCCACAGACACAAACCACATTTACTATTCTCATCATCTGTCCATGTTCATTGCTTTCATATGTACCGCTTGAATTTTGACGCCCTTGGCCTCCTCAATACTGGTCATGGAGCTGGCTTCTCTGGGGTGCTAATTGGTAAAAACCCACAAGGGAGAAGAAGGTGCACAGACGGCCCCTCTTGTTCTCTGGACAAACGGTATATACAGTAGACCAATTTACAATTTTTGGGACCAATACTGATATTAAGGAGGACATAAATTCTGAAATCAATGCATTGGCTTATATCTGTCTCTTGGATCTATCTAGGAAAGATTTTTTTGTCAGCTAATTTATGCTTCCCTCTGAGTTACACATTTCTAATGCACTCAATCACCTGGTTCAAGGCAGGAGTCTATGACCTTTTTGTCAAATCTGAGCTTATTGCGCTCAGCTACTTTTTCAGCATTTTTGCTGGAAAGTGCATAGCTTTCTCTTAGATCAATTAAAATCAAATAAAATTAAATCAAATTTTATTTGTATAGCCTGAAATCACAATTTACACATTATCTCCCTGGGCTTTGACAAACTGTACAGATGTGACATCCTCTGCGCTTAGACCCTTGAACCGGGTGAAGAAAAACCCTAAACAGGGAAAATAAGAAACCTCAGGAAGAGACACAGAGGAGGGATTCTTCTTCCTAGGACGGACAGAGGTGCAATAGATGTCACTTGTACAGAACACAAAAACATGATAATAACAGTTTACTTAGAATGTATAAAACATCCATGAGTCCCAGAGTGTGGATTCTATAAATCCGGATGTATGGAAAGTCTAGTGATCCAGACGCAGGTGTACTGTTGGTCCAGGAGTCATTGTACTCCATATAGCAAGATCTGAGTGTTGCTGATGTAGTCACTGAGTCCAAGAGTATGTAGAATCTGTAAATCAGGGATATGTGAAGTGTAGTGATCAAGAAGCAGGTGTAGTCTATTGATCCAGAAGCCATTGTGATCTGTGGATCCCGATTTGCACTTGGAAATCCAGCCTAGGATCCAAGTCACAGGATCCAAGTCATAGGATCTCCTTTCCTAATGTGGCCAGGAGCCCCAGCAACCTAAGCCTATAGCAGCATAACTAAGGGCTAGATATGCCAGGCCCTAACTATAAGTTTTATCAAAAAGGAAAGTTTTAAGCCTACTCTTACTACTACTGGAAGATGGTTCCACAGGAGAGGAGCTTGATAGCTGAAAGCTCTGCCTCCCATTCTACTTTTGGAGATTCTTGGGATCACCAATAAACCTGCATCCTGGGAGCGTAAGGTTCTGGATGGGCGATAGGGTACTATGAGCTCTTTAAGATAAGATGGTGACTGACCATGAATAGCTTTGTAGGTGAGGACAAGGATTTTAAATTCTATTCTGAATTTAACTGGGAGCCAGTGCAGAGAAGCCAGTATGGGGAAATATGGTCTCTGATATTAGTTCTAGTCAGTACACGCGCTGCTGCATTGTGGCTTAACTGAAGAGTTTTTAAAATTTTATTAGGGCAACCTGAAAATAAAGAATTACAGTAATCCAGCCTGGAAGTAACGAATGCGTGAACTAGTTCTTCTGCATCTTGTTGAGACCGGATGTACTAGATTTTAGCAATGCTACAAAGGTGAAAGAAGGCCATCCTTGAAATCTTTTTTACATGTGAGTTAACAGACAGCTCCTGGTCAAAGATAACACCCAGGTTTCTGACAGATGAGAAGTGGTGCAAATGGCATTCAATGGGGTGGTTTTCTTAAAATCTGAAGATTTTGAGATTCACATAATATTGAAACATAAAGGTTTGAGGAAGCCATTAGGTAGTCATTAGTTATACATATGAATAAGTTAGTAAGATACATAAATATGCAAGATTTATGAGTGTCTTTAAAGCAGAAACAAGGGGTTTGGTCATTTTGGCTAACTTCCTGTCAGTGACTGCATTTAGCAGTCCCCTCCCTCCTCCTACATCACCACATGAAAGCGCAGTGGTCTCCTCCACACAGCAGAGATGGAGAGCAATGAGTCATCTACCTCAAATCGGTAAATACAATAAAAACAAACATTGTGAATGGTTGCAGTGTTACAGAGAAATCACAAAACAGGGATAAATTATGCCCGTACAGAGATGTTTTTATGAATGTGTTTTTTTTGCCAATAGTAACTACAGTAGCTTTGTCCAAGTGCTAGTAAAGGCAGGATAAAGTCCTTGAATAAAAAGATCCTTAACATAGAAATAAAAACTATTTTTACAACACAACACTCTTTTGTTAGCTCTATAAATACCTTTTCTCTATTTTTTTCTGAAATAAATTCATGCCAGTGCCGTGCTAGATAGCGATCCCCTTGTCATCAGCGACTATGAAACTTACTTGATTATCTTTTGTAGATGAAAGGTAAGACTTCTTATAAACATTTGGCTACAAACAACTTTCATTGTACTTTGATTTGTTGTAACTTTTTAGGGCTGGTGGAGGAGGAGGTAAAGAAGAGCATGGATGGATAACATGGATGTGTGGATGTGGCAGCATGGAGCATTGGGTTCAGGAAATAGGGCTGTGATCCTGTGGGTTCGGGAGCATTTAGATCCTCATGGACAATATGTAGGCTTCCACCCAAGTAGGGTTTAGGTAAGACAGCTGAACACCTGCCTTTGTTTTTGCGTTATAGTGTTTTACTTTAATTGTGTGAATATTTGAACATGTATATAATATAAAAACCATTTAGGAACCCTGGTATTGATGGGTATTATCTTATGTTTTCTGATAATTGTTGAGAAGAACAATTTATATTTTTACAATGATAGGACCTAAGTAACAGGGGTAACTACTGTGTAAATCATATGGAAAACCAGATAAAATCGTAATTTATGATAATATTTTTTTTATTCAAATTTTGTGTAGCATTATTGGAAAGCTTTGATAAATTGTAAGAAATGTAAACACACAAACACACAGTATTTGTCTCTCCAGGGGCCCAGGGTTTAGGAGTCAAAGCAGGAACTCCAGTCTTGCTGCTATGGCAGGGACTGACCTTTTGAAATACAATAAAGCAATCGTTACTTCAAGTATACCACAGGTGAATCAATTACCTCACAACCACAGTGCATAAAATGCATAAAAAGTATGAAAATGATTTTGAAAATGTTTGACAGATTCTTATATTTTAAGATTCAAACATATTTTTTGTATTTTTGTTACTTATTACGTGACCGTAATTGGCAGACATTACCAGAAAAAGTGAAACCTTATTTTTTTGTTATGTGACAACTATAAATGCAATTTTCCCCTATCATCTCTATCTATCAAATCAAATCAAATCAAATTTTATTTGTATAGCCCGAAATCACAATTTACACATTATCTCACTGGGCTTTGACAAACTGTACAGATGTGACATCCTCTGCCCTTAGACCCTCGAACCGGGTGAGGAAAAACTTAAAAAACCCTAAACGGAAAATAAGAAACCTCAGGAAGAGCCACAGAGGAGGGATCCTTCTTCCTAGGACGGACAGACGTGCAATAAATGTCACTTGTACAGAACACAAAAACATGATAACAACAGTTCATTTAGAATGCATAAAACATCCATGAGTCCCAGAGTCTGTGGATTCTATGAGTCTGGATGTATGGAAAGTCTAGTGATCCAGACGCAGGTGGACTCTGTTGGTCCAGGAGTCATTGTACTCCATGTAGGAAGATCTGGGTGTTGCTGAGTCCAAGAGTATGTAGAATCTGTAAATCCAGGGATATGTGAAGTGTAGTGGTCCAGAAGCAGGTGTAGTCTATTGATCCAGAAGCCATTGTGATCTGTGGGTCCCGATTTGCACTTGGAAATCCAGCCTAGGATCCAAGTCACAGGATCCAAGTCACAGGATCTCCTTTCCTAATGTGGCCAGGAGGCATCAGGCAGGACCACAGCAGCACCTCCCACCGCGACCTAGAAAAACCTGCAGGATGGTAAAGCACAACGACTCCGGGGAAGAAGTAAAGTTAGTGTAAGGATATGGACATTTACAGGAGCAGAGAAGGAGTCGGAGTCAGAGGGGGGAGAGAAGAAAGCTCAGTGAATCATGGAGTGTTCCCCCAGCAACCTAAGCCTATAGCAGCATAACTAAGGGCTAGATAGGCCAGCCTTAACTATAAGCTTTATCAAAAAGGAAGGTTTTAAGCCTACTCTTAAAATCAGAGAGTGTGTCTGCCTCCCGTACCAAGACTGGAAGATAGTTCCACAGGAGAGGAGCTTGATAGCTGAAAGCTCTGCCTCCCATTCTACTTTTGGAAATTCTTGGGATCACCAATAACCCTGCATCCTGGGAGCGTAAGGTTCTGGATGGGCGATAGGGTACTATGAGCTGTTCAAGATAAGATGGTGACTGACCATGAATAGCTTTGTAGGTGAGAACAAGGATTTTAAATTCTATTCTAAATTTAACGGGGAGCCAGTGCAGAGAAGCCAGTATGGGGGAAATATGGTCTCTGATATTAGTTCTAGTCAGTACACGCGCTGCTGCATTTTGGATTAACTGAAGAGTTTTTAAAATTTTGTTAGGGCAACCTGAAAATAAAGAATTACAGTAGTCCAGCCTGGAAGTAACAAACGCATGAACTAGTTTTTCTGCATCTTGTTGAGACAGGATGTGCCGGATTTTAGCAATGTTACGGAGGTGAAAGAAGGCGGTCCTTGAAATCTGTTTAACATGTGATTTAAAAGACAGCTCCTGGTCAAAGATAACACCCAGGTTTCTGACAGTGGTGCTGGAGGCCAAGGCAATGCCATCCAGATTAACTATGTTGCTGGATAATGAGTCTCTAATGTGTTTGGGGCCCAGCACAATGACTTCAGTTTTGTCAGAGTTTAACATTAAAAAGTTATGAAACATCCAGTTTTTAATGTCCTTAAGACATGACTGTAGATTAGCTAACTGATGGGTTTCATCTGGCTTCATTGATAAGTATAGTTGTGTGTCATCTGCATAACAGTGAAAATGTATGGAGTGCTTTCTAATAATTTTACCTACAGGAAGCATATATAGAGTAAATAGTAATGGTCCAAGCACAGAACCTTGTGGGACTCCATGACTAACCTTGTCATATCTTGATGATTCATCATTAACATGAACAAAATTATATCTATCAGATAGGTAGGACTTAAACCATCTTAGAGCAGATCCTTTAATGCCAATTTGGTGTTCCATCCTCTGTAGTAAGATGTGATGATCGATAGTGTCAAAAGCTGCACTAAGATCTAATAAGACTAGTATAGAGATAAGTCCCGCATCAGATGCAGTGAGGAGGTCATTTGTAACTTTTACCAATGCCGTTTCTGTGCTGTGATGCTTTCTAAAACCTGACTGAAACTCTTCAAATAGACTATTATACTGAAGAAAGCCACATAGTTGTTTCGCTACTGCTTTCTCTAGAATCTTTGAAAGAAAGGGGAGGTTGGATATTGGTCTATAGTTGGCTAAAACTTCTGGGTCTAGGGTAGGTTTTTTTAGGAGCGGTTTAATTACAGCTACTTTAAATGACTGGGGCACATAACCTGTTACAAGGGATAGATTGATAATGTTTAGTAGTGGATTTCTAATTAGGGGTAAAACCTCTTTGAGCAACCTAGTAGGTATGGGGTCTAGTATACAGGTTGATGATTTAGATGAAGATAATGTTGTCGTTAGTTCCTTAAGGTCAATTGGATGGAAGCTTTCCAAACACACATCAGGACTAATAACAGCCTCTATAATTCCTGTTGCTGAACTGGAATCTGTGGAGTGTAGGATATTTTCTCTGATAAGTCTAATTTTATTATTGAAGAAGTTCATAAAATCATTACAGGTGAGGGCTCTAGGAATGCATGGTTCAATAGAATGATGGCTCTCAGTCAGCCTGGCTACAGTGCTGAAAAGGATCCTGGGCTTATTCTTGTTTTCTTCTATCAACGCTGAATAGTAGTCTTTTCTTGCTCGGCGAAGGGCCTTCCTGTATACTTTAAGGCTATCCTGCCAGGCCATGTGTGGCTCTTCCAGTTTAGTGGAACGCCATTTCTTTTCAAGTTTATGAGTTTTCTGTTTTAACTTGCGAGTGTTAAGATTATACCACGGAGCTAGTCTCTTTACTGGTTTTGTTTTCTTTTTAACTGGGGCAATGGAATCGAGTGAAGCACGTAGAGAGCCGGCAGTGAAATCGGCAAGGTGATCAAGCTGGGAGGGGCTAAATTTAAGATATGACTCCTCTGTTATTTTGGGATATGGCACTGAAATTAATGCAGAGGGAATAATTTCTTTAAAATTTTCAACAGTGTCCTCAGATATGCATCTGCTATAATAACTAGTGACTCTTGGTTTATAGTTGATGAGCAGAAATTCAAATGTTAGAAGATAATGATCTGATAAAAGCAGATTTTGCGCAGAGACATTTAAATGCTCAATTTCAATGCCATATGTCAGAACAAGATCAAGGGTGTGATTAAAAGTGTGTGTTGATTCTTGTACACACTGACAGAAGCCGAATGAATCTAATAGTGAGAGAAATGCCGTACCAAGGCTGTCGTTTTCAATGTCTACATGGATATTAAAGTCACCTACAATAATGACTTTATCTGTTTTGAGGACCAAAGCTGAGAGAAACTCTGAAAATTCAGATAAAAATTCAGTGTAGGGTCCAGGTGCTCGATACACTATAACAAACATAATTGGAGTTTTCATGGTTGGATCGGAAATGCTAAGAATGAGATTTTCAAATGAACTAAATTTTTGTTTGGGCTTAGGGTTTATTAATAGGGCAGAATTGAAAATGGCTGCAACTCCACCACCTCTGCCAGTGTCTCTGGGAATGTGTGTGTTAATGTGACTGGGAGGAGTGGATTCATTAAGACTTACATATTCGTCTTGGCACAGCCAAGTTTCAGTAAGGCAGAATAAATCAATATTGTTATCTGATATAAGCTCATTTATTAATACACCTTTAGATGATAGGGATCTGATATTCAAGAGTCCACATTTAAGTCTCTTTACTTTGTAAACTGCCTCATTAGTGGTGTTGATTTTTATTAAGTTCCTATGTGAACTCTTATTTGATTTAGTGAATTTAGTGAATTTATGTGGACGGGGGACAGACACAGTCTCTATGGGGTTGTAGGTGGATGACTCTAAAGGAAGCGCAGAGAAGCGTGTAAGACTGCAACTCTGCTTCCTGGCCTCAACTCTGAATTGTCAATTTGGCTGACTAATAAATCTGGCCATATTTCTAGAAATGAGAGCAGCTCCATCCCAAGTAGGATGGATGCCGTCTCTCCTCATTAGACCAGGTCTTCCCCAGAAAGTTTGCCAATTATCAATGAAACCCACGTCGTTTGCTGGACACCACCTCGACAGCCAGCGGTTGAACGACGACATGCGGCTAAACATATCGTCACTGGTCAGGTTAGGCAGGGGACCAGAGAAAACTACGGAGTCCGACAGTGTTTTGGCAAAAGCACACACCGACTCAACATTAACTTTAGTGACTTCCGACCGGCGTAGCCGAACGTCATTACCGCCGACATGAATTACAATCTTACTGTATTTACGTTTACTTTTTGCCAGCAGCTTTAAATTTGATTCCACGTCGCCCGCTCTGGCCCCAGGAATACATTTGACTATGGCCGCTGGTGTGGAAAATGTCACGTTTCGCAAAATAGAGCTGCCAATTACTAGAGTTGGTTTCTCAGCGGGTGCGTCACTGAGTGGGGAAAATCTGTTGGAAACGTGAACGGGTGGGTGGTGAACCGTGGGCTTCTGCTTAGGACTATGCTTCCTTCGAACAGTCACCCAACTTCCCTGGTTTCCCGACTGCTCGGGAGCTGCTCTCAGTCGACCCGCACCGGCTAATGGGGGCTGGCTAGCTAGCGAAGCTACTGGTTTGGTTTGCAAGGTGCGGATCGTAGCCTCCAAATCACTAAGCCTCGCCTCCAACGCAGCAAATAAACTACACTTAGTACAGGTACCATTATCACTAAATGAGGCAGAGGAATAACTAAACATGTGACACACTGAGCAAGAGAGAAGAGAACGAGAGGGAGAAGCCATTGCTGTGCGCCAGGTACAATACCTGAGTTGGTTAGCACGACACAGAACGGTTGGAAGAGTAGCGATAAATTCACTAAAATGAGAGCGGGCTAAAGGGTGCTTAAGTACAGGGTTTACACTTTCAATACACAGCAGTTAAACAATTAATGTCGTTAAAACCCTCTCAGATAGTTAGCAAGGTACAGCAAGACGACCAGACACAAACAACAGGAAGTGCCGCAATACGCTTACCGCCGTAGAGTACCTATCTATCTATTTATCTATCTCTAATGTTGATTAATATTAATCATAAATGTTCATGATTGAATTAATTCATCACAAAAACACAAATTATTTTAGATAGTCAAATGTTTATAGGTAAATTAAGATGTATATTTTATTGAAATAAATTAGTTTGAACGAGTATCCCTTCATACCCCAACCTTTGAATAGCTTTCAGTCCCAAAAAGGCTGGGGACCCCTGCTACAGAGAAAAATATAGCTTACCTGTCCAATAGTAACACAGCGAGCTGTGCTTTGCTTTTCAGACCTTTGGCTTCCTTTAGATTTTTCCACCTATCGAAAATACATGTAGTACCGTTTTCTATTCGTTTTTGCTGGGAAGCTTTCTTTGCCTCTCTTTTCTTCAGCTGTTTTTTTTTCTTTCGTGCTCAGCACGTTTAATTGAGTAAGCCATCTATGGAGGCGCTGGAATCACTAGCTTTCCTTGTTCTGCCATACCGTACTTGAATCCAAATCCACTACATCTCAGAGGGATATATGCAATTTTAACTCCAATACATTTGTATGAGAGTCACAGTCATTTCTTAATTTTCAGATTACATGTTTTGTACCCTTCCTGTTCATTAGAACCAGACATCACCAAGTGTTTTGATTTTGAATGATTAATAAACTGAAGGAAGCAGTGCTCGTTGATGCGTTCAGAAAATGATCCTCCTTTCTTCTTCAGCTAGACAAAATTTTGTAAAACCCTGGATTCGCTGGAAACTGCATCATTACAAATTTGAATATATCTTGTTTATCTCATAAAGAGAATGCTTATTACAGATACTTAACCTTAAATATCCATAGCCATTAACGTCATAGACACTGACGTATAAAAACACCATAACATTGGTAGGGAGCATTTTGCTTAACTATTTTTACTTTCTATACTGTTAGTACACACCTACCCTCATTATATCCATCTATCCATTTTCTAGTGTTTATTTTATGCAGGGTATGCTGGGGGGCTGGGCCTATCCCAGTGTAAAGAATCAAAACTAGGAAGTTCTTGCTGTGAGGCTACAATGCCAATAACCACACCACTTTGATGTCCCTCCACTATACTGTATACTTTTCCTTATGTAAGGATCTGAATGCTGGACTTTTACTTTTGGTGGAGTACTATGGATTACTTTCACAGTGGGGTATTGGTGCTTATAGATAAATCTGTTTAAAATGCTCAGTTAATGTGGTATGCAAAACAACATAGCAGTTCATATTGCCATGAAATCCAGAATAAGGTTTATAAGATGTCCGTTGGAATGATTTTACACCAGGGCCTTGCACCTGATATAAATAATGCAGGAAAGGTCAACAACATTAGTTTTAAAATAATGTATGTCTATGTAATTTTAAAGAATAACTAAAAATAAAATTCTTGTGAGAAATGTTGCATGTGTGCCTGATGTCTGGCTGGGGTCCTTTGACCAAATCTCCATTCTGTCATTAGCCCCAGTTAAATTTGGTTAGCTCCCATTAGCTTAATTTAGTTCCTATTAACTTCAATTAGCTGCTGTTAGGTATTATTAGTTGCTGTAAGGTTGAGTGAGCTCTCATCAGCTGCCATTTAGCTGCCATATGTATCAAGTAGCTGCTGTTAGCTTGAGTTGGCTGCAATTAGTTTCAGTTAACTGGCATTAACTTCAGTAAGGAATCCACCAAACAAAAAAATGTTGACTAGCTTTAAGTTTAAATTAGCCAATCAACAACAGCCGTTCAAATCTAACTGACACCCGACACTACCCTGCTGTTAAACATATTGAGAGACCTGTGCAGATGAGCCATCAGAAAAGTGGTCATAACACTTTAAAGACAAGCCTTTTAGGGTTGGTAATTTTGAGACTCCTCTCTCCTCTGACAATGATATCACACACTCTATGCAGTACACAACCAGTATAAAATCAGAAATGGACCAAAATTGTCCAAAACATAAACTGTGTTTTTGAGAAAAGGGTTTTAACAATCAAAATCCCCTTTTAGTCTAGTAAAGTCCCCCATGTTGTGACCTGATGAAATTTTGAATCATTTCATGATTGTTAATGTGTTGTGATGTGGGATGGCTTCAAAATTTGGTGGGTTTGAGCTCATCTCACATTGATTTCCCATTACTGTGTATTGGAAAATTTTGCAAAGGTTTTTGCAATTTTCTCAGACTTGTTTGCAGTTCATTAGGGTACAGAAGTCATATTACACCATTCCTGATGATTCTGCACGAAAAGAGGTGACTTTTCTGCTCATGCAACAAATGGTACGGGACTAGTTATGTGGCAAAATATGTGGGAATAATAATAATGTGTTGGAATAAGCCAGAGAAATCATGTGTTTGTAATGCATTTCACGCACACATAATAAGCCTGACTGATTGTAATATGTGTTATTGATACATTTGCATGCATCAGGCTTCTGCCCATTTTTTTCGGTTGTTTAAGTTTATCCCCCCCACAACAAAATGAAACCATTCATGGTCGACCAACAAGGATAACAACATTGAATTAAGTTAATCAGAAAATGACTTTGGATTGACTTCGTGAACAGAAGCTGGGAAAGTCTAAATCAAAATCAATTTTGGCTCTGGGATTTTTAAAACATTTTTCAGGTTTTGATCTGACCATAAAATCAAAAGTACAAAAGAAAAAAAGCTCTATTTGTGTTTTTGTATTACATTCAGAAATAAATAATGAAATAACAAAATGTTTTTTATTTTTTTATTTTTGTTTTCAATGGAATAGCAAATAAATGAACAATACAGAGACCTATTGATTTCCCACTTAATCCTGCTTCACTGTTTTGATGAGGTTGGAAAGGGTGGAGCTTGACAGTCTGACTCATGTGGGAATAAGGTCTGACCTTAAGGTTGGATGCAGATTTCTGGTGCAGCACTATCACACCATCTACCTCAGAAAGTTGTGGCAGTAGTAATACCTAAAGTTGGAGCACTATTACCCTTTAGGCCAACAAATTGCTAATGGGAATGCTGTCTGATGATTGTTCAACATTTCTCCCTCACTTTTTTTTTTTAAGAATGTGGAGAAGACAAGCATACCTGAGACAATGTGAATCCTGATATGCCATTATATATAACCAGGGAAGGATCTTTTCTCCCTGGAGAGCTGTTCAGCTGCAAAATAGGCCTGATTTGGTATCAGAGCATGTGAGCAGAGCAGAGCAACTAGGGACACCCTGTAAAAGAATGTCAGATGGAGTGCAAAAAACTGAAGTACTTTCACATAATCTCTCATTCCACCACAATTTCACTCTGGTAGCAATTACGACATGAGTCTGAATCACGTCTGATCCAGAGTATGTTTGTATATTACTAATTGGTCAGCCATCAAGAATATAATAGAGATTGACTTCATTGCCTGGAGAACTATAGTGAGCAATTTCAGTGAAATGTGGCAAAGTCTGAAGAGAGGAGCAGAAATTTTAATACCACACATTCCACTCACATGTGCAACACCATCAGGAGTTCTGACCATGGGTGTCCCTGCTTCCATATGTTCTGAGCCTGTATCAGAACAGATCAGCAAAGGCAGGAGGAGCTCCAGTCCTCTTGCCTGTTTTTTTCACTAAGCTGTCTTTTGTCGTGAGCATATTGTGTATTCCTGTCTTTGGTAGGCAGAGTGGGAAGCTAGATCATTCTCCCGCCGCTCGAGGAGATCAGTAGGGGCAGTTGTGCCTCAAGTGGCATCTTTCTCTTATCCCTTATCTCTCATCTTATCACCTATGGTCCTATACCAGGATATGGAGTTATTCTGGCTCCAAAGTACAATCATATGTATCCTCTGACTAAACCGGATGTGACATTAGACTGTAATTTCGTGCGTAAGTGTGTGCCAGCCAGTACATACATATGCCACACTTGGGCCATGATGTCACTTCTCCTTTGCCTACATGCATGGCTCCAATGTGCTATCCTATTCCAAATTGGCTGACTTCTTCTACCAACAAAGCACTTGATGCCCCAAACCCTAGATCACACCCACAGTGGATTCCACAACACAGAGCCTTAACCACACTCTAGCTCAAGGGCCCCTCCACAGCCAAACCCAAAGCCCAGGTGGTAAGTGGTGCACCAGGTATCATGCCATCTATAAGAGCCTTGACACAATTTGTGATATGATTTATCATCAAAACCATGAAGCGGAAGCACAATCTCTTGGTTATCCAGTGTCAAGCAAGCATAGAGGGATCTTGTCTACCAGAGGTTTAGCAAAAGTTCCAGCTTTGGTGTCAAGCCTAGAAACTGCTTGGGTCAGATGGAGCCTAAGAGCTAGAGCCTGCTACTCAATCTGTTAAGAAGGTGGCCTAGATGCTCTTACTGCTGCAGCAACCAAGGGCACTGCTGCACAAGCCAATCCACCCTTATTCTAGGACTGGGGGATTCAAGGAATAATCTTATGAAGGGGACCAACCAAACCGTAACTTGTGAATACGGCAATATATTTTTCATCTTTTTCACATCTTTTCAGAGGACAGTTTTCATTGCATGTGGCCCTTGGAGTGAATTCAAGTCAACAGCAACGATCTGTTGAAAGCTTGGACCTTCAGTATGCATCAGACCCTACATCATGGCCAGACATGAGCTAGGACTGAGGACACTCAATGCACAAGCTCAATCAAACTTGGGGCTTCATCCACAAACCACAAAACCAATGGGTGGTGATACAGGGATTCTTCCGAATTTTTTAGAAAACAGCCAGAATATGGAATTACACTAGCTCTCTAATATGCCCACATACGTCGTCCAATACAGCTGGAATAGACATGACTCTGCCAGCCAATACACACGTATTCCACACTAGAGCTATGATATTGGCCATCATCTAAAGTGAGTGTGAAAGAAATACCCTGTTCGACTTTATATCGATCTACAATGGATTCCACAGAAGTTACACCTCCCACATGGTAGGGGACCCCACAGAGCTTATTTCTTTCACTTGGTATGGTGCCTTGGGATCCAGCCCTGACAAGAATGCACGTGTGTCCTTGTTTCTCTCAAACCAAACAATCAGATGAAAAATGAAATGTACGTATCTTCAGAACCACACACTTTTCCATATACCCAAAGCTTTAACCAGCTTAACATATGGGCTGTCCTTTTAAAAGATATTAGTGATAAGCCCATTGTCGATAATTAACCCCCATACAACCAGGCTCTTCTGCAGCAAGGCAATAGAGAAGTTTTGTTTTTTTTTTTTTTTTTTTTTTTTTTTTTTTTTTTTACATCTGAACTTCTGTCAAATGGCCAGGATGTTGAATTATTCTGGCTCTCAAGTAGCACATTCAAACACACTTTGCTGTTTCCCACCGATCTACACTGGGTTCCACGGCAGTCAATGTGACATAGTGAAGGCATGATGAATACATGCTGTATAGTGCTGGCTCATGGCATATTCTTGATATATCATGTGAGCATAGGGAAGTCATCAAATTTTACTTATGAAAGAACTACACAAAAAGATTGTGCCATGGCCATGAATATCCAAGTTTATTTTTTTCTTGGATGTACATCTGGATTTAATAGAGTAAAATTCATTTTCTTATTCTAAATGGAAATTTCAGTCTCTTAATGTCTACAAACCGTTCAGAAAACAATGTTTGTTATTCCATATATAAACATCTGCATTTTAACATCCTAGTTATATACACTATACAGAGTATTAAAAGAAAAAAAAAAATCCATCTTTTACAAAGAAAAAAGGGAGTTCATACCTCAATGGATCAGGTAGATTACAGTACAACATTGTGATGATCTGAAGCAGTTGCCTGTATTTGTCCTGAGGTCAGATGGAAACTAAGCCATTACCGATATCAATATTGGCTTGACTTATTTTTGCAATCAGGGTGAAGATATAACAGATACACAGGAATGCAATGAAACTGCATTCTTTCTTCCTCTTTCTGCTTTACCTAGGTTTTTATAGGAGTCACCACAGCAAATTATCTTCTTCCATCTTTCCCTGTCCTCTGCATCTTCTTCTCTCACACCAACTATCTGCATACCCTCTCTCACCACATCTATGAATCTCCTCTTTGATCTTCCTCTTTGCCACCTGCCTGGAAGTTCCATCTTGAGCATCCTTCTACCATTATATTTGCTATCCCTCCTCTTTAAGTGTCCAAACCAAAAATGGATAAGCTATGCATAATATTTGGGAATAACGTTGTGAAATCATCCTCAAAATCATTGTCTAATGCTGCACTTGTTTTTAAAACAAGTGGAAGAAAACTGTAATTTTACTTTTTCATTTTTCAAGAACAGTTATTCATTTGTGTTAAAAATTATGTAAGCCATGTTACCATTTTTATTAAATCAAAGTAATGTGATTGGTAAATAAGTAGAGCTTAATAAAATACACCTGGTTAGCTTACTTGGAAGGGCACCAACAAAATTCTGAGATGTTGACAAATTACATCTTGACCACACATAAACATCAATCAGACCAACAAAACAATTTATTTTGAGCAATAAGCATCATTTTTGAATTCAATTGTCTCAATTGGCTTATAACCCAACATTACATTAAGGCAATCTTACTGCTGCCATCTGGCAGATTGACATAAATAAAGATGGACATTGCATCTCCACTTCCTCCCACTGCAAAAATTAATTAAAAACATCCAGAATATAAGATCTTTTACCTTGCACTGTGTCTGAGTGCCACTGAGTCTATGCAGTAATCAGATTATGGAGCTGCTGTCAGGAGTTTCTGCCAATTCACTAAACTGACTCAGTCACTTAGCATAACTCAAATTTCTATCATGAGATTCACCCTCTTTATAAACGACTTAAGTATTCATTTTTATTTAAATTAGTTATTTAAGTGATTTTAAGCATGATCACTACCTAAAAAACTATATAAACTATGAAGCTCCTAACTAACTAAATTGACAGAAACTTGAAGCTTTGAGAGCAATTTTAATTAATGAATGAATGAATGAATTTATTTTTAAACCCACGAGCCCTCTGATAACATTGAGAGGCAGGAGTGTCTCCTGGCCATTCTGGGTTCAGTTCAGTCCAATGTATTGTGTTCAGGGAAGACTCCCTGGAACTCTAAGCTATATGTCATTTGCTTTTCAAATTTACAAATTTATACAGTTAGGCACATAAATATTTGTACAATGGTATATCTTTTTGTTATTGTACCTCTGTACACAACAATTCAATTGAAAAATGCAACCTCATTTCCAAAAAGTTGGCACGCTGTGTAAAATGTTAATTAAAAACAAATGCAATGATTTGCAAATCTCACAATCCCAATTTTTTATTCACAATAGAATATAGACATACAGACATATCAGATGTTGAAAGTGAGACATTTTACCATTTCATGAAAAACATTAGCTCATTTAGAATTTGATGGCAGCAACACATCTCAAAAAAGTTGGGACAGGGGCAACAAAAGGCTGGAAAAGTAAGTGATACTAATGAAAAAACAGCTGGAGGAGTATTTTGCAACTAATTTGGTTAATTGGCAACTGGTCAGTATCATGACTGCATATAAAAAGAACATTTTAGAGAGGCAGAGTCTCTCAGGAGAAGATGGGCAGAAGTTCACCAATCTGCAAATAACTGCATCTACAATTTCAGAAAAATGTTCCTCAATGTAAAATTGCAAACACTTTGAATATCCCACCATCTACAGTACATAATATCATCAAAAGATTCAGAGAATCTGGAGAAATCTCTCTGCGCAAGGGACACAAGGGACAAGGTTGAAGTTCAATTTTGGATGCTTGTGATCCTCAGGCCCTAAGGAGGTACTGCATTAAAAACAGGCATGATTGTGTACTGGAAATCTACTGGGCTCAGGAACACTTCCACAAATCATTGTCTGTGAACACAGTTCGCCATGCAATCCACAATTGCAAATTAAAGCTGTATCATGCAAAGAAGCTTTATTTGAGCACGAACATGCTGCCATCTTCTCCAGGTCGAAATTCATTTAAAATGGACTAACACAAAGTGGAAAACTGTTGTGCAGTCAGATTAATCAAATTTTGAAATTCTTTGTTGAAACCAAGGACACTCTGTTCTGTGGACTAAAGAGGAGAGGGACCATCTGACTTGTTATCAGTGCTCAGTTCAAAAGCCTGCATCTCTGAGGGTTGGGGTTGCATTAGTGTCTATGACATCAGCAGCTTACACATCTGGAAAGGTCTATCAATGCTGAAAAGTATATAGAGGTTTTAGAACAACATATGCTCCCATCCAGACAATGTCTTTTTCAGGGAAGGCCTTGCATATTTCAGCAAGAAAATGCTAAACCACATACAGCATCCATCACAACAGCATGGCTTTGCTGTAGAAGAGTCTGGGTGCTGAAGTTGCCTGTCTGCAGTCCAGACCTTTCAGCAATTGAAGACATTTGGCGTATCATAAATCGAAAAATCTGGTAAAGAAGACCCAGGACTGTTGAGCAGCTAGAATCTTATATCAGACACGAATGGGACAACATTCCTGTCCCAAAACTCAAGGAAATGGTCTTCACTTCCCAGACGTTTAAAGACTGTTGTTAAAAGAAGAGGGGATACAATGCAATGGTAAACATGGCCCTGTCCCAACTTTTTTGAGAATTGTTGCTGCCATGAAATTCAAAATTTTTTTTTTTTTCATAAATAGTGCATTTTCTTAGTTTAAACATTTGACATATTTTCTATGCTCTATTTTGAATAAAATAGGGTTTTCTGAGATTTGCAAATCATTGCATCCTGTTTTTATTTACATTTTATACAGTGTCCTAATATTTTGAGAATTTGGGCTGTAAAAATTAAGATGTGATTGAAGTGTAGAATTTCCACTTAAATTTGGGGGGTATCACAGGTGTATTTCATTAACCATTAAGGAATTACATTTACATTTTCACAAAAAATCTCAAAAGTAATTGTACAAACTAACATAAATGAAATTTTAAGAATTATCTTTAATGTTTTTGATGAACATTCATTGCTGTCAATGGCTGCCTGAAGTCTGGGACACATGGATATCACCAAATGCTGAGTTTCCTTCCTTAATATGCTTTACTTTTACTGCAGCTGCCCTTAGTTGTTGCTTAATTGTGGGTCTTTCTGCAAACGTTTTTGTCCTCTGTAACTGAAAAGTATATTGAGTGTTCTTGATTTTTTCGAATGTTGTATGAATGTTACTCCAGCAAGGAGAGAATTCTGGAATCATCAACCAGCACTACTTGTATCCTCATATTGAGAGTTTCACTGAACAGTGAATTGTCCAATTACTCTGCAGGGGTGTCAAACTCATTATAGTCCAGGGGCCACATGCAGCTCAGTTTGACCTCAGGAGGGCTGGACCAGAAAGTAAAACATTGACAAATTATTAATTTTCTTTTAGTATATTTTAAGTAAAAATACACAATGAAAATATTTACAATTAATGGACAACCTACAAAACAGCTGAAAAGCCTGTCTTGTAACCAGTTACAGCACTTTTAACAGTTTCTCCAATCAGAGAGTGGATCTACAGGGGCACAAAAAAACAAACAAACTACAAGACAATACAGTGCAATTCAAATATTAAAACCTGGCAATCTGTATCCGCTCTTCTCCTTTTAGAGTTCAAAAATTTAGAAAGTGCCATTCTCCAACGTGGCTCCTATGTGCAACATTCGACTAGCTTGAAAGCATAGTCAGTGCACGGGAAAAGGGGTTTCCAACACCCTTATGGGCTAGCGCCCCCAGTGGATGGACAGGAGAAGTGCAGTTATTTGTGAAATAGGATGTTTTTTCAATACTCACACTTTTCAATGCAATACACCTTGAATGAAAGCTGAGAAGCTACACTTCAATCATATTGGCAAAAATAATAATAATAAGAGGAAAAAAAATACATGTCACAATCAAAATTCTTACAGTATATACCTAACCTGAAAGTTACATTTGTTCTTAGTCAGACAAATGTCAAATAAATGCAATGTATGTGCACTGTTTACCTGGAGCTCTCTCTTTCTCCATATTTAGCTGCTGTCTCTGTCATCTCTTTTTCTATTATTGGCGACTGAAAAAAATGTATTTAATGTCTCACTCTCACACTCACACACACACTCAATCCTATAAATCTGTGTTTTTTTTTGTTTAAAAACGGTCTCATAGAGAAGACCGTGTAGTTATTATAGTACAAGTTTAATTACTAACAATAAAACTGTCTGGTTGAATATTAATATGAAACAATCAGTTTATGTCATGTTTATGAAACTCATATTGACATTAAAATATTTTTTCCCACCTCATTATGAGAGGACAGTTGTGCCTATGCTTACTTTTCTACACACTGACTGACTGAGCTAGCTAACAAAAACCACATACAGTACATGTTATACGCCCCCAATCAGTTTTCTTTTCTGTTACATTAACTGTAGTACTGCAAAAAAAGGGGGAAAAAAAAGCTTTACTTTACTTTTGGGAAGCTCTTGTGTTGTCCATCCTTATATCCAGTATTGTTAACAGTCTGGCAATACAATTAACATACAATCAGACAACAGAGAAGGTTCTCTTAACTGGGTTTGTAAAATTTCATCCTAAGAATGAAATTTTGTTTTAATTGTACCATCATGTATCGTCATTTATTATTTCACAGGGACTCTGATGTAGGCATTAACCAAAAAATATGTTGAAATTTGTGGTCGGTATAATATTAGTCTGCAATGCAGTTAAGAAGTAAAGCAGCAGAGTAACTGAGGGACCTCAACATTTAACGTAACTGAACCGTTTGAGAAAATGGTCTCATGAATATTTTCCACTGCTGAAAAGAAATGAAAACTGGTAATCTGTTGTCTTGAAGAGTGATCATCTTGGGCAACTTTTGGGTGATATTAAAATAAAATATCTATTCTAAAATAAATGCATTTAATGATACTGTATGTCACGCCTTGAAACTGATTTGTTGTTGGGGACAAGCACATAGCACATAACACTGTTTCATACATAAAATCTTCACCAGTAAGGAAGACATATTTTTTTTTACAAACCCTGAACAAGCCCAGAATGCTGCAAACGTTTTAATTGCAGGAGTGAAAATTAAAGGTGATGATTTTTTTTTGCAAAGTAGTGGTCTTTTAGGCTTTTATGAAGGTGCAGTGAACTAAACAACTATGGATCACTTCCATGATTGTCCATTCTCTTTTTCACTTGCATGTTATTTTCCTTTAATTTTCTGGCCACACCCATTAATTTATGAACTTTATCATTTATCATCTATAAATTTAAGTTCTCTACCCTATTCCTTTTACATTGTAAATGACTCCCTATGGGAACAGGAAGGACCCTTTGTCAGGGTCTGCTAGTGTCAAGTGTCTGTTAGGGTCAATCAGTGTTTCCTCTCTTATGTTGAAGTTTTGCTTGTGTCTTATTCCCCATGTCCTGTCAAGTCTTGTCCCTCAGGTGTGTTTGATTATTCCCTCTCCCTCGTGTATTTAATCCCCGTGGTCCCTTCCTCCTTTGCCAGATTGTCTTGTCTTTCTAGCGAGCAGTCCAGCGTCTATCCCGTGTAAGTCTCCTTGTGTCCAATCTGTATTCCGTGTTCAGATTACCGAGTTTGCCTTATCCTTATCTGCGCCTCTGAATATTTTGAATTCCTGGTTTGACCTTTATTATTAAAACGACTACCGATTCAGAAAGCTCCCTGTGTGTCTCTGCATTATTGGATCCCCCAGACCTGGTACCTGATACCCTTCTTAGTGGCTCAGCACAACACTAATAGAGCTGAAAACACAGCTTGCAGTAGCAATACCCAGCATTACTAAAAAAGCATTTCTTCCCCAATGGTAACATCCACTAGTGCATGCCATCTGCAAAGATATTATGCTCCTTTTGACACATTTTACACACT
>KV751336.1:3252898-3273888 GCA_001698575.1 Mola mola
ATTAAAAAAAAAAAAAAATAATATACAAATCATTACAAGAAACTTTTAACCTACACTGCAACAAGTTTCTGTAGTTTTCACAGCATTATTACCATATAATGAACAACAGCTTGCTGTGGAGCCTGTGTACAGCATGTTGCTGTAGATCTGAAAAGCACCATGGTCCAAAGTCATTGCTGGGTGAATTCTACAGTAAACAATTTTTTTTTTTTTTGCTGTAAATCACAATACAGTAGGTTTTGGTGGGATTTGATTTCTGAAATGAAAACATCTTTGCTGGTAGTACATTTCAAATAATTTCCAAAACAGATATTTACTAGTTTTTAATATCAAGCTGTAAGGTGGACCTCAGAGAGATGAGGAGCCTTCAAAGCATTAAAGGAAGCAAATGATGAAAGCAAAACTTTATGCCCATAGCTGAAAATCATCTACTTTCACCTTGACTATTTTGCTGTAAGGGCTAAGGAGAAAAATGCCACTTTCATCAGCTTTTGACCTCAGCAACATAACTTAGCTTTTCATTTTGCTACCATACCTTAATTCAGCACAGATTTATGTTTTTAAGTTTCAGTAAATATAATGTTATGAGTCCAGTGTGCAGTTGTAGAGAAGTATCCAACTTCTTCTACTGCTACTTTCCTGTAGCAGTAAGCTAGCTTGACTACTGTTACTAATGTAAATGTTTTGTACATGAAATATAGTAAATCCATTTGGTGTAGGATTAATGTTATAAGATAAAACTTAAATCAGAAGTCTGTAGTTTGTATTATTTTCTCCTGCTAGCTTTGTGAGAAAATAGGCAATGAGTATTGAAGCAGCCAAGTCAAAAGAAAACACCACAACAGGTGATGTAAGATATCTGAACACCACACAACCTTTGAATCTGAAAAACGACAATATAAAAACAATTGCTTCAGCTACATACAGTACATGGATGAATTTGCGGAAAATATGATTTTCAAGTGTAAACACTGATGTTGAAATACTATCAGATAAACAGTATTAAGGATGTTAAAAAAAACATAAAAACCATGCAAATTCCAAGCTTCGCTTCAACATGGGATATTTTGTGCATTACAGACACACATTTTCAAAATCACTCGAAACCTAAACTCATCCAAATCTCAAACTGTGAATTTAAATTGTCATCCCTGTGTGGCACACAATGATACAAGCAAAAATAATCAATAAATCCCCTCAAAGGTATTAAAGCTAAAGTAACAACATTGTGAAAATGTAGGAAGTAGAAAGTACAGTCATTTTTTTTAAAAATGTTGGTAAATTACTACATAGAGTAAAAGTTAAAAGTTGTACTGGAAAAATGTAGCATATTTAAATACAGTAACAAAGTATTTGTACTGTGTTATCCCCCACCTCTTACACATTACAACAGGTAATGTGTTCCTGTCCATTAATGTAGTGTTGTCTGTAGCAGAAAAATGTACTTTGGTATTTGTAATGTGCAGTAAGAAATTAAAAAAAAAAAAAGAAATCCTCTGACTGAAGAGTCCAGTTTGGTAAACAGAATATGGTGAATGTTCTAAAATAACACAATAAACTGGAATAAAATAACCTTCCCTCAACCAGTTCTACTGGAAAAAGAAAATCCCCAAATCTCACTCTTAACACTACAAAAAATAAATGCCACTGTTGCATTTATTGTACACTGGAAATCATAACAGTCACTACACATAAACCACTGGATTTAACTTCTTACAGAATTCATCTCATTAGCCTTTAATGAACCATTTCTTACCCATTTCTTACCGTTTAACTGACCAAATTTAGTACATGAATACAACAGTCTCAAATCCAAGAGAAGGAAAGGCAAAACATAAATCAAAATTTAATTACTAATATTAATATATTATTATATTACTATTATATACTGTATATAGGTTTATGTGATAGTGTATGCATGTGTGTTTTCCACAGAATTGGGAATCTCATCAGACAGAGGCTCAGGTGGAAGATGAACTGCTCCAACTCCCAGAGCTGGTCTGGTTCTCTCACTTTCCTCAACTCGTCAGACATTAATTAGGGAAAATCATCCTTTTGCCCTTGTTTTCTTTTCATGTACTTTTCACACCAAGAGGGCACAGACATCTTGGAGCCAGCACGTCTGTTCCCAATTACAATTCCTATGATGACATCTTTCAAAAGGTAAAAAGGTAGTAAATCTTCAATCCTTCACTCCAATCATGAAACACTAAAACCTGTCACTTCCCATGGTAAAACCAGAGAGAGGAAAAACAGATATCATATTTATATCATATTTACCCAGAGCTCTCTTCTTTGTATATATGTGTTGGTTGGTACAACCTCTGAATTTCATCTTCAGTAAAGTGCTAATGATTGAAGTTTGTGAAAGTAAAAAAAAAAAATCTTTCTATCTTGAAGATACGCTTTTCTAATTTAACCCTCGTTAATTATATTTTAATCTTTTCATGTACCCATATTTCCATCTCTTCATTATAACTTTGAGTAGAATCACAAACAGTATATTTCTGGTGCTATGTTAATATATTTAATTAATTATGTCATTATTAAGTAGAGTAGTAGTATTCACCTTTCTTTGTTTTGTAACTGAGTTTACTTCTCCTTGTTGCTCAGACTCGTATTCTTACTCTTGAACTAACATTATCATTGATATCAGTGTTGCGTTTAGACTAGTAAGTTATCGATCATTTTGAATATTGCTATTCACCCATCCTTCCTCTTACAATTGTCCTTTGCTCTCTTGTCCACCTTAACAAATGAAAACTGTCAAGGTTGAAGGATGAGTCTGAAGTGAGCTCAATTAGCCATGGTTTTAAACCATTTAATTTCATGTCCCCATGGGCGTAGGATGGGGAACCCCTTGCTGGGACTAGTGTCAAATCTGAAAATTTGTTATAAATGTTCAACAGTAAGTGGTAACATATCTGACAAAAAAAAAACAAAAAACTGTTTAAAAATATGCAAATATAATTAATGTCCTCTTTTGTTAAAAGTGCAATTTTGGTGGCAGAGAAGACAATGATACAGAATAATATACAGATTCTTTTAATTTCCGAAGCTTAAATGTGCTTAAAATAACAACTCAAACAGAGGCCAGGATATCCATTTGCTGGACGATGAATCATCCACTATACCAAGAGCTGGCTTTCCTGTCTTTGCAACCACAATAAATAGCATCTTTGTCACTCAGTTGCAGGATTTGTAAAAGGGTATAAGCCAAATCCAAGGTGGTTACTAAAGAGAAAGGACTAAAAATAGCCACTGATATTGCAGAATTTTATATCTAAAAATGCAGGAACTGTCAAGAGAGGTGGAAAGGTTTATGGAAATTTGTGGCTGCCTACATCTGTTTGTCCACTTCCTCACAAAGCTGCATAAATTTAGATTGTTATGAGCCCTGCTTGATTTTCAGACTGTTTAATATCTCTTTCAAAGTCCTGTAAAATGTTGTGGATTGATTATTACATGGCTAACCTGCGGATTATTACTTTTTATTTTGTTGTTGAACCCTGTTGTTTATTCACACCTTGACATAAAATGTAGTCTACACATTATTTTAGGGAGCAAAGAGCATGGATAGACCCTTATAAGACCGAGGGGGGGATGAACATGTTTGCTGTGGCTGAAAACTCCGCCAGTGTGGCATGGAGGTCAGGTAATAAAGTCAGATTGCATTAAAAAGGTAGTTCAATTAGCCCAAATCCCATTAAAAGTTCAAAATAAAAAGACAAAACAGTATCCAAGTAAATTGTTGGGGGATTAAGTGTCCTGCTGTGACCTTTTCCAATCACTACAGTCCACTGTTAAAGTGATTGATGTACGGTTTCCCTTTTCTTGTTTTCTCTGTATTTAGGACAATCTTGGAGACAATGGGCTTCAGTCTGAAAAGAATTGGAATAATTATTACATCACGTGAAAAAAATAGATACTTGTGATTGAAATTGGATTTGGAATCCAATTGGAATCCAGTTTGATTTGGAAAATTGTATTTCGTCTACCCACGTAAGTAGGCGAAATACAAATACAAATACAAGGTTAAAAGTGACCAGGGACAGCAGAGGGGATCAGCAGCAAACCCACTTCTGTAACTCTACCGCGATTTATCCTCGTGGATGGATGGATTGTTAATGTGTTACATATACTGTTCACTTATTGCTATTAATTTCATATTATTTACAATATAACCTACACAAGTCTTAACTGTATAAAGAAAGAAAATGTTAATGACACTAAATAAAATATTGTTACACAAGTTATTTATTCCATTAAAAATTTACAACTGTTTACAAAAACTGGTAGTGCGGTACAGTACAGACATTTATAATTTACAGTACATTCATTTAGCTTTATACTTTCTGAACATTTACAAATACTTACAAAAGTACCACAGAAATTATCTACAACTTACTATTACTACAATAAAAAAGACTTTATAAAACAAGGCCACCAGTGCAATGCCCAACTCTCCAGCAGAAGACAAACACTTGGGTCACAGTTGTGGCCCCTCGCCCATGTGTCCAGTCCTCCTGAAGAAGGTCCAGCGGCACTGCCTGGGACTCTGCTCAGCCTGAAATTCGCCCAGCACAGTAACACTCCCAGGTTGATGCTGCCTGACAGGGAAGGGGGGAGAAAAATGGATAATTAAGCATATCTCTAAGTGTGGAGAGCTTAGACACATTTAGGCTACATTTGGCTGTCTGTTTATCTGTCCATCTACTCAATCTGGTTTACTGATTCATGAGAAAAAAAAAATTAAATCTAAGTTTAGATTATCAGAAATATGAATGAATTGTCAAAGATTACAATAACCATATATGCTAAGCTACGTCTATTGTTAATGTCATTTCATGGTAGTTAACGTAATGTATAAGTGTGATAATTACCCATCACAGGTAGCATCAAATAGCTTATAATAAGGTTACTGTTCGTTATAGTTGCACAGCTTTACCTCTTTACAGTTCACTTTCAGCCTGAGATACACCAGCGGTAACACGAGTCCTCCTCGTCCTCGTCCTCCTCCTCAAAATAATTTTAACAAACAAATATACAAATTTAAACTTCCGGCTCTGTTCTCTCTTCCATTCTTTCTCCGGTCACCAATGGTGGTTAACACCGAAATCCTGACGTATGAGGTCAGGAACAGCTGGTGACACAACCAGGAAGCCCTCCCAAGTCTAGACTGTCTCATTTCACTGATTACAGTCTAGCCTTTGGAGTGGCCTTCCCAGCCTTTGAAGGTCTGGTCTATGAAGGTTGTGCCCTCTGGAGGCTGTCGCCTCTAAATTGGGACACACCTATTGTCAGACTCCAACTTCATCCTGGCTGCAGCTGGACAGACTTCCTCCTCATTTCTTTACTTCTTGTGGGTTTCCACCAGACTAGATGCATTAAAGGTGTATTGCTGGCCCCCAAAGGTTATAAATAGAAGTTTGGATAGACCTCCGCTTCATCAGACAGCTTCACTTCAACGAGAAATATAGTCATGTTTTAATATCAAGCACTATTTGTTACTTTAATTCAACTGTTGCTTAATTTACTACATCTGGATCAACTTTACTTTTCTTGAACATTTTGGAACTATTCATGCATTTTTTTTCCAACCCTTATCATTCCGAGAGGTAGTGCTAGTATTAAAACACTGGTAATTCGTGGCTGAATGCCATCATTGTGCAGACCACAACTGATTGGCAATCACTTATGGGAGACTTTATTTTATAAGAAACTGTATTTGGTAAGAAAATCATATTCTTCACAAGCTCTTGTGAGCCACATGGAACGATGTGGTGGCGTAGATTCACCCTACAGGCCTTGAGTTTGATATGTACGGATTGATAGATAGATGTAGTTTATTGATTTACTCTTAGGGCACTGTTCTCTTAAGAGAATGAGTCCTGAAATGGCTCGCATCTGTGTGGTTTCAAGTATTTTCTTGAATGTTCTTTTTCAAGTTTTGTTGTGTGCTATATCCGGCTTGCCCATGGTTCATGATCATATGTCTATGACACATAAATGGACTTAGTTCCGACCGGCGCAGCCATTCATCAACAACCCCGTTAGGCTCGCCTACTCGTGAAACTACCTGTTGGAGCTGAGCCGCCTTCAGCTGGAGCCAGTGGAGGTATCTCACGCTGACATATGTCTGAAGTTATGTCAGGGACACAAGTGAAAGCAGATAGGAAGAAAAAGAGGGACCAGAGGAGGGATACGGAACAGGCTGCCTTCACCTGCCATAACCCTGTGAAACGTGCAATCAGGGAACTGGAACTTGCCACACTTGTCAAGTCCGATCAGGACTATTGTCAATCCAGCCTCTTCTGCTTCATAGAGACTTGGCTTTCTGAGGATGTGGACTTTCATCTGGATCGCTTTAACAGAAATGCAGCAAGAACACAGAAGTTGATTGGGGGCGGGGTCTCTATGGCTTTCAACAGCAAGTGTGTAGCAAATTTCACAGTGAGGGACACAGAGTGCTGTAAATTCTGTCAATTGACTGCAAAATGACTGTGTGGACTGTGGTGGTTATTTTATTCACTTTCAGATGTACTGACCTCATATATTTTATTCTGTGAAGACACTGTCACTTCCACCAAGCAAAATTATTATCCACCAAATATCAAAAATTGGACACGAAAATCTGCCTGGTCCACAAGAAAATGTCTTTTTTGCAAGGGAACAAGCTCGGGGTGAGAGAACTGGAGAAAGAATTCAGAAGGAAGACCAAGCTGGCCAAGATTAACTACAAGAATAAGTTGGAGCAGAAACTAACCTCTGGAAATGCAAGGGAGGTGTGGCAGGGCTTTAACATCCTGATGGACAGACACGCCAAACCTGCAGTGGTTGACTGCCTGGATCCTGCCTCCTGTTGAAATGGGTAATTCTTCATGCATTTCAACAGCCACAGAGCACCAACCACTTGGAGCTGCCCAATCCCCAGTTGCCCCATCCAAACCGTCACCGTTGATGAGCAGCTGGTGACCTCCATCTTGCGTGGAGTTAACCAGTACCTTCTGGACTATGGTTGTGTCCCCAATCAGTGGAAGGAATCCACTATAATCCCAGTCCCCAAAAAACACACAATAGGGATATGAAGGATGACAGGCCGATAGCCCTGACATGCATTCTCTGTAAATGTAGAGGAGAGAGTAGTGTGTGACCAGCTGTCAAACATGCTGTTAGACAAACTGGAGCTACTTCAGTTTGTCTATAAAACGTGTACAGGATGCTAGCCTAACACTTTTGGACATTGTGCCAAAACAACCTGACACTGCACATCCACACAGTCAGATTTTATTCATGGACTTTTCTTCTGCTTTTAATACTGTACACACGGACACCCTGCTGTACTGCCTCTCTGACCTTCAGCACCACCCCATGCTGATTTTATGGATAAAATGCTTTTTACAAGAGAGACCACAACAGATGTTTTTAAATGATTTTAAATCCAGTACATTGGTTTTAAACACAGGGCTTCCTCAGAACTTTGTTCTGTCTCCCATTCTCTTCTCTGTCTACACCAACAGCGTCTCTTGTAGCAGGGTAGAAATGACACTGTTATGTATGCAGATTATATGGTCCATGTGGCTCACTTGACTGACATCCATGCTCTGTTGCAATACCAACAGGCAGTCAACAGCCTTGTTCAAACATTTTGCAAAAACTCACTGGAGCTCAACATTTCAAAATCCAAGGAGCTGTTTTGTGGTGGCACCGGAAACGCCCCATCACCTCGGTATCCAGGGGCAGCTCGTGAAGCAGGTGCAGTCATATAAACACCTAGGAACAGAGATTGACACCTACCTGTCCTTCACACGATACACCAACTATATGTACAAAAAAGGACAACAGCGCCTCCAACTGCTGAGAAAATTCAGAGCTTTCCATATCAGCTTGGACATTTTAGAACTAGTTTACAGATCACTTATTGAATCAATCCTCACCTTCAACACCTCATCTTGGTACAACCTCCTCAACATTAAACATAAAAAAATCTCTCAAATAATTAACCAGGCCAGCAAAATAATCAGTTCACCCCAAACACCTCTATCTGAGGTGTACAGTGATCAGGAAACCCCCCCTGATCTCTGAGGACCCCTCACAGCCTCTCCACTACTCCTTTCATTTACTGCCATCAGACAGATGCTATCCCGCTAGCCCGGAAGAAATTCTAAAATAAATCTTTCATTCCCTCAGCAATAACCATAATATGTAAAATAGATACAGCATAATGCTTTTATGTGTTGCTGTTTTTTTGACTGACTTTGGTTGAAATATTTTGTTAAATGTGACCTGTGTATATTGTTGAGCCATGTCAAAGGCAAATTTCTGTCACCATTTGGGACAGACAATAAAGTTCTATCTATGTATCCCAATCTGGGAAATTTGTAATAGCAGCAAAACTAACAAACAAACAAAAAAAACTGTCAAATAAAGATAATGTAAAAAATATACTCTTAACAAAAAATAGAAATTATAAGAATAAGAAAATAAGAGATTCAAAAAAATGCATATTTCTATATACAAGTAAGTGTGTAAAAATGTGCCTAACACAAGAAATACCAGTAATACCAGTAATGAGTGCCATGGGTATGAATTTACTATTACTACAGGGTGGTACCATGCGCAAACATGCATATAATCACTAATGATGTGGCTTCTTTCCAAGGAGCAGAGGAAAAGGATATGAAAAGAGTGGTAAACAGATAGTCCAGGGTGTTTTCTGTCAGACAGAGGAGAACTGTTGTACAGTCTTATTGCTTGTGGCAATGACGTAAGGTCCCTGTGACAGTAGAGCTTTATGAGCCCTCTGGAGAAGGAGCTCCACTGTCTGTCCAGTATGTGATAGAGAGGGTAAAACGGTGGCACAAACCAGAGTTACTTAAATTCTGTGGCATTTAAGGTGAACAGAAGGGCAGACAACACTGTCCGCTGTAGAGCTCCTACATCACTAACCACCATGCCACACATAACATAGCCCAAGCTGTGGTCTGCCTGTCAAGTAGTTGGGGATCCAGAATATGATGGTTGTATCAACACTCAACTTCCTCAGTTTATCACCCAATAGCAGAGGCTGAATGGTGTAGAATGCACTGGAAAATCAAAGAAATTAATTCTCAATGTGTTGACATCATCCTCCAGGTGCGAATGGGCCCACTACAGCAAATAGATGACATCATCAGCCACCCCCACACAAGGCTGGAGGGCAAACTGCACAGGGTCAAATGACACTATCACTTGGGGCGTCAGGTGGGTCAAGACCAGCCTCTCTAACGCATTCGTCACATGAGACCTGTTTGAATTGACGGCGGTAAGCGTATTGCGTCACTTCCTGTTGTTTGTGTCTGGTCGTCTTGCTGTACCTTGCTAACTATCTGAGAGGGTTTTAACGACATTAATTGTTTAACTGCTGTGTATTGAAAGTGTAAACCCTGTACTTAAGCACCCTTTAGCCCGCTCTCATTTTAGTGAATTTATCGCTACTCTTCCAACCGTTCTGTGTCGTGCTAACCAACTCAGGTATTGTACCTGGCGCACAGCAATGGCTTCTCCCTCTCGTTCTCCTCTCTCTTGCTCAGTGTGTCTGCCTCATTTAGTGATAATGGTACCTGTACTAAGTGTAGTTTATTTGCTGCGTTGGAGGCGAGGCTTAGTGATTTGGAGGCTACGATCCGCACCTTGCAAACCAAACCAGTAGCTTCGCTAGCTAGCTAGCCCCCATTAGCCGGTGCGGGTCGACTGAGAGCAGCTCCCGAGCAGTCGGGAAACCAGGGAAGTTGGGTGACTGTTCGAAGGAAGCATAGTCCTAAGCAGAAGCCCACGGTTCACCACCCACCCGTTCACGTTTCCAACAGATTTTCCCCACTAAGTGACGCACCCACTGAGAAACCAACTCTAGTAATTGCCAGCTCTATTTTGCGAAACGTGACATTTTCCACACCAGCGGCCATAGTCAAATGTATTCCTGGGGCCAGAGCGGGCGACGTGGAATCAAATTTAAAGCTGCTGGCAAAAAGTAAACGTAAATACAGTAAGATTGTAATTCATGTCGGCGGTAATGACGTTCGGCTACGCCAGTCGGAAGTCACTAAAGTTAATGTTGAGTCGGTGTGTGCTTTTGCCAAAACACTGTCGGACTCCGGAGTTTTCTCTGGTCCCCTGCCTAACCTGACCAGTGACGATATGTTTAGCCGCATGTCGTCGTTCAACCGCTGGCTGTCGAGGTGGTGTCCAGCAAACGACGTGGGTTTCATTGATAATTGGCAAACTTTCTGGGGAAGACCTGGTCTAATGAGGAGAGACGGCATCCATCCTACTTGGGATGGAGCTGCTCTCATTTCTAGAAATATGGCCAGATTTATTAGTCAGCCAAATTGACAATTCAGAGTTGAGGCCAGGAAGCAGAGTTGCAGTCTTACACGCTTCTCTGCGCTTCCTTTAGAGTCATCCACCTACAACCCCATAGAGACTGTGTCTGTCCCCCGTCCACATAAATTCACTAAATTCACTAAATCAAATAAGAGTTCACATAGGAACTTAATAAAAATCAACACCACTAATGAGGCAGTTTACAAAGTAAAGAGACTTAAATGTGGACTCTTGAATATCAGATCCCTATCATCTAAAGGTGTATTAATAAATGAGCTTATATCAGATAACAATATTGATTTATTCTGCCTTACTGAAACTTGGCTGTGCCAAGACGAATATGTAAGTCTTAATGAATCCACTCCTCCCAGTCACATTAACACACACATTCCCAGAGACACTGGCAGAGGTGGTGGAGTTGCAGCCATTTTCAATTCTGCCCTATTAATAAACCCTAAGCCCAAACAAAAATTTAGTTCATTTGAAAATCTCATTCTTAGCATTTCCGATCCAACCATGAAAACTCCAATTATGTTTGTTATAGTGTATCGAGCACCTGGACCCTACACTGAATTTTTATCTGAATTTTCAGAGTTTCTCTCAGCTTTGGTCCTCAAAACAGATAAAGTCATTATTGTAGGTGACTTTAATATCCATGTAGACATTGAAAACGACAGCCTTGGTACGGCATTTCTCTCACTATTAGATTCATTCGGCTTCTGTCAGTGTGTACAAGAATCAACACACACTTTTAATCACACCCTTGATCTTGTTCTGACATATGGCATTGAAATTGAGCATTTAAATGTCTCTGCGCAAAATCTGCTTTTATCAGATCATTATCTTCTAACATTTGAATTTCTGCTCATCAACTATAAACCAAGAGTCACTAGTTATTATAGCAGATGCATATCTGAGGACACTGTTGAAAATTTTAAAGAAATTATTCCCTCTGCATTAATTTCAGTGCCATATCCCAAAATAACAGAGGAGTCATATCTTAAATTTAGCCCCTCCCAGCTTGATCACCTTGCCGATTTCACTGCCGGCTCTCTACGTGCTTCACTCGATTCCATTGCCCCAGTTAAAAAGAAAACAAAACCAGTAAAGAGACTAGCTCCGTGGTATAATCTTAACACTCGCAAGTTAAAACAGAAAACTCATAAACTTGAAAAGAAATGGCGTTCCACTAAACTGGAAGAGCCACACATGGCCTGGCAGGATAGCCTTAAAGTATACAGGAAGGCCCTTCGCCGAGCAAGAAAAGACTACTATTCAGCGTTGATAGAAGAAAACAAGAATAAGCCCAGGATCCTTTTCAGCACTGTAGCCAGGCTGACTGAGAGCCATCATTCTATTGAACCATGCATTCCTAGAGCCCTCACCTGTAATGATTTTATGAACTTCTTCAATAATAAAATTAGACTTATCAGAGAAAATATCCTACACTCCACAGATTCCAGTTCAGCAACAGGAATTATAGAGGCTGTTATTAGTCCTGATGTGTGTTTGGAAAGCTTCCATCCAATTGACCTTAAGGAACTAACGACAACATTATCTTCATCTAAATCATCAACCTGTATACTAGACCCCATACCTACTAGGTTGCTCAAAGAGGTTTTACCCCTAATTAGAAATCCACTACTAAACATTATCAATCTATCCCTTGTAACAGGTTATGTGCCCCAGTCATTTAAAGTAGCTGTAATTAAACCGCTCCTAAAAAAACCTACCCTAGACCCAGAAGTTTTAGCCAACTATAGACCAATATCCAACCTCCCCTTTCTTTCAAAGATTCTAGAGAAAGCAGTAGCGAAACAACTATGTGGCTTTCTTCAGTATAATAGTCTATTTGAAGAGTTTCAGTCAGGTTTTAGAAAGCATCACAGCACAGAAACGGCATTGGTAAAAGTTACAAATGACCTCCTCACTGCATCTGATGCAGGACTTATCTCTATACTAGTCTTATTAGATCTTAGTGCAGCTTTTGACACTATCGATCATCACATCTTACTACAGAGGATGGAACACCAAATTGGCATTAAAGGATCTGCTCTAAGATGGTTTAAGTCCTACCTATCTGATAGATATAATTTTGTTCATGTTAATGATGAATCATCAAGATATGACAAGGTTAGTCATGGAGTCCCACAAGGTTCTGTGCTTGGACCATTACTATTTACTCTATATATGCTTCCTGTAGGTAAAATTATTAGAAAGCACTCCATACATTTTCACTGTTATGCAGATGACACACAACTATACTTATCAATGAAGCCAGATGAAACCCATCAGTTAGCTAATCTACAGTCATGTCTTAAGGACATTAAAAACTGGATGTTTCATAACTTTTTAATGTTAAACTCTGACAAAACTGAAGTCATTGTGCTGGGCCCCAAACACATTAGAGACTCATTATCCAGCAACATAGTTAATCTGGATGGCATTGCCTTGGCCTCCAGCACCCCTGTCAGAAACCTGGGGGTTATCTTTGACCAGGAGCTGTCTTTTAAATCACATGTTAAACAGATTTCAAGGACCGCCTTCTTTCACCTCCGTAACATTGCTAAAATCCGGCACATCCTGTCTCAACAAGATGCAGAAAAACTAGTTCATGCGTTTGTTACTTCCAGGCTGGACTACTGTAATTCTTTATTTTCAGGTTGCCCTAACAAAATTTTAAAAACTCTTCAGTTAATCCAAAATGCAGCAGCGCGTGTACTGACTAGAACTAATATCAGAGACCATATTTCCCCCATACTGGCTTCTCTGCACTGGCTCCCAGTTAAATTCAGAATAGAATTTAAAATCCTTGTTATTTATTGCACGTCTGTCCGTCCTAGGAAGAAGGATCCCTCCTCTGTGGCTCTTCCTGAGGTTTCTTATTTTCCCTGTTTAGGGTTTTTTAAGTTTTTCCTCACCCGGTTCGAGGGTCTAAGGGCAGAGGATGTCACATCTGTACAGTTTGTCAAAGCCCAGTGAGATAATGTGTAAATTGTGATTTCGGGCTATACAAATAAAATTTGATTTGATTTGTTGAAAAAGCAATTCAGCTCATTAAATTCAGGAACAGGAATCAGATTCTTTGGGTAGATGAAACCAAGATAAACGTGTATCAGAATGACAGGAAGAGAAAAGTATGGGGAAGTAAAGGAACCGCTCATGATACAAAACATACCACATCATGTGTCAAACATGGTGGAGGCAATGTTATGGCATGGACATGTGTGGCTGCCAATGGCTGTTTGTTTATTGATCATGTGACTGCTGACAGAAGTAGCATGATTAATTCTGAGGTGTATAGGGTTATACTCTATGCTCACATTCAGCCAAATGCAAAAAAACTGATAGAACGGCAATTCACAATGCAGATAGATAATGACCTTAAAAATACCTTGAAAGCAAGACTTTTTGAAGGCAAAGAAATGGAACATTCTTCAATGGCCAAGTAAGTCACCTGATCTCATTACAATAAAGCATGCTTTTCAGTTACTGAAGACAAAAATGAAGGCAGAAAGATCCACAAACAAGCAAAGTATCTTCAGGGAGGATATTTGAATTTGGTGATATCCAGGGCCTCCAGAATTCGAACACTGATTGAAAATGATTTTTTTTCTGTTGTTATATTTACGTATTTAATTATATTTAATTATGTTTGTCCAAATACTTTTGAGTCCCTGAAAATGGAGGTACTCTCTCTCCCTTCCTTGTGCCTTCGTGGAAAGTCTAAAGACTGGAAGCTAAGCAGTATGTTCCCACACAGAATCAACCATACCAGGCAAACTTCACAGGCATTTAGATGCATATACCAATTGGAGGAGCCCCTTATTTGGAAAATGGCATGCAGTGAGGGTGAATCTATAAAGTTTTTGCATATATGGAAAGCCAATGCCAGGAGGAACACACCGTCCTATCCTTCCATGAGCTTACATACTATATAAACCCTGTGGCGGACAGAGCAGCATCGTGGTACACTGTTACAATGAAGTGGTATGTGCTATTTGATCTCCAAGAGCAGCTATAGTATGTACTTAAACTACAGACAATATACAACATGTATATCCTTGGGCTAACAGACAGCTCAAGCACATTTCACCTATGCACTGGGTGCTAAAAAATGACAACAATGAAAACCAGCAATGATGTGCACTCCTTCGGATCAGGGCCAGCAGGCTGACAGATGAATTGAATTGCACAATAATATGAGCAGCAGAACACAGTGCACATTTACTTGAACTTTTAGAAAATCAAGGATTGGGATGAATAGGCAATAGCAAGGAATTAATGAAACCCCCAAGGATGATAAGGAATTCCATTAACAATACTACCATACTATAAGATCATATATAGTATTGGGACATACTATGAATCTGTCAGAAAAAGTCAAAGTTGGAGGCACAATGTAAAGTCTTGAAGACTAATGTGATTTCTCAAATTGCTGTTGAACACATTCATAAATTCACCAATGGCGTGGCATCTGGAGCCACTGGGGGTTCAGTATCTTGTCCAAGGAACCCTTTGACAGGCTGGGGTCGAGAATCTAATCACCGATTCTTTGATCAGAAGATTTACACAATAATTTATGTGAAAAGGAGGTTGAACCATGTATAGAAATCACAAGTTAACTGACTGCTATTTCATAGAACTACCGTATCATAATTACAACTGAAAACTGTATACAAAGTGATATGAGGATCTATTAGGGGTGTCCCTGACTAAAAATCTACATAGTCGAATCTGATTAGTCAAGTCTTGCCTATTGTCGAATAATTGCTGAGTCATTTATTTATTTACTTGCTCACTGATTCACATTCTAATTTACGATATTGGCTTCCATTTCTTTCCACACCAATCAAAAGAGCTGAAACACACAATTAAACTATTTATCTTCTTTATTTGCATCCTTTTTTCCAATCATAATTTGAAAAGTCTTGTGGTGGTGACCTTAAATACCGTATCTCTCCCTTTGTGGACAAGTATGTTGCTTTCACATCGGGCATCAATGTCTTTCTTTTCGGCACTGTGCAACATGGTTCAAGTGCGTGTATTAACCCTTTAAAACCTTTGTGTGTAACAATTTTCTCTGGCCTCATATCCAGCATGACAAAATCAACAATTGGTAATTTCAGTTTTTCTCTTCTCTGAGTTTTTTTTTAAAGAGGGAGGTGCTGCAGAAGGGAAGCAGTGTTAAAAGCAGCAGTAGGAGCAAGAAGCTCTTGTCACCCACGTGAACGTGCATAGATTTTGCTCTGCCACTCCGAGTTTGATGTGTTGAACTGTTTCTTGGTCCTACCACCACTTTCAACATTGTTTCCATTCTGCCACCCTTCCCTCTTTGAAAAGACTGGAGGTGGTGTGTGTTACTCTGTTGCCCCTTATATAGTTAAAAAATATATATATCGTAGCATTGATAGTGTGGGCCCTAAAAATTGGATAATTTCTACTGTGTTCATTTATTCACGTACACCAAGAAAATTAGAAGCACACAGTTATTTTCAATGAGCTACTCAACACGATTATACGTGTGATATTTGCATATACCAATGTATGTGTATACATGTGAATACAATGATATTTATCCCAAAATAGGCTGTATGTCATGATTTATTTAGGAGAAACCAAACACTCTATATAATTTCTTGCAGAGTTTAAAGTTAGAACGAGTTAATATAATACCCAGTAATAATAGCTTGTAAATTTAATGAAATCTTCACTGAAAATGGCCCAACTCTTGCCAATCAAATTCCAAAAGTTGCTGAGAATCCAATTAAATACATGAAATCAAGCAACTCCAATTCTTTAACTAAAGTTGCAAACAAGACATACATTATATGAACCAACCTCTTAAAAATACTTTTTCTGATGATGGCAAATTTGATACTAGCTACAAAGTGGATCGTCAAGTCTCTGTGTCACATCCGTAATTTATCTTTTTCCAAGAGCATTGTTCCACAGGACAATACTTAGCAACTACCACCCAATATCAATACAAGTCATGCCAAAATTCTAGAGAAACTTGCTAATATAAAAAAGGCTTCCGCATTCCCTGTCGTATTTAAGTCATATTTAACTTACTTGGTTATCTAAATGAGGATCTTTACAAAGTTCATGAGGAAGGAATATTGAATTACAGTATTCATTGTCCAAGGTGTTCAATACCATAGCCCATGGGATACTTCTACTGAAATTAAAAACAATCAGTGTCTCAGATATTTCACTAATATGGTTTGCCTGTTATCTGAAGGGGAGGAAATATTGTGTTTCTTTGAGGGGATCTGACTTCAATCACCTTGATATCAAATGTGGAGCCCCCCCAAATGTCTATCTTGAATATCTTATTTCAAATGTGAACAGGAAATATATTTCTTTCTGCATGCATCAAACAAATTGTCCACAAATTAAAAAATAAAAAATAAATCTATTATCTAACAGAACAAAAAAGTAGGATAAGTTAAGTAAGTTCTTTTTTACCATCAGACAAATTTTATCAAACACTATTTACTACTTCAATTTAACCATCTCAGTCTCAGGCCAATCTGAGGTGATTGGGTGATTGTGTCTTTTTGAAGTTTTTCATGTTTTTATGGTTAGCACAAACTCAGCTACAATAATATGGAAAAATTATGTATGTCATGTTTGTAGTTTTTGTCTTGAATCAAATGAAAACTGAGGCATTGTGAAAAGTCATTCTGATCATATGCCCAAATGACTGTAAAAACACAAACTAAGACATTCTGATGGATTGTTAGCGTTATCCACAGTGGCTGCACCTAGTCTTTATGTAAAGATGAGCTTATTGATATATACAGTATAAAGTAATTGCTCTAAAGTTATTCATGACTGTAGTGTTTGTGTTGTACCAACTGATCGTAGTCTGTATCTGTTGAATATAAATGATTGTTCACACCTGTTCAACAGCTGCTAAATATATTTGCTCACTATGTTTTTCAATATGATGTGAAGCATAATGCCAAGAGGAGTTGTGTATTGATTTGTAGAACTAAAGGACACAAGGATCTACATTTTCCAGACTTTTATTGTCAGGCCAAGTGCTAACTGTCTGTAACAAATTTAAATACTTCATTACAGATAAAAATGTCTGATGATGATGACATGTACAGGCAGTAATGTGCATATGTACATAAGATTGAATTTATAGTTATAACTTTTAATTTATTGTTTTTTTCAATTAATTCAGCCTTTTGTGGACATAGTTTGAATTTCTTTTTACAATAGCTCATTTAAGAACTAAAAATTTGGGGGGCCTGTGGAAGTGCAAGTTCTATAGTTGTTGGGTTAGCTGGCCAACGTTGCCTCCCTGTAGCTCCGCCCCCTGCCAGGGAGAAACTCCATAAGTCTCTCAGGAATTCCTGTCTTCCTTACACATGTCTTTTATGATGGACTATGGGTCCTATGTGTGAATAATGTTTTTGTGTATGTACAATGGTACAGTATAAACATATATATGATATTGCTAGTGTTTGTACTGAAACTTACGTCAGGCCCTTGAAGCCTCTCCTGCAGCTGCAGAGGAATGCATTGCCAATCGGCTTACATATACCACCATTTTGACAAGGGCTTGGAACACACGCTGTTATTTCAATCTCACAGTGCCCACCGGTGTACTGGGAAAGACAACTGCAGAAGAACCCTGGCAGACAGACAGAAGAGGGGAACAATGACAAAACTTCATTATGTATTCAGAGCTGTCAGTGCAGTGTTTGCACGTCTGTGCTTCTGCTACACGTGCACACACACACACAAACATACACACAACACAAACATACACTTCAAACAGCCCTTCCATGATAGAGTGTTGTTTTAGCTAAATTTGATCGTTGATGATACAGATGCATTACAAAAACAACAACATCAATTATTGTCACTGTTGTTGTTTTTATTGTTTTGGGTATGTAAAAAAAACCCAGTATATTTAAAAAAATGTTATGAATACTGTGCAAATACAAAAAGAAAGACTTAATATCATTGCACACAAACACATAGTGGCACTATTGAGCCAAACAAAGGTTTTGATTTTAAAGTTTAAAAAAAAAACAAAAAACAAGTGAAAAAAGGGAGATGCCAGTGTGAAATCGATGATAGCTGTTGTAAAAGTCTATGCCAGTTTTTTTATGAATATTAAGGTCTTCAAAAATGCTATGTTTGCACAGAAAAGTAATCTTTATGGGGTATTGGGGGCACTGTGCAGTTTGAAGATTGTATTACTCAAACACCTAGTGCATGTTGCATGACCAGCACTTTTGGTGTCGCTGCCCCTGTTTGTTTTTGTTTTAGGATTGTGAAGCAACAATAACAACAAATCAAAATTCAGAATACTAAATTATTTAACTGGTGAAGCAAAAATGCCAATTTATCTGATCTGCAGGGACAGGGTACACAATGAGTCGGTTCAGGATGTAGCCCTGTGGAAATGGAACATTAAAGCCAAGAAATACTGTGTGATATCTCGGACCGAGGAGCATCATTGCAGCATCTCTTAGATAATTATTTCATGAACACAAATGTGGTTTGATGTAAATATTCTAAGAAAAGTCTTTCCTAAAAGCCACCCAAAATCTTCCTCTTCCTCTTCGCCTGGTTGTACAGCAGTGGAGTAAATACTTCTAAACCTTTTGCCAGACTGTAGCAGGCTGTGGGTATGGATTTTAAGTATACGTTCGTCTCTGTGCTGGCACTTCATCTCAGAGATATCACTGATGCTCGATTAGCTGTGTTCTGGCTGATTTTAATTACCCGTTTCAGAGCCTTCATGGCAGGAGAGGGAAATTAATTTGGAATGTGGTGTGTGGGTCCAGAAAATGCTCCTAAACAAGAATAACAATGGCACATACTGGCAATACATTAGAAGTTATAAATATATACATAAATATTTTTCAGCATTTATCTTAGAGATCAAGAATTTAAAAACATTGCAGACCAACTTGCTACCATTAATAGAGCTGTGACGCTCACGAACAAACCAAATCTATTGACCGGCTCTTTAACACGAATGATGGGAACCGAGTCGAAGTTGCAAGCTGTTGTTTTTTGGTTTTTTTTGCTGTGTTTCCAACAGATGCACAGAAAAGCTGCAGTGTTTATTTAATATGCAAATATCAAAGATCAAATTTGCCAACAGACAAGAAGGAGATGCACACCAAGGCATAAATCCTGGAACTGCTTATTATTTCAGGGCTGTCATTTATTTTGTTATTTTTTACAGTAATTAAGACTTGTTTGATCTGATGTGGCTCAGAGTCAAGTATATCTGATTTCTTGTTTTTAATCGAAGCAGCTCAGGTGTATACACATCCGGGACAGTTCACTAGTCCACTGCAAGGTTTATACTAGTAGTACTAGCGGGCTGCATGTACATTTTCTCTAATTTATTCTAGTTTTATCTATTTTTCTAAATATTTTTTGTAAAAGAATTGAGTTTTTCTATAGAAATCTTCTTGTGTGAAGTGTTTTTCTCTAAAATTTTCACTAAAATCACTCAGGTGTACTACATACACATACACAATACTAGCAGTACAGAACTACTTAGGTATGTGGTATCTGTATTTTTATCTCGTATACTAGATTTCTTAAAGGTGCTTTCAGTGATTTTACATAAACGATCGAGCGAGAGAAAAACCCACCACCCTTCTATTGGATATAGCAAGGACCCACCAGAAAATGTGGGATTGGGAGACAAATGTTACTGACCAATCACTTAGTATTTTTTTCTAGCACCTTTAATTTTTGTAATATGCCACATGAAAGAAGACAAAATATTATTGTGTATTTCTGTATTGTAAAAAATGTTCTTGTGTGGAAAATTTTACCCTAAAAGCTTTTTTGCATGGAAGCTCATTGTAGCCTTCTTAGTTTTTGCTACTGTGCCACAATTTTTTTTTTAGCTGTTGCATGAATAACATAAGTCAAAGTAGCTTTATTCACAACCACACATTTTAAGAAAAAGGGTAAATCCAAAATAGTTATCTCGCTGTCAAAGCAGAGGGATATGGCGTCACCCTGTGGAATGTTAACAACGAATGCAGATCAGATATCAAAATCTAGTCCACACATGCCAAATGAAATTCTAATCAATATTTCAGAGTAATTCAAACTCAGATATCCCACCAACATTATATACTGTATATTGGTGGGATGTTTAAGTTTGAATGAGTCTGATTAAAATCTTACCCTATCATTCCTCCCAGTGGTTATTTCCTAGATAAAATGAGGTACCCCCAGGCGGGCTTCTTAAAAATAAATAATTATAAAATGAGCCAGTTTTTTGAATGGATCTTTGAAAGGAACGGATCCACAGGATCCCGTTCCCTTCAAAGAGCCGTAAATCCCATTTCTAACCATTAACACATCAGTATGATCTTTTCTAAATAGTGAGGTGCTAGTAAGCTCTGATGGAGTAAGACACACCTCAGGATAGTTGATTAAACCATTCCAAAAATACAGTTAACTCTTCTCTTCCTAAATAATTTAAATAAAGCTTTGACCCTGACAGATAAGTTACAGCCAGGCAAGAAAAAGAACAAGGTAACCAAACTAGGCCCAGAAGAATTGAACTAGCCAGACTCTGAAACGCTGGTTTCCAAAGACATGAGGGAAAACGCACGAAAAGC
>KV751336.1:3273988-3312092 GCA_001698575.1 Mola mola
CACCCTCACTCACACACTCAAATGCTTATCAGAGGATGAAAAATGTAAAGATTTTGAGGCATGTTTGAGAAAAAAAAAATCAGGATCATGGGTCTTCCTGAGGGAAAAAAAGGCCCAAAATAGTGAGACTTCATCTCCCAACTCTTGGCTGAATCTCTATCTTTGGGGGAAATACTGTTGATAGACACAAGTACACAGAATCCCTCACCAGTAGCCTAAACAAGGCTCTCTGCAACCCACTGCCAAGCTATGACACAAAAATTGCACTGTAAAGTCTACTCACTTGTGGGAAGGGCTCTCACGGTTCCACTGTTAAGACAAGTCTCCTCCTTCCTGTTTCTTTCTATTGTTAATTTTCCAAGTTGTTTCCTTTTGCTAGCTTTTCTCCTTCCTGAGGTTCCCTAGCTGCAGGCAGTGCACACCTGAGACTCAACTGTGGTCAGCTCAAGTATCGAGGGTCTCACATCCACTCCTAGCCAGATTATCCTGCCAAGTTCAGCGGCACTGCCACAGCCACAGTGTTTACCAATCCATGCAGGAGAGGTTTTTGTTTTTAGTTAAGCTGAGTCCAAATTTTTGCCAGCTATTTTCGGGAGAGCTGAGCTGAATACATTTTTGTGAGAAACTGAAAGCAAACAACCAAACTACCATGTTTTATCTGATCATATATTCTTCAAAAATGAATAATTTAAAAATCTTTCTCTGAGTCTAAGTCCCCTTCTGGGTCCATGAGGCAAAAGTATAACAGGGGACTGTATGGAATTGATGGAGGTCTGCGGTTTCAGAGTGTCACCCTCTAGTTTGTGTATTATTGCAACCTTAACTTGAATACTTCCCATAGCATACTCGTGCCATACTTGATTAGAGAGGTTTTTGTTATATACATAGATTAAGGGACTTCTTAATTGTGCTAGAGGTAGGTTGGAACCTGACTATGTTTCTGCTCCAAAATCCTTACCTGCAGGCCTTACTAAAGCCTCATTTCCACAAAACCGTACTTTTCAGTTCATTTTAGCAGGATATGCATATTTTGATCCTTAAATAGCGAACCATACTCTTCCAGTTCCATCATCCTTCACTTGGGATACCATCCAGAGTTATCCGTTACCATTAGGCGGAGGGCTACACACACTGCAGTCCGTTCAGTTGACATAATCATTGCTTTCCTGCGTGAGTGGGAATGACTCATACGCGCTATGTTTAAATATCTCCTATCGATTACAGGATGCACATTTGCAACATAAAATCCTGGGTTTTCCTCCATTGTTTCCTTTGTTTACCCTGTTGAGGTCTCTGTTGAATTTATTTAACACAAGGGCTACATTGTGTTGTGTTGCTGTGCTTGTGCCTACAAGGTAGTGGTATAGTCGCCAGTGGAAATGTATGCCTATAATTAAGATTATTGTTGGAAACCAGGCTTTAAAGGAATCTTCATTTCACAACTGGCCTATTTCTTTGTTAAATCAAAATGGGAAACTCTTCTCTAAAATCCTTGCCAACAGACTGAACCCCTCTTAACTAAATTGGTGTACCCAGACCAGACTGGCTTCATACAAAACAAAAAATAGGTTTTTAATTGTAGGAGATCATTTAATACTATATTTTAAATAAAGAAACCAAACTGTTGCTTGACGTAGAAAAGGCCTTAGACCAAATCGTACTCTTCATCCGATTTGTCGAAGTCGAATGACCCATTGCATTCCTTAACTTAGTAATTGAATTGTGATCTGGGGAGACTGAATGCCAGGTCAAAAGACTTTTCTTCATGTTTTGAGCCTTTCCTGAGATACTTGAATGGTAGGGCACATTCTAGCATTGCTGCAGGGAAAGGGGGAGTGCGACTGGGATCAGCATTGCTATGAGGCAAAGTACTCAATCTGCAATATGTTTGGTTGGAGGGCATTTGCCAAAGTAAATTCAACATGGGTCCAAAAATTCCCAGTTGCATTGCATTGTAAATAAAAAAAAATACTTATTATTCAGACATGCAGGCTACATTTTTATGAGTGTTTCCTATTACTCACCACCAGAGGGGAGGGTCATGCAAGTAGCTCCATTGCGACAGGGCTGCTGCAGGCAGGCGTTGGGATAAAGGATGCAACCCAGCTTAATTTCTGTCAATCCCACCACTTCTGCATACTGTGAGCGCTTGTTCTGCAGCGGGAGTTCTAAGTTATTCATCATGACTGAGTCCAGGCAGCCCTGGAAACCTTCAAGCACTTGTGGGTTCTTCTGGGTATCCACAACGCTGCCAGAGTTAGGATGCTGTACCTGAGTTAAAATTTGATAAATTGATACATAAACTTAACTACTCAGAAATCAAAGAACTGGAAAACACATACACACACTATGTTGAAAGATACAGTATGATGTAAAATATTTCTTCATCCAGATCTTTTTATTTAGTTATTTTATTCTTCCAGATACAAACAGAAGGAGTGCTACACTAATTAAAGTTCCTTATGTGGTTGCCATTGTGGTATTATCCTATCACAGCCTTAGTTTTTCATAGACTGACCAGTGCTCCCAAGTAGATGATTCTGTCTGGAGGAATTGGTTGAATAAATGGTGGTCCGTGGCGTCGCTCAATGTAGCTGTCATCCAATGCCAAGCTGCTGAAGTTGCAATTCAGTTCCAATACCACAGTGTGCCAGCTGCCATCATTAATACGACGGCCAGAGATGCCCAACATGTCAGAAGTGTCACCATCCCCAGTACTGCGATCTCCAACACCGAATATGAGCTGGTACCAAAGCTTCCCCTCATCTAGCTGCGCACAACATGCACAAACCTTTGATATAGTATACGTTAAATCAAGCAATTTATTAAAAAAGATCTAGTCTCATTCAACTTGTTAAAATCCCTTGTTAGGATAATTATGAAGCAGCCCTGAGAATCAAACTTTCTGTAAAGTCTATCTCATAATTAGTTCGAATAAGTAAATCCCAAGTCCCAACAACCTCAAATTTAAAAATGATGTTCTAGTTTAGGCCCTTCACGATCAAGCAGCAATTACTAGCACCTGTGTGAATTTTCACGAGTATACCTTTAGCATCATGCAGGGTTCAGTTTGTGTGTACATTATGATTCCTCTGCTCTGCAGTGTTCTGATCCTCAAGCTGATTTTCAGCTCTGACGGCAGCCAGTCAGAAAGTCTGTACTTGATGTAGCTGTGACCTGAGAAGCTCAGAGATGTATGACCTAAACCCCCACCCGACACACACACACACACGCACAGGGTTGAGGAATCAAGTCAACTGTAATGTTTTAGGTAAAATAAAATGCTTATAATTTTCATATATCATGTATTTTCTTGCTTTTTATCTCTGACCTGCACACTCTCCAAGTTTGCCTGGTGGACACTGGCATGCATAAAGTCCTCTGGTAGCTTCATTAGAAACACACTGCATATCTGCGGGACATGGCTGGTCCTCACACTGTTTTGACAGGACAGCACAGCTTGCATCTGTACACACACACGTACAAAGAAAGATTAACAGTTAACATTTTCAAGTAAATGCATGGTTTAGAGAACAACTGAGAAACTTAGAAAATTATATGTTGAATACGAAAAACTTCAAAAAAATGTCTAAACAGGATAATGAAGATAAAGTAATGACATTTTGTATCCAAAAGGCCAGAGGTCAACATCACTTTGGCATCACAATATTCTAAAAAAAACAATTTTATGGGCATCATTCAACTCTGTAATTTAGGGAACAGAAGGGGATATCAGAGTGTACAGATCTTATGCTGCTTGACTGAACATGTGTGAGAAAGATATGGAGAAAATATAGCTTCTAGCATCTTTGCAGCAGCATCATATGTTGTAGTTAAAAAAAGGTTCTGCTGATATAAAGCTTCAGGTTACTGAAGCTAATAAGGATGGGCATTTCAGGCATAACTTCTATTGGATTTCACTGGGAATTATTCAAAGAATATTCAAATACTGTTCCCAACCCCCACCACCCGACCCAAACAAACAGAGAGAGGGAGCTGGGCTTCTCAACTGTTTCTGGTCTTGTAATTATGTACAGTTATGTGCAAGTCATAATAGAACTACAATCCACAACAGAATAATAAACTGTCAAAACTCCAAAACCCTATCACTGAGGGATTGATTCTTGATGGGACCATATACTCAGTATAGACAAATACCATCAAACTTCAAAAACCCTCACCTTTGACAAAGCTCTTAACTGCATGTCAACTTTTGATAATTTTGACTTTCCACACTGTACAGAATGTCCACATTCCTAACTAACAGCTCTCAGTGATGCTGGGGCACAAAGCAACAACAGATACAGTTAGGTACACGTTTTACACCGAGGTCCCAGGTCACACCTCAAAACAACTCATTAATGAACTGCACCTTCCTTGTGACCTTGACATGCATACACGGAGAGGGTCAACGAATCAGGTGACCACCTCCAAGGTGTAACAATCCTTCCAGAGGTTAAATACTGAGGATTCCACACCAATGTTTAGAACTGAAGAAGCCTTTCCGATGAGAGGTGAAATGTATTCAAAACCAAACATGAAGTCCAGATGCCTTCAACTGAAGCACTTAGGACTACCTAAACCTGGATGACTTGAGAACCTACACAAACATATAATTATATCCCATGCTTGGATGTAACGGGGAGTCTTCTAAGAAGAGGGGGGAAAAAAACAAAAAAATGAACAAAAGGCACTGGTTATGTTCAGTCCTCACTTTAGCAATGTTTCCGCTTATAGACTGTTGTTGGAGCAAAGGAACAGTTTAATTTTTCTGAGTACTAGTTCCCTCTTTCTTCTCTAATACTGTAATTGATTTTACTCAATGTCAAGAGGACAAATGGTTGTCAAGTTGTGTTGTCACAATTGTGTGCAGTTAAGTGGATGTTGTCGGTCACTTGAGTGCATTTACCTGCACTGCTTTTCTAACATCTTATTGTCATTTGAATGTAAAAATGCATTCAACCTATGTATTTTGAGACAACGCAATTCAAAGATTGACTTCTGCATTTACAAAAACAATATATCATTCCTTTATTCCTCCTTTGTTGTTATATTTTCTGGATTTATTAACACGATTGCTCATTCTCTGGCTCTTGATTTTGGCTCAGTGTCAGAAAATAGACCCTATTCCAAGCTAAATGAACAGCTAAACAAATAAGTAAATTTTAGGACTGAGAATAGTAAGAAGGGTATTTGAAGGTTGTCACAATTTATGATGAAAGTAAAACTGCTGCATACTGTATATAAAAAAACAATATGAAGTAGATGAAGAAGAACAACAGCAATAACAAAAATAACAACAACAACAAGTAGTAGCAGTAGTTGTCTATAGTTCAATTATATTAATTAAGGGTTAAGGCAACTCAAAAGGTCAAAAACCAGGTAGTCTGTCCAAATCAGCAAACATATCCACATGGGCAAGGCAAAATTTGAAATCCAAAGACAGTCCGAAGTCCAGAACACCAAAAAAATCTAACAAACCATGCACAAAGATATCACATAGAACAAGGCCAGCACACAGACTTAAATGCAAAAGGAGGATGAAAATAATTGGACACACCAGGGTGGGGAAGACAATGAGACACAGATGAACCACAATAAGTTAATCACAGTTGGGAAATGCAAATTAAGACAAAACAAAAAAGGAACAGAACCTTCAAAATAAGACAGGAAATACTAGAAATAAGCACAAGTAAACAGCAAACAGGTCCGTAAGGGTCAGGCAAAAGGGAAGTTCAAAAATACAAGGGAGCCTGATTTACTAAAGGTTTGCGTGTGTAAAAACATGTGCAAACTGATATCACACACAAAAAAAATAAGCAAGTTGAACTTCTAACGGTGTGTGAGGATTAAGCGACTCATACGTGCAAAATAACGTCTTATGCGGTTAGTACTTTTGCCCCAACGCATATGCAATATGGGGCGTTTCTGTCCCGGTGCGCAAAGTGCTGGGAGAGGAGAATGCAAATAAGTTAATTTAGCACACACGTTGTGTTGATTGACCTGACTTTTGAGATGGTGATTGCGTCTTTAATTTAATACGTTTAAAAGGCAGATGCTATCAGCTGCACGCATACCAATTGTACATATTAATGCTGTTATCGTTGCGAGGAGGAGACATAGACACAATGAAAGAATACATAGAGATCAAGTTTTCAACCTGCGTGTCAACATTTTTGAAAGGACACAGGAAAAAATGATTCAGATATACTGACTGCCCTGCCATGCAATTTTGGAAGAAACTGGCTGATCTTGAACCAGTCCCAAAAATGAGCCACAGAATACCTGCCATGACAAAACTGCTCCCAACTCTACATTTCCTTGCCTCTGGATCATTTCAGCGCACTGTAGCCATAACCTCTGGGGTCTCACAAACCAATTTCTCATAATTCCTTCATGCTATGTTGTGCAGAATGGGCAGGCATAATAGGTTTCCACACACTCAGGATGTACTGAAGGAAACCAAACACAGTTTTAATGCAGTTTCTGGTTTCCCAAGAGTAATAGGAGCGATTAATAGAACTCCTGTGCAACTCATTCCCCCTTCAAACTGTTCAAGTTGCCATGGATGCCAGAGGTGTCATAACCAATGTTCTGGCCAAATATCATGGGTCAGTACACAATTCTTTTATTCAAAGGAACAGTGCTCTTTTCACCGGGTTGCGAGATGGCAAGTTTTGAGATGGCTGGCTTCTAGGTGAATAAATTTGCTTTCATTTCAAATCATATTATATATTAAATGATTTCTCACATTAAATAGAGCATATCATAACCTTATGTTTAAAGGTGATAGTGCATACTGCCTTTGCCAATTCCTCTTGACACCTGTTGTTAGCCTGACCACATCAGAAATATTTTAGGAGAAACCTTTGGCATTTTGAAAAGCCTGTTCTTTTGTTTGAACCTTTAATGGGAAAATGCCACTGTTGCATTATCCTGAACTGTGTACGTGACTTCTCACCATATTATCCTCCTGTAACTCCTTGTGCAACTGTTGAAAGTCAAGCCGACGGCCTCACCCAAAACCTGATTTTGCCTTACTTTTGCAAAACAAAGATAAGCCACATTGTTGAATGTTCCAGACCCAACACATTGTCCTATGAAAACACCTGCTTGACTCCCTCTGTCTGAGACTCTACAGATTACATTGCACTCTTTATGACTGTTCTTTCTTTGCAAAGAAATAAGCTCTTGACTTCTCATCTCATCAAAAGGTCTTTATTTGAGTCTCACCACAATAACTTTCCACGACAGACCGCATTGGAGGAGCACTGCTGTACAGACCAGAAAAAGTTGCCCAGACTGTAATAGTCTGTTGCATGTTGCACAACATAGTCATACACCATGGATTTGAGCATGATGCCTTGGAGATGGGGGATCATAATGGGGACAGGCCCTATATGAACTTGTCCGTCTGCCTCTGCCCCCTGGTATGCACCTCTCCATTCCCCGACTGCTCTGTTGTGGCTGTAGGATTTGCCTGGCCCGCTTGTTATCCACTTGGAGACCACATTGCCAGCACTTCTACTTTCACCTCTCTTGTGAAGGCATTTACAGCTATTGTTACACCAGAAACACCACTGACCAGCTGCTTGGTGTGAGTGTGCCACCTAAGCACTCACGCCAAGGAAGACACAGCACGCACCTCCTGTGCAATGGAGGATAATCCCTCTTCAAGACATGTGGACTGTCTTTTTTGCTGATGGAGCAACATGAGGTCAATATCCTCACAAACTGGGGTTTTTTGAGGTGCTAAAGGGGTGCCTGCTGATTTGGGGTGCTTTGGAGACAGGTGGGTCTGGGGCCTTGGATGGGCCAGACAATACTCCGGAGATTCTCCATGTTTTAAAAAAGAAAAATAAATTAGTCAATAAGTCAATAGATAGTCAGTGGTAAATAAATAACATTTTCGCAGGAAATAAATGTGCATTTGTCTTATATGGCTTACCTTGTTCTTCATGGGTATCAAACGGCCGGTTATTCTGTGCACTTGCTCCTCACAGAACGTGAGCTACACTTGCTGTTCAAAATTTGATAACAGCACCTCTCCCCCACCTCTTTGCGTTTCTTCATTTTCTTATTAAAAGCCACTTCACCTCGCCTCATCTTGCAATCTTTTCTCGATTTCATCTGTTGTTCTTCTTGTTGTACTAATGGCATTTACTTTATTGCAGATTATCTGTCATATAGCATTTCTTATTGACATATTCAGATAATTTTTGTTGTAGTTCACCTACGTGTCTCCACCAAGACCTCCAACTCCACCACAACAAAATTTCATTTTTCGTTTAGGTTCCAGGCCCTTGGCTTCCATGGCTGAAATGTTTAGTACGTGCAAAATCCTTGTTTAAATAGGAATACCCCTACCACTTTTGCACCTGTTATCATTCACACAATTATAATTATCATAAGCAGATCACCCGCAACAGGTAAACAAAGACCACGCAATTTAACACTCTTCATTTGGGATCTTGGTAAATCAGGCCCATAGAGTGATCTTACACACTACGGAGCTATATAGATAAGGATAGCTGGATTGCTGGCATGAGATGAAGACAAACTTGCACTGGACAAAAATAGGCGTTATATACATAAGAAGGGTGAAGTTGATTGGGTATACAGAGTTGGAGCCCATTAAGACAGGTGAGACAATCACAACAGCAGGAAGACATAATAAAGGAGGTGCAGTTACTACAAGGGAAGAAGGACAGAAAAACAGTGAGTGAAAGATTACATATAACCAAATAAATACTAAATAAGAATAATGACCAAAGAATCAGGATGAGGGTCTCCTCCTGCACGAAAAGCCTCTGGCATGGCATAGCATGTCTCTTTGTTGAATGGACATTCCATGGTGCAAACATGGGCCAATCCAATCTTTCACAAAATATTTTGTTGACTTTTGTTTTCTTTACTTTAAAGTTTCTAAGCAAAGTCTTTGTCGGATTCATAAACTGTTCTTATACTGCAGAAATGTTCACAGCTGTGTTCCTTAATTGATTAATGCAAATTTCCTTTTAAATCCGAATTAGCATAGGTAAATGCCTGCAAATGCCTTTAAATGCCCATGACACTAAAATGATATGTATAACAGAGCCAGACAGAAGTCACAGGATATCATGCGGGATTGCAAAATTCCAAAACGAAAATCTATAGACAGTGCAAAACACAAAAGAACTTTGTATTTGTGAAGTGGCTGTACTGCTGCTACAGAAAGTAAGCTACTATTGAGTGCTAATATTTAACAATGTTATTTTGGATATAAAATCACACAAAAAGATATAAGAGGTTCACACGCACTCTGAGAATTGTATCTGGAAAAGTAAATTTGCAATCTGACACCAAAAAAGATTGTAAAATTTTGACGTGAGATACAGAGCAATTGAGGGGGGACAGCAGGCAAAGAATTGTCTGAGCTTGACCATTGGGGTCTCTCTGCAACAGTACATCTGTGCTTTCTCACAGGCAGTTCTGGACAAGCAAGAAAGAAATGTGAAGAAGCTAACACAGATCGCCTCAACACTTGCCACAATTTCCCCATAAAAACTAACAGTCAAATTAATTTTTAAACAGCAACTGTATTTACAATGAAACAATTAACTGCTGTCAAACTTGGACAGCAAGCCTTTTGTCTGGTCAGGACACACATCCTATTGTAATGGCTGGTCTTCTGTTGCTCCTTTCTGGAACTTCTAAATATTCAACAGTCCTCTCCTGGAACTTTTTCTCCGGTTTTTATCGAGTCAGAAAGTTTTAAGAAGATGTTGGTTGGAGGCGCAGCAGTTCTCAATGGGATTTGCCGGAGATGCCAACAGGGGAAGCACGCAGGCGCGTTTGTCAAACTGAGGCAGCAGGGATTACATACCCGCTCACGTCTATTCACTTGGCGGAAATCTGCTCCCTGTCAAATAAGAAGGAGGGACTGCTGCTGCTTCTCAATTCAAAAAACTTGGAATGGCAAATCGGCTGCCCTGTGCTTCACTGAAACCTGGCTCAGTGAACTCATCCCGGACAGCACACTACGGCTGTTGGGATTCCAGCTTTCCAGAGCAGACCACAGCATGGAGCTCTTTGGGAAAACAAAGGGAGGTGGAATCTGCCTCTACATAAACGAAGGTTGGTGTACATATGTCACAGTGTAGAAGATGTGGTGCAGCCCTCACTCTTACTCTTATCATAAACTGCAAACCATTTTATTGATTGAGGGAGTTATCCTTGTTTGCATCTCACTTCAGGCGTGTGTAACAGAGGTGTTACAGCAGCTGGCTGACCAGATAACAGATGTGGAAGAAAATTCCCAGACTCCCTGCTCACCATTTGGTAACAGAGCAAACCTCACCTACGAACTTCCAGAATACAGGCAGCATATGAACTGTGCCACCAGGGATTAGCTGGATATGGCTGGATTATTACTCTGTTCCCCGTGCAGCTTTAGAACTCTCTGATCACTGTCTGCCTTATATCATTCTGACCTACAGGCGGATTGCATGGACTGTGAGGAAATGGAAAGAAATATCAAAGCCGGAGTAACAGGCCTGCTTTGACTGTACTGAATAGAGTACACAGTATCTTTGAAGCTGCAGCCACCAATCTCAATGAATTTACTGACACTGTGACATCATACATCAGCTTTTGTGAAGACGTGTGTGCAGACCAAGACCTTCTGAATATACAACAGCAAACCATGCTTCATACCTAATCTGAGGAAGCTGCGCCAAACCAAGAAGGAGGCATACAGAAGTGGGGACTGGGCCCTGTACAAGCAGTACAAAAACAAGCTGACCAAGGAGATCGGTGTAGCTAAGAGGAGCTAAAGTGTGAGGCCAAAAAACAGCTTCTCAGCCGTCAGCTGTCTAAATTTGGAGAGGCTTGAAGCACATCACCAATTACAGGATACCATCCCCCCCACCCTATTGAAAATCTTAGTCTGGCTGATGACCTGAACGGCATCTACTACAGGTTTGAGAAGCCCTCTTTCACACCTCGCACTCACACCAAAGGTCTAGCTGCAACACCTTGCAACTACCATCAGACCCCCCGCCTGCACTAAGATCTGTGAGGAGGATGTATGTCAGAGACAGAAGATCAGGGATGCTCCAGGACCTGACGGCTTGTCCCCCTCCTGCCTGAGAGTTTGTGCTAACCAGCTGGCACCCATCTTCCCCCAGATTTTTAACTGATTTCTTGAGCTGAGTGAAGTACCATCCAGCTTCAAGGGCTCCACCCTCACCCAAGTCCCCAAGAAGCCCTCCCCCACAGGATTAAATGACTACAAGCCCATTGCCCTGACATCTGTGGTCATGAAAACCTTTGAGAGACTGGTGTTGAGGCTTCTGAAGGACATCACAGGCCCCCTGGACCCGATTCCCTGGACTGCTGGACGCAGTCAGCGCCGGACCACAATACATCCTGCATCACCTCGACTCCCCAGGGACGTATGAGAGGATCTGGTTGTGGACTTCAACATTGCGTTCAAAACCATCATCCCTAGAATCCTCCACCGGAAGCTCACCCACCTCACAATGCCCACATCCACCTTTCAGTGGATCACCAGCTTTCTGACTGACAGGAGGCAGCAGGTGAGGCTGGGGAGCATCACATCCAGCACCCGGACCATCAACACTGGTTGGTTAACTCCAGGGGTGTGTCACCTTGGGTGAAACTCCTGAATTATGGTGATGACACCACAGTCATCGGTTTGATCCAGGACAGCGACAAGTCCGAATACAGATGGGAGGAAGAACAGCTAGTCCACTGGTGTAGTCTGAACAAATTGGAGCAGAACCCGCTCAAAAAAAAACAAAAAAAAACTATGACAAATTGTACATTAAGTTTTTGCTTTACAAGACTAAAATGTTCACTGGGAAGTTCACTCAGAATGATGATATTCTTCCTGTCTACACTGTCTGTCACAGTGTGAATGATATGTGCAGACTGAAAGTCAGCGTTTGCCTTTTCCTGCTCTTTGCTCGTGTGAGAACAGGGGACGTGCTTCAGGAATGACTCCTTCACTTTCAACAGCAGTGGTAAAACAGCACACAGCAGCCTCCGACTTGGTCTTTTGAAGCTGGACTCATCATTCACCGACAACTTAGCTTGTTACTAAACATTTTAAAACACTGCTAGACAGCCAACTAGCTGCTAACTTTTACTTTGCTCTCATTCAACTTTGTTCACACTCGCTCACTCTTGCTCTACCACACGTTATCAATATCCCCGAGATTAAATGAAGTCAAACTTGTAATAAGTTGTCAAAAGGTATGTGTTGTTAAGGTTAAAAAGGAAAACTGTATTTACTTTGTGTAATGATGACATCCTCTCTGCCTCTCAGATGCTACAGGTATCTTTCATACTGCAGCTGTTAACTTCTCATACAGTTACTGATTTGCCTAGCCACAAATCCAGCTGTGTAGGTACTGAAATTGGTAAAAATGTACAGCAAAAAGGGGTTAACACAAACATATAACTGTTTGCTAACTTTGTTGTAAAAAAGTAACCACTTCTCTCTTTGGCCCTCTGCCGAAGCAAGTGAAGCTCTGAATTATCTTTGTCCTTACATTCCCAAACTGAGCATTAAGTTAGCTTAGCTCTTAGCTTCACCATGCTGATCTGCCTGCTGCTCCGGTCAACAGCGAACTGTTGCACTTGCTTATGTGGCGTGTGCATTTAGCTCCGCGAGTCATGGTCGGCGAATATATAAATGGAGCCCCTTATTGCGTAACAAGGGGCAAAGAATCTGAATGACTCTGAATCACAGCGCAAACAGGCCCATAAAAGAAAGACTGGGTGGTCAGTTCTCACTTTCCTGCATCAATCAAAAGCCCCAAGTCAAAAACCCAAATATAGACAACAAAAACCTTAAAAAGTATGTCTTTCATCCCAGAATCTTCTTAATTACACCAAACAAAACACAAAAGGTGGCAGAATTTCAGTATTAATATTGCTCAGTGCTGCATTCAACACAACATATTACTGGACAGGCGGAAGAACTGGGTGGAAGTTATATGCACTGCAACAAACTTGTCTGAATCCTACAAAAAGGACAGTGACTACTTTGTGTTCATTAGTAACAACAAATTTGTGTAGACAAAAAAAAAAGTTGTGGGGAGTTCCCGAAGGCTCAATTTTAGGGCCCCTTCTTTTTCATAACTACATACTCCTACTCATTCAGACTAGAAAAAACAACAAAATATGTTACCATAATCATGCAGATGACACAGAATATAACCCTATCAACATATGACTATAATGCCATGAATGGTTTAAGTTGATACATTGAACACATCAGTGAGTGAATGTGCCAGAATGTCATTCTGCTAAACAGGAAATGCTTTTTATATTTAGTAAAACACTTTTAATTGCATTGTTGAAATGTGCTATACAAACAAACCTGCCTTGCCTCGCATTGCCTTTGTGACTAAATGTAATTTGGAGTGCAGAATTATTGGGGGTTCCTAGCTGGTGAGAATGACTGGAAACTTGTGATCTGGATACTAGCAGGAGTGCTCATGCAGTTCACAACTGTCGTGCATGGGGTTAGTTCTTGGTTCTTACTATTTATTCACAATCTGAGACACTGCAATGCATTACAGGGTGGAAAGCAGATAGATGATAAGCCCCTGGAGTATTTGAACAAAATACAATGACATGATACAGGATCAATAATTAGACAACATAAGTTTAACTGACACACATACACAGTACAAGAATTTAACAAAACCTGAACTTAAAACTGGATGTTTTGACTGGACAAAAACTTCATGTGATGGAAGGTGGTGCAAATGTAAAAATAGCAAACTTTAGCTGAGGGGAATAAGATACATAAACATGACAGAAAACAAACAAACAATGGGAACAGGTAAAGGCTAATGATGCATAGAATGTGTACAGGGAGAGTTGAAAACAAAAGACAACAAAGAGAACGCAGAAAAAGATGCAAATATACTGCAGAGCAGAAAGTAATAATACATAAATAAATTAACACCTTAGGCATTGGCGCGAATGGCAGATCCATGACACAATATACCCAAACAATCTCATTCCCCAAGACTATCAACCAAGGTACTGTGCATGTTTGACACTGACTGTTGTCTAGATAGGAGTTAGTCACATAGGCATAGTTACATCATGACAGTTTCTATAGTTCTGTAGGCCAATGCAATCTTTTATTGAATTATTTCTTGAATGAATTATTCAGAAAAAAATAAGTTTGTTCCTTTGGATTACTTCCCAGATGATAAATCAGAATTCATTACTACTAATAGAAATTGAAAATATTTTCTGTGAAGGTAAAAAATTATTTTCTTGTGCATCATTTGGTCTGTTTCTCAAGTACATCCCATGTGTTTTGATTTTTTCAAGTCAAGTTCAGTCCAAAGAAAAGGCAAGCCAAGTCACTTTTCCCCTCAAGACATTGAAGACTAACCTGCATGCACACCACAAAAATAAAGGAGGGTTTCAGGTCGTGGCTTAAGATATTACACCTTATAGTACTCGTACTTGGGTCCTGGCTATGTTGGTGCATATTATTCTATTTGGAACCAGCCTTTTTCACTATAATCTGGAACACACATGATACTACATATAAAAATGTCTAAAGAAAACATACGGGAACATTAAAGATTCAAACACTCACCTTTGCATGTGCAGCGTGAGGACCGATGGAAGCGTGGTGAGACGAAGCTGATCCGTGGAGTGCTATATGTGGCCAAACTGTGTGAGTCCAGGGTGATGCTCTGTTCACACTGGGCCCCACGACAGTCTAGCCCTGAACAATTCTTATCTAAGATGGCTGAAACTCTGAGGAGCTCGTCCAGCTGCTGTCTTGATGCACTGAGTTTCTGGGTAAGATAGGCTGCCTTGTAGAAACTCTCCTCTGCTGTTTGCACAGCAATGACCATGTCCAGCTGTTGTGTCCCACTAACTGCTTGCAGACTGAGTATATGCACCATGTCGGGCTTTTGTGAAGCAGCAACCTGCTGCAGGACCTTCAACACACTCTTCAAGTGCAGCGCTACAAAGTCTTGTGGTACCACGCTCTCAAAGCGTACAGTCACAGCCTCACCTAGCATCACTGCTGTTACCTGTTCTACATGAATGCTTACAGGCACAGACACAGCAAAGCGGCCATCACTAACACTTGCATTAAGGGAGTACCTGCCCGCATCCAACCCTCCCAGGGCAATGATCTTGCCATCACGTGGGTTGATCTTAAAGAGACTACGCTGGGCTGGTGGAGCATGGCCAAAAATCAGTGCATCATAAGGGTCAGCGTCTGTAGCATGCAGCTGGCCAATAACACCACCAGGAAACTCATCTTCCATTGTGACAATATGAATTTCTAGTGGCAATGCCACTGGCCGATGGAGACTCTCCTCAATCACCCTGACTGTCAGCACTGAAGAAGAGGATAGATGAGGATTTCCTGCATCAGTCACCTGGGAGGACAAGGGAGAAAAACAAGAAAAATTCAGGAGCTGCTACAGCAAAAGAAACATTTTGAAAAAAATAATGGCAAGAGAAATCCTTGCAAATATCTCTATTTGGTTATATCTTATAATGATGTGTAATTTTTCAGGAAGTTCATAGAAGTTACATTTCAGGCATTTACTTTATGAAGTTAATTAGGTTAGATTTTAAGAGAATTTTGGTACCTTCGCACATTTTCTTAAAACCTTAATATACATTTTATACATTTTTTTCAAATTTTAAAAGAAATTTTTGGCTTTGGGGATAGCCAAATGGCTTTGCATTGTATGTTGCATGCTATACGAATTAACTGCATGTTGCACAACAGAACATTGGAAGTAAACTGCTTTTTCATCACAAACAATGCTTAAAATGTTATTGTAAATGGTAACATAGTAGATACCTAAAGCAAAACAGCCCTGTATTTTTGACTCAATAACCATACTGGATATCTCTATTCTTGAGAAGATGGTAGCAAATCACTTATGTGACTTTCATATTTCAAATATGTTTTATTATGAAGCAAACAGTGTAACATTAATACAATTGTCTTTGATTTGAACATTGCCTGGTTTCAGATATAGCACAAAACAATGCAAACATAATATGAATCTCAGTAACATAAATAACAAAATAAGGAGAATAATTGGGGAGATAAACTAAACTCCCTCCCCTTCCACTCCTCCCATCAAGGCGCTACTTAGGGTTGGCGGACATTACTGGTTGTATAGCTTGACTATAATACTTTCAAATATGAAATTATTGGCTTCCAGGTTTTTTTTTTATTTCTCCAATCTATCATTGAGTGTTTATAGAATGCTCTCTAGGTGTAAGGTATCAGTCGGTGTCTTTACCCAGGCTTTAAAAGTTGGTATTTCACTCTTTTTCCAGAGAAGGAGTTTCCCGATGCCCCTAATTTAAGCAAAAGTGGATCTTACCTTATTTTAGTCTTAAAAACCTTTGGAAAAAAATAAAAATATTGCTGCCCAAATTCTTCTAACTTGTGGCATAGTACATAACTATGAAGTAAATCTGCATCTGCTTGCTTACATTTTTCACAGATGGGTGATATTTTTGGAAAAATTTTATGTAATCTTACCCTTGAATAATGTAACCTAGCAGGATTTTAAACTGGATCAAGCAATGTCTAGCATTCAGAGAACAAGTGTTGACATATTTCAGGCCTTCCTCCCAAATGTCTTCTGATATTTCCATACCCAATTCCTTTTCCAAGTTTTTTTTATGCATTCCGTATTCACTTGGTCTGGTTCCTGCAGTAGATCATATATAAATGAAATAGCATTTCTTTCCACTGTGCATTCTCTGAGACACCGGTCTAACCTGTAAGGTGTAGCATTTTCAAAATTATCCAGGTGGGTCTTTACAAAATGTCTGATCTGTAGGTATCTAAAAAAATCATTTTCTGACAATCCATATTTCTCCTGCAGTTGCTGAAATTATGCAAATATGCCATGGATGTACAGAACTCCTACACATTGCAATCCCAATTCTTTCCACCGACCAAAACTTCTATTTATAATAGAAGGGGTGAATGATCGGTTTGCTGATAGTGGCATTGTAAAGAATAGCTTTCTGAGTTAAAGTTGCTTTGTTATTTGCCTCGAGATCCACACATAGAACTGTGAATAGTTAGGTTATAGTTATAATATGATTTCTTAAGATGAGTGAGAAACATTAAAATAGTGCCAATCGAGTAGGGAACACAGTCCACTCATTACATGTCCAGCTAGCTGGCAAACACAATTGTCTCATCCAATAGGAGATGCAATGAATATTTGCCACCCAATAATACCACATAAAGTGTGGGAGGGCCAGCACACCATTTATTTTATGTTTGCACAAATGCTATTTTCTGATTCTATGGGCTTTATAATTCCAGATGAATGGAAGGAATATAAAGTCTAGTTTTTTTAAAGTATGTTTTAGTGAGATATATGGGGAAATCCTGAAATTGATATAGTAATTGAGGGAGACAGGCCATTTTAACTGCATTTACTCTGCCTATTTAAGAAATAGGGAGGGTTCTCCAGAACTAGTCTAAACTTATTCAATACATTTGAATGGAGTCCGTTCTAAGACATTAACATGCATTAACTCAGATTTCCCACAGTTAACCCCATATCCCGAGAAAGCACTGAATAATTCATTTGATTTGTCTCTGATAAAACAGACATTGAGCTTTGTGGCTGTGTTATGTACATCAAAATGTCATCAGCATACAGTCATATTTTATTTGGGGTGTAATTTGTGTCATAACCATGAATCTCCTTGTTCGATTGTCACAGCCAGGGGCTAAGAGGACACCCCTGTCTAGTGCCTCTGTGTAAGATATATGTGTCTGAGATTGCCTGATTTGTGAGGATTCTAGCCTTAGGGTTTGAGTAAAGCAATCTGATCCATGAAATAAACCTTGTTCCTAATCCAAATTTTACTAACACAGCATATAGGTTGGGTAGCTCTACACAGACGAAAGCCTATTCAGAATCTAAGCTCAAAATTAATGCATATCGTGAGCTTTTTCTGGGCCTATGAAGAACATCTCTGATCCGTTGTGTGCTACTAGTAGCTTAACTGGTTACAAAAGTCCAAATTTGGCCCTGGGTTTGTCGAGAAGCCTCTTTCTGACTTTGGTGAAGGCAGCTTTGAATCTGACGAACTCAGGTGGAAGGTCTCTGAAGATTTGTATCTGCTGGCCCCGATATGTTAGATCCTTAACGGACATCACCTTCTGTATTATATCTTCATCAGCATGGCATTAGTGTATCCTTGCAATTAAGTGTCGAGGGGGTTCCTTATCACCAGGTCATTTCCATAAGGCTCTATGAGCTCGGTCTATTACTGATGCATCTTCAAGGTTTAATGCCTCTTTTAAAAGCTAGTGTCTGAAGTGCCGTCATACATGTTATTATGCTACCTCTTTCAAAGTTTGGTTTTGCGAGTCCATCTCGGCTATTAGTGCTGATATTGCTGTGTTGTTTTCAGATTTCAGCGCAGCTATCTCACTTTTCAGGGTGGAAGTTACTACTGAAATCTCTGGTTCGATCTCTTTGCAAATCTCTGACTTGACAAGTGCAAGCTCTGAGTGGAGGGATTCCTTTAGCATGTCACTGCTGTCTGGTTGCAATGCACTCTCACTGGCTCTTGTATCTGTAGTTGAGTCTGAGGCTTGATGTTGGCCTGCCTCATTGTCCAGGTCAGGCTTTGAATTAAGTTTTCTCCGAATTTTCCACGAGTACCCTCGTGCACAGTTTTTAATTACAGTCTTAGCATCTTCCACCAATTTTCTTTTGTGAGGTTTTGTGTAAATTGGGTTTTTAACTTAAAAACCTGTACTTCTCCTTTCCCAGAGCTTTTGGGCAGCAGCTTAAGATCTATTCCCTGCTTGCATAGCCACTGCCCTGGTTCCGCATTCCTATTCCACCTCCACCCTGATCTTCCCCTGGATCAGTTGATGTCTCTCTCCCCTTCACATTTTCATTGCAAGGTTCTTGTGATGCTGCCATTCCCTTCTTTTCCAATCACCACAGAGCTTACTAGGACACTGTGCCTCAGCTTTGCTACAGCCTAATAAACAGCATTGTGTGCCCACCACTTTGCTCTGCACTTTTAACAGCAGAGGAGACACTTTTGTCAGATGAGTTCCTGTAGAGCAGTGTGTGACCTTGAATTCCTCCATTAAGCTGAAGAAAGGGAGCTGCAGGTTATTGGTGTACCCATACAGTGCAATGCTGCTGAGGCCCTTTGGTACTGGTAAGTCTTAGGTTAAAAGCCCTCCCCAGTGGTCACTGGAACTGAAAATAAACAGTGGCCAGAGAGGCCTCACCAGTCCTTTAGCGCAACTGAGGTTGACTGGACAGCCACATTGTCTCTGAGTATCCAGTTGAAGATCTTACCCAAGCTCTTCACTGAATTTCAGACACTGATGGGACTGAGACTTCTCCCAAAGAGAATCAATGCTCGTCTGCCACTCTTCTGCTCCTCAGGACCAAGGTCCTGGACTGGGCCAGCTTGAAGGTCATTCTGATCAATGAGATAAACGGTTCCATGCTTGGATAAGCCATTGACATCCTGGGCCAGGATGTCATCAGATTGTCCATGTAGGTTCTGACTGGAAGTTGGTGTGTCAGATTTGGACACACCATTTCTACTGACTTGACAAGCAGGTTCATGGCCAAAGAGAACAGGGTCACTGATATGGTGCAACCTGTGATGATGCCATGCAGATGTTTACCTGGAGGGGAATCTCACACTGAAGTTCTAATAATCCAGTATCAAGTTGATGATCTTATCTGGAACGCTGTCTAGTCAGCCCTGTCAAAACAAGCTTGTGTAGAATGGATCCTTAGGCACTGACAAGGTCTAGCCAAAAAACTGCCATGTCTCCTTAGTTCTCCCTCTCCTTTCGGATCCACTGGGTGACCACTCCTCTGTACCCTATGCATCCCTGAATGCCTCGGACTCTGCCCTTCTGAATGCAGTGTCAATACACAGTATATATTCCTCAGGAGGTACAGTGTCAGGCCATTAGCAGGGATCTTGAAAATGTTAATGTCATGTATTTATATAGCGTTTTTCTATTCATTGTTGACCACTCAAAGCGCTTTTACAGCACAGGTTTTGCATTTAAACATTCACACACACATTCATCCACTGGTGGCAGTGGCTATCTTGGAGGGTGCCTACTGCTCATCAGGAGCATTACAAATTCACACACTCATAATGCAGCATCAGGAGTAATTTGGGGTTCAGTGTCTGGTTCATGGACACTTCAACCTGTTAAAATCCAGGGTCTGGGATCGAACCAGGAACCTTCCAATCACTGGATGATCGCTCTACCAGCTGAGCCACAGCCGCCCCAAGACCTTAACTTCCACACTGAGCATGAAGAAAGTGTGGAACTGTGTGATGTCCACTGAATTTCCCTCCTTCTGCATACATTCTACATTGCCATGGAGACTATGCATCTGCCTTCTCTCAGCCTTCTCTCTGCCCCATATTCTGTGCCACTCAGTGCGCCAAAGCTAAAGAGCTTCCATGTTGTTATGGACTTGTATCAGTCTCAGAAAGGATTTAGGAATGCATTTTGAGAGTTATATGTAAATTGTTCGCTCAACAAAAATATTTTTCAATAAACACAAAAATACATCTTGCACAATTTGAATACAAAAAGAATACACATACTAATTAATAAAGTTCATAAATGTATTGCAGTGTGCCGAGAAGATGGAAGGAGTACGTTGAGAAGCTGATGAATGAAGAAAATAAGAGGGAAAGAAGGGTGGAGGAGATGGAAACTGTGGAACAAGAAGTTAGAAAGTAGTAGTAAAGATGACGTAAAAAAAAACTTTGAAGAGGATGAAGACTGGAAAGGCAGTTGGTCCTGCTGACATACCAGTAGAGGTATGGAAGAGAGGGCAATGGAGTTTTTGATTAAACTGTTCAAGATGATCTTGGTCAGTGAGAAGATGCCTGAGGAATAGAGGAAAGGTGTAATGGTGCTAATTTTAACAAGGGTTAAGTGTAGAATTGTAGCAACTACAGAGGGATAAAGCTGGTGAGCGATACAGTCAAACTTACATCGTAGTGGAAGCAAGGCTAAGAGAAGAAGTGATGATTTGTCAGCAGCAGTATGGTTTCGTGCCAGGAAAGAGCACTACAGACGCCATGTTTGCTTTGAGAATGCTGATGGAGAGGTATGGAGAAGGTCAAAAAGAGTTGTATTGTGTCTTTTTTGGATCTAGAGAAAGTCTATGACAAGATGCCGAGCGAGGAACTGTGGTATTGTATGAGAAGGTCTGGAGTGGCAGAGAAGTATGTTATACTGATGCAGGATATGTATGAGAGTAGTATGACAGTTGTGAGATGCACTGTAGGAGTGATGGATGGCGAGGTGGAGGTGGGACTGCATCAAGGATGGGCTCTGAGCCTCTTCTTGTTTGCTATGGTGATGGACAGACTGACGGATGAAGTCAGGCAGGAATCTCCATGGACTATTTAAATGCATGACTGAACGCCACAGGAAATCATTCCTGCCTGTGGCCATCAAACTGTACAATTCCTCCCTCTGAATGGCTCTTGGACATTTTCACTCCCTCAGATCTTTCATCTATTATACTGCAGTTCTCTTACACTATTTATTTTCTGTCGCACTTTTATTTATTTTACACGGTTCACACTTAAAACTTCCTGTATACTGTATACTGGATATACTCTTGTATATACTCTTTTTATTAATGTACATACTCCTTTTATATATATATTTTGTTTTTTTCACTTCTGTGCTTACAAGGAGCAACTGTAAAGTAACAATTTCCCTCAGGGATAAATAAAGTATTCTGAATCTGAATCTATGTTGATTGCGGAGGACATTGTGATCTCCAGTGAGAGCATGGAGAAGGTGTAAGAAAAACCTTCAGAGGTGGACATATGGGCTGTAAAGAAGAGGAATGAAAGTCGGTCAAAGCAAGACAGAATACATGCCTGAGAATTAAAAGGAGTCAATTGGAAGGGTGAAGTTACAGGGAAGTGGGAAAGGCACATGAGTTTATGTACTTGTGGTCAACTGTTCAGAGCAATGGGTGGTAAAGTGTGAGGAATGAGCTGGGACAAAAGAGTAGCAGAAAAAAGTACAGGAAATGTTTACAAGACTGTAATGAGACAAGCAATGTTGTATGGCCTGGAGCCTGTCTCAACCTCTCCCTGAAGTCCTCACAGCAGTCTTCCTTTTTCAGCTTCCACAATTTGATCCTCAGCTCCGCCCTGCTCTCTTCTTCACCACCAGAGTCATCCTACACATTACCATCCGATAATGCCTGGCTACACTCTCTACCACAACCGTCTCTAGTCTCTAATCTCTCTCTCTCTCTCTCTCCCTCTAATCTCTTTCATATTGCATCGTCTACACCAAATGTAGTCCACCTGTGTGCTCCTGCGCCCCCCCCACTTGGCGGCCCAGAACTCGGAGGATGAGTCTTTAAAAAGTCCTCTATAAGTTGGGGGTCCATGGTGTCCTTTGACAATACCCAGGAATGCTCTTCAGGACCATAGCCCTCCCACTCCACCAAGTACTGAGTGCCTCGTCCCCAACACCTGACAGCCAACAGGCGTTGGAGGAGGTGGTGGTTTAGAGCCTGGAACGAGGGCACTCTCTAACCAGCTTCACCTTGCTCACGTGGAATGAGGGATGGATTTGGGAGGACCTAGGACCTCACAACAGAAGGATTAATAACTTTTGACACAGATACAGGATCTATAAATCTCAGGGTTAACTTACATGAATCTGTTCGTAAGGGTAAATCTGTGGTTGAGAACCCTTCTGACCAAGGCGGTAGACGTGCAGCTGGTCTCCTTCTATCTGCCGCCTTCTGGTAGGCTGCGGACGACTTAATGAGAGTCGACCTGGCTCTGGACCAGATCCGGCGATAGCTAAGGACCATAGTAGCTGTTGATGGGATGTTTTCGTCTGGTTCTGTCTCTTTCGATGAGAGTAAACCAGAAGAAAAGTCCCGAGAGATGTCCGACCAGGGGCACTGTACATCCTTTAGCGAGGAAGAAGTTAGCCAATGAATTACAGCTTTGACCTTCTTTTGGTCCATCTTAATTTGACCTTCTGATACAACACACCCCAGGAAAGAAACTGGGCTTTTTGTAGCTCACACTTCTCTGCTTTCTCGGAAATCCCCTCCTGGGGAGATTTTCTGTCCAAAAAACAGTGTTTAACACAGTTTTCTCCCCACTCTAAAACTCTTCCTGTGGACCAATCTATATGGGGGTTAAGTTTTAGCAACCATGGCGGGCCTAGGATGAGTGGGTGGTGGACAGCTTCTTAAAAAAGCAATTATATCTTCCTGATGACCGTTGTCAAAAATTAACGTTACTGGGGATGTTTGGTGTGTAACCTTACACATTTATCTTCCATCCAGGGCTGATGTAGAAAGAGGCTGAGGAATCTCTACCAGGGACAACTGAAGTCTTGGCAATTTCGAAGCCCATCAAAATTTATGTCTGCTCCGGAGTCTACTAATGCTTGGACGACTAGTGAATCAGACTCCGACTGGAGCATTACTTTAGCTAGACGTCTCTTGGATGTGCCAGCTAGTTTGGTTTGACTCACCAATGACGAAGAGGCAGCGTTAGGTTTTGGAGTCCTAATCAGGCAGGAGGCGATGAAGTGTCCCGACTGTGCGCGGTAAATGCATCTCTCCTCCTTCACTACCGCTGCCATTCCAGTGGAGTGAGGCGGGTCCGGCCGATTTGCATCTGTTCTGGTAATTCACTGGATTGTTCAGATCTGTCAAATAACTCCTTAGGCGGAGCTGGTGGAAAAACTTGCCGCTGTGGAACTGGAGGATAAACTTGTTGCTGGGAAACGAGAGCAAACCGGAACTGATCCTGCTGAGCCCGAGATCTCTGACATTCAATTAGTCTCTTATCCATTTTTGAGGCCAAATTAATCAATGCTTCAAGATCCGCCCGTAGATCTAGCGGAGTACACAAGGAAGGTGTAAACAATTAAACACAGGTGAAACCCATTAGGGAGGAGAGACAATCACACACACCTGAGGGAGAAGAGTTGACAGGACATAGGAATTAAGATACAACCAAATTTCCAAATAAAACAGGAAACAGAGAATGACCCTAACAGAAAAAATCTTAACACTACCAGACCCTGACAGAATTAAAACATTTAGACATTAATCACAACAGATACACTTCACATAAGACGACACATACACACATAGTAAAAAAAAACAACCTATAAACAACATATACAAGTGAAGAAAGTATACATATACATGTGCAAGAATCCTACTGTGCTACTATGTATAAAAATAAAATAAATAGCATAAAAAGTGTATAAATAAATAAAGACTCTCCAGACGTGCAAATAGACATAGTGCAAAATAAGTCCTATATGCAAGACTTGTGTTCCTGCCTCAACAGGAGAAAGTAAGTTTGAACAAAGATATTGCAGAGGGGAGAAAAGATTTCCTATAGTGGTCCTTGTTACAACAAGTTGGATGAACCTCCAGCTGAAAAAGCTCTGCTGTTTTATGAAGTAGGTTGTGTAGTGGATGTGCTGTATTGTCCAGTATGGTGAGCAGTTTTTGAAGCAGCTTCCTCTTGACCATCAGCTCCAGTGGTTCCAGAGCAGTCCCCAGCACAGAGCTGGCCTTCCTAATAAGCTTGTTTAGCGTCTTAGTGTCCCTGGCTCTGATACTGCTGCCCCAGTAAATGGCCGCAAAGATAAATGCACTTGCCACCACAGACTGGTAGAACATGTGCAGCATCTTGTTGCATACATTAAAGGACTTCAGCTTCTTCAAGAAGTAGAGTCTGCTCTGTCCTTTTCTGTATAGAGTCTCTGTGTTGCGATTCCAGACCAGTTTGTTGTCCAGGTGAATTCCAAGATACTTGTAGTCATCCACCACTTGCACCTCCTCACCCTGAATGGTGATTTTCTTCAAGAGTGTCCTGTTCCTCCTGAAGTCCACCACCACCTCCCTCGTTTTGGTCACATTAAGCATAAGGTGGTTTGCCCCACACCATTCCACAAAGTGATCCAAGTTCTCTGTACTCAGTTTCCTCTCCACCTCTGATACAACCCACAACAGCAGTGTCATCTGATAAATTTCTGCAGGAGGCAGAGTTGTACTGAAAGTCAGAGGTGTACAGTGTAAAGAGGAAAGGTGAGAGTGCAGTCCCCTGCGGTGCACCTGTGCTGCTAACCAACTCCTCAGACACACAACCCTTCAGCCGCACAAACTGAGGTCTGTGTGTCAAGTAGTGGATAATCCAGGAGGTAGTGGAGGGGTCCACCTGCATTGCTTTAAGCGTTCCTCTCAGCAGTGTGGGCGGGATGGTGTTGAATGCACTGGAAAAATCAAAGAATATGTTTCTCACAGTGCTGCTAGCCTTATCCAGGTGAGAATGGGCTCGCTGCAGCAGGTAGATGATGGCATCCTCGACACCAACCTCACTGCAGTAGGCAAACTGCAGTGGGTCAAGAAATGTGGACACCTGGGGTTTGATGTGGTCCAGAGCCAGTCTTTCCAGCACCTTCATGCAGCGTGACATCAAGGCTACGGGTTTGTAGTCGTTAAGTACAGTCGGAGTTGACTTTTTGGGTACCGCAACAAGGCAGGAGGTCTTCCACAGCACTGGGACCCTCTCCAGCCTCAGGCTGAGGTTGAAAAGGTGCTGCAGAATCCCACAGAGTTGGTCCGCGCAGGCCTTCAGGACCCTAGGGCTGATGCTATCAGGGCCTGCAGCTTTATTCTGGCTCAGTCTCTCCAACTGTCTCTTAACCTGGCTGTTAGAGACAGACAGGCAGTGGTGGGGTGGTGGAGGGGGTGGTGTTGTGTTCTCAGGTGTGGGGGGAAGGCATAGGTGAGCCTGTTTTGCTGTCTGTAGTGGGGGAAGAGGGGATTAAGGGATATGCAGAGTGATGTGAGTCAATCGGGGGCAGGGGGCTTACAGTCAGGCTGTTTGTGAGGTATGTTAGGTGGGGAGAGGGGGAGGGGCGGCTGAGGGTCATGTGCTGAACCTGTTGAAAAAAACGTTCAACTCATTGGCCCGCTCAAGGTTCCCTTCAGTTTGTATCCCTTTTGCCTTGAACCCAGTAATGGTCTTCATCCCTTACCACACATCCTTCACATTAGGATGGACCTTGCTCTCCAACTTCTTCCCGTACGCCTCCCTGCTCTCCTTCAGCTTCACCTTCAGCTCCTTCTGCACTCTCCTCTGCTCCTCTCTGTCCCCCATTCCTGAAAGCTCTTTTCTTTTTATTCAAAAGCTCCTTCAGTTCAGTTGTGATCCAGGGCTTATTGTTGGGGAAACATTTGACTGTCCTATATGGAATGATGGTATCCACACAGAAGTTGATGTACTCTGTGATAGTCAATCATGGTGCTAATGTCCTGTCCATGGGGTCACAAAGCACATCCCAGTCAGTGGCCTCAAAGCATCTGTGCAGAGATTTGTGTGCGTCTTGTGACCACTCTCTCACAGTTCTGGTTGCAGTGGGCTGCTGTTGAACAATGGGGGAGTACTTACAGGTGAGAAGTACCAGATTGTGGTCGGAGTTCCCAAGTGGGGGTAGGGCGGTGGAGTGGTATGCATCCTTAACATTTGAATAAGGAAGGTCCAGTGTTTTCTTGTCTCTGGTTGAGCAACTGAGAAATTGGTTAAAAGTTGTTAAATCACCAGAGAGAGGTGTGGTTGGAATCACCAGAGATGGCTATGAACGCATTTGGATGTTGTGTTTGTAATCTGGCAGTGATTGAACAGATGATGTCACATGCAGCGTCGGCATCAACTGAAGGTGGAATGTAAACCACGATGATGATGGCACATGTGAACTCCCTTGGCAGATAATACCACCGTAATATGACCGGCATCACACCATTTGTTGTGAACAAACAAAGCAACCCCTCCTCCTTTCTTCTTACCACTCTTCCCGCAGTCTCTGTCAGCTTGAACAGTCTGAAAGCCACCAATGGTAGCGTTGGAGTCTGGAATCTGTGACTCTGTAAAGCACATTATGCTGCACTCTCGGTACTCCCACTGTAACTTGGCCAAAGCCCCCAGTTCATCCATCATATTTGCCAAAGACCTCACATTCCTCATGACGATCGATGGAAAGACAGGTTTATATTTCCTCCTCCACGCCATCCTCTTAACACCGGCTCTGCACCCACGTCTTCTCTTTAACTCACTGGGAATCTGGTACTTGTTTCCAAGTTGTAGAGCAGGCTTTGCGAGCTGTAGCAGCTGATCACGTGGGTAAACAATATCCTCGCCTCCTTTGGCATAGTTCCCATGCACAACAAGAGTTGTAACGGCAAGAAAAACCAGCAGAAAAGCGGTAAACTCTCCCATATCCATGTCAATCTAGTAAAAAATCCGTATGCACACACTTGACGGAAAAAAAGTAGATGAAAACACAATAAAAACTAATAAAAACACACAGGTTGACTCAGAGTTGCTGCAACAGGCTGCCACTAGCTTGGCGCCATCTTGGAATATGCTTTAGGAAAGTAAATTGTGCTTACATATTTTCAAAATATATTTCCATTGATTCGAATTCCTTATGTGTTTCTTTCTAGAGTAGGTGCTGTAGTAGTTTTGTTGGCAGACTCAGTTACAGCAGTGACCGAGAGAGAGAGAAAAAGAAATTGAGCACTGGACTGACAATAGCAAAAAATATTCTCAACATAATGAAGTTATTTATGTAGTCTGTTTCATATTTAATTGTTTGCTCAATTATAATTGACTATTGTAGAGTATGTAATCTTGCAAAAGAATGAATGGTGATTGATTAAATTGCCTCAAACGAGCCACACTTTGAGTGTACAGTATTGTTAACCCATTCAGTGGCACTAAACCATACCTCGGAATGTCGTGACATCTGTAGTACCATTTGTCCACGGAAGACAGGAGATCGTGTGAATTGGATCCTAGTTTGGATGGCTCAGAACCATCTGGATCCAGGAACTACAGTTACTTCTGGACCAAAGACTACACCGGCTTCTGGATTTAGAGACTACACATACTGTACCTATGGATGTAAAGATTTCACATGCTCTTTGACTCATGGATTTCACCCGTTTCACCTTTTTTGTTTAAGCGACACTGTCATTTTTTTAACATTGTCATGTTGTTGTGTTATGTACATGTGACATCTATTTTGTTTGTGTAGATTCTCAGCCATCCAGGTTGAGGTAGTCTTAAGTGTTTCAGTTGAAGGCATCTGGCCTTCTTTTTGATACAAAAAGAAGTTTTTAAAAAACATTTTTCTCAATTTTATTTTATTTTATTTAACTTTTCAACAGTCTAAGGCCAGAGGGTGTCATATATGTACATTTTGTAAAAGTCCTCTGAAACCTTTGGGCTATACAAATGAAAATTCGTTGATTGATTGATTAATAATACAAATGTTTCTCCTTCCTGTCATTGATCTAGCTCTCCAGACACAATTTGTCAATTACCGAAGGAGCACTGTTTTTCTGCTGCTTTCTGATGTTTACGAAGAACAAAGTCAATTTATTCCAATTTAAATGCTGTTAAATAAACTATAGGACCTAAGCAACACGTGATTTGAACAATGGAGAGGTACTTCTAAACAAAAAGACAAAAACCCAAAAAAGTGCACTGACACTGCAACCAGCCCTTAAGCCAGACCTAGATGCAACTGTGGATTGAATTCATTTGGGGAAGACCCACAGATACAGAATGCATCTTTGCATAACATGATTATAATCAGGCTCATTAGCTAACAAGCCAACAATAAAAAAATAATACTTACCCTGCCATGCAGATACAATTAGCTTTCAAGACACAGTTTTCAGGTTTATTGATTATAAATCACATCTTAGACAGTCTTGTGCCCTTGTCATTGACTAGGAAAGTATCTCTGATTCCAAGACATAAATCCCTGAGTCTATGTCATGGCATGTGATGTTCTGTACATGTCCACTTGTAACATAGTTCCAAGCATGCAGTGACTTTTATGCTTGTATGTGCACACTAAGTTTCTCAATCAAATAAGTGTTTATATCAGGGCTCTAAATGTTAGGCCACTTACCAATGTCTTCACCCATTCATTAATAGCACACGGATCTGGAAGTTGGTTGCCATTTGCAAGTCAATTTGTTGAAGTAGCCTTTGCAATCTTTGGTGGGCTTGCATGGCTTGACAAGTTTTTGCAGTCTGCCATACTTCTATTCACAAAGTGCACTTACAGCTTACTTATGTCATCAATGTTTGCAAACTGTAAAATGATCTATAGGGTAGCTTAGTTACTTAGTTGGATATTAGAAGCAATATTAAACTAGGTACGCAATGGTAGCTTATCACTAAGCTATCCATAGGGCACAGAATGCTGGTTTTAAAACTCGGTTGCTGCACATGATCACAACGTACATACACTACACTCAGAAAACTGCAATGGTATGGTAATATCAATGCTGTCATTTGTCATTTGCGCACCTAGAGTCAAGTCGGTTTTTGTTTTATAGCACCAATTCACAACAAAAGTCATCTTAAGAAAACGTGTGGAGCATTATTTAATTTAGTTATCAACGTTCTGCTCCGAGGTTTCTGTAACTCTTGAGTAACTCCTTGTTCTTGCAAACAAGGACAGCAAAGCTGAAAATGGCATGGCAACAGTTTTTCCAGCATTAAATTCCCCTAGCAGTAATTAACCATTTGGGCCTCTCCTGAAGGAATCTTTCAAAGATTCAATACCTTTCAGGATTTCAATTGTGCTAGAACTAAAACATCATGCATTGTAAATGAAGCATTGGCACCACATTTCAAGAAAGAATTGGTGGAGCAAATGAGAGAAGGGCCATATACCCTCAACACAGATGGTTTTTCAAAGGTATTTTGAGATACTAAGCAGGCTGATTTTGTCCTCCATACTAATTACGAATACTTTTTTTGTTAAGCATGTACATATAAACAAGATTTCATAGCAGAACCGTGGTCTCTCTACCATCAATCTTCCTGTCAACACAACAGCACAAAACTTTGTTTCCAGAATCCTGAATGAAAGCCCTACTATTTACATTCAAGTTTGACCATGTCATGCATTTTACAACACCACTAATAAGACTGGACTGGATTTTTCTAAAGTATAGGCCTCAAAGTATTTTCCGTGTAAGTGACATTTTAATTAACTAACATAACATTTGAGGCCAGATTTTTATTGTACGTTTCCACATTTGACCTGGAAGACCTGCTAAACAATATGAGCTACTGTATCAATAGGTAGCACCAAACAAAAAGGGTACTTGGCAGGTATGCACTTTATACAATACCAGTTTTATTGTTGAAACATTTGAATGTGTAGAAATGATCTTTAATGGGTTGATTCAAGATGGTGCGCCTTACAGCAACCTCAGTACTGTTATGACTAATACTTTCTTTGTCATCTTCATTTTGATCACTCAAACACTATTATGTTGAGCAGAGAAGAACTGCTTGGCATCAGGTAGTTCACTACAGACATTTTCCCACTGCTGTTAATCATAACTTGTGGGATTTTTTGAGATTGTAGCTGGAGGAGCAACAGCTCTCTACAGGGCTTGGAGGAGATGCATGAAGGGGAGACCTGATGGTGCACTGGCGAAACTCCCACAGTGTTAAACTGTTCTCAAAGACGCATAGTGCTCTGTTCCCTGGGTAGCTCTGACACACTCCTTTGTCCATCTTATTCCAACTTACAGGCACAAACTAAAAAAATGCTAAGCTTGTAGTAAAATCAACGGAGAAATGGACCAGGACGGTTAAGCAGGAACAGCAAGACTGTTTTGACTGAAATGACTGGAGTGTTTATGAAGCTGGAACAGAAGCTGTATGAACTCACTGACACTATTGAATCTTACATCAGTTTTTAAGAAAAGATGTATGTGCAAACCAAGACCTTCCACACATTCAACAATAACATTGTTGAATGAAAGCATGGTTCACAGCCAAACTCATTCAGCTTTGCCAAGCCAAGGCGGAAGCCTACAGAAGTCCTTTGCATGCCAGAAACACACTAACAAAGGAGATCAGAGTGGCTAAAAGACATCATTTTGATAAGCTGAAAAAATGGTTTTCAGCCAAAACCCTGCATCTATGTGGAGAGGCATGCAAGAAATCACAATCTACAGGAGACCATCTCCCGCTGCTGAGGCTAACAAAGATCTGACTGAGGACCTGAATGCCCACTACTGCAGGTTTAAGAAGGATAAGATCACACCCCTCATGCACCAGCCCAACGACAGCCCCTTTTACACCTTCCTTCCCTGACCACCCCCACCCCCAACACCAAAAGCACACTTACACTAGTATCAGGTACACACTCTTGAGAATTCATAATGCAGAGACACAAAGGGAGGTTGTTAATCAAAGCCGTTTACTTGGAAAAGGGGTCATAACAGGGAGCTCAGATAATCAAGCAGACGTACAGTTTAAGGAGACAGGCAAACTCAGTGAACGAGGACAAACAGGATCACACACAAGGGACTTACAAGGAAAATAATGCAGGAGCTCTCTGGGAAATGAAAGAAAATCTGGCAGAGGAGGAAAGGAACACCAGGTTTAAATACACAAGGAAGGGGTAGACAATTAGACACAGGTGAAACACATTAGGGAGGATAAACAATCTCAGTAATCTGAGGGAGAAGACTTGACAGGACATGGGAATTAAGACACAAATACAAATTTAAAATTAAACAGGAAACCTAGAATGACCCTAACAGACAGACATTTAACACTACTGGACCCTGACAGTATCCCCCCACCCTTTTTGGTCGACACCTGGCGGCCCAGAACTCGGAGGACGAGTCTTTAAAAAGTCCTCTATAAGTTGGGGGTCCATGATGTCCTTTAAGTGAGTGTGCCCTAAGGTTACACTTGCGACAAGTGAAGAGGAGGAGACCCAGTTTCTCCAGAGACAGAAAACTAGGAAAGCACAGCGCAAAGACAAAGTTTCCGCCTCCTGTCTTAACGTCTGTGCTGACCAACTGGTTCTCATCTCCACCCAAATATTACCAACAGGTCTCTTGAGCTGTATGAAGTTCTCTCCTGCTTTAAAAGCTCCTAGTCCCCAAGAGAACATCCATCACAGGACTTAATGACTACATGCCTGTCACCCTGTCATCCGTGGTCATGAAGTCCTTCAAATGACTGCCCAGCTGAAGGACATTACAGGACCCCTGCTGGTCTCCCTGCAGTTTTTCTATGGGGCAAATGGGTGCATTTATTTATCCAACATCGCTACAGCCCATATTCATATGACATATTCACGGATTCTTTGTGGACGTGAGCTGCGCATTTAAGATCGTCATCACTGATATCCTCCTCGATAATTACCGCCGGAGATATTTTCACCTGTTTGCTGGTTTGCTGTTTTGCTGGATTGCTAGGACAATTACGCAAACATTAATTAGTGGATTTCAATGAAACTTGATGGGAAGGTGAGTCAAGAAATAAAACATTCAATTTTAGTGGGGATGTGGATAAAGGTGTACTTCCAGTACTGTACTGTTATTTAAGAGACCTGTTAGGATTGGCTGAAATATACACTGCACTTTTTTTGTCATTGTGAACAACTAATTTAAACATATAATATTTAGAGTAAATGAGTGAGTCACAACACTATTTTTGAAAATCATGTCATGTTAGATATGTGCTGGACATTTAGCAGTTTAAGTCTACCTGTATTTGAAGAACATATTCTGTTGCCAAGTCCCTCCTGAACACTTGATTGGCCAGCAGCGTTCCATCTTTCTCCAGCACAAATTCTTTGCCTTCATTTCCTGATAGGATTTGGAAGTCAAAGGGTGGGCCATTTTGGGAGGAGTCCTGATCTGTGATGGACAACTGGAGGATACTGGTGCCAATGGGCTTGTTTTCCTGGGGAAGAAGTCACAAAATTACACAGACCTACTTATTTATGGCCACAATATGCTTCATCCTTAATTGTCCAATATCCTTTTCTAGTTTAATAGTAATAGTTACTAATTATTCCATTATTTGCAGTAATAATATATACTGTAAATAGCTGATTTTACTGTAGTTGCTGTTTTTGTCTCTTTTGTCCCTATGCTGCCTGTGGATGAAACGAACAGACAGTGTGAGGGTCTAGATTATAACCCATTCTGCAAAAAAAATGAAAGAAGAAATGAAAACATATTAACACTGCAGCATCAATACCTCTTGTGACATTTATTTATACATCGAGCAGTGCTTCACAATAAAGGGTTAACATGGGAATAACAAGCATTTGCCATCACAGTTATGGAGGTTCATCTTGTCCTCTGTTTAGAGATTAAGCAGACCCCAAATCTCACATTGTCTCCAATTAAATAACATTTTTGCATTTCTTGTCATCTCTCAATTGTGGGCTGAATATATAACATGTCTAAAAACATTTTCCTTCATCAGCTGCTCCTTTTATACAGACATAATGATATAACACAAAATATCACCTCAGTAATATTTAAACAGGCCAAAAGACTGGTGCAACAGGCTTGCAATGAACAGGCTGTGTAAAGTGGCTTTTGTCTCTCTCTCTCTGTGTCAACTTAATCGGTGAAGACAGACAAACGCAGTTTTTTTCTCTATACTGTTGCCAAGTGTTCACTAATGGGGAAGTGTTGCATTTATATATATATATATATTGTGTGTGTGTGAATGGTGTTATACATGAAATAGGCTTGGCTTGTTTCACTTTCTGTTGCAGATTTTCCCTTTCCCCCTGACATTCACTTTACTTAAATGAACTGAGAACTACATAAATTAAATGATTTGATCTGACTTTAATTGGAATTGACAACATTCTACGAACAGCAATAAAAGCAAGGCAGCAGTTATTCACATTGATCTTTGTATAATGCTACTAGTAGCTACCTAAATTCCCTAAATGGCAATTTGCATCCAGAAGCATTTTGTTGTCTGCCCGTTGATAACACCCTGTGGAAATTGTCGACAAATTTCACATTCATGAGTTTGTCTGACGATTCCAATTTGTTGTTATTATTCTTTAAATTATATATCTTCTTCATCCTCTTAACTTTTTCTAGGATCTCCCCCTGTCCTCTGCATGTTCTTCTCTCACACCATCTGCATGTCCTCTCTCACCACGTACATAAATCTCCTCTTTGGTCTTCCTCTTTGCCTTTTGCCTGGTAGCTTATTGAATATCCTTCTTCCAATTTATCCACTATCCCTCCTCCGCACATGTCCAAACCATCTCAATCTGTCCTAATCTATTTGACTCCAAAACGTCCGATTTTTGCTGTCCCTCTGATGTGCCCATTCCTAATCATGTCCATCCTCGTCACTCCCAAAGAGAATCTAAACACTTTTAATTCTGCAACCTCCAGCTCTGTCTCCTGTCTTTTTTCTTCTTTTGGTCAGTCCGACCATCTCCAAAATATACAACATTGCTGGTCTCACTACCCTTTTTTAGTCCTACCTTTGCTCTTACTCTTTTGTCACAGATCACTCCTGACACTTTTTTCCACCCACTCCACCCTGCCTGCACTCGCTTCTTCACCTCTTTACCACACACCCCATTGCTGTGGAAAAGTTGAACCTAAGTACATGTGCCTATTTCACTTTTAGTCCCTGTAACCTCACCATTCCACTGACCTCCCCTTCATTTAAACACATGCATTCTGTCTTGCTGCAACTGACTTTCATTCCTCGTTTTTCCATTGCGTACATCCATGTCTCCAGGTCTTTTTCCACCTGCTCCCTACTACAGATCACCATGTCATCTGCAAACACTATAGTCTATGGAGATTCCTGTCTGCCCTCGTCCATCAGTCTGTCGGACCAGTCTCAACAGTCGATATAGATCCTTTTCTCTCCCATACAGCTTATCATACACCTTCTGTTTAGGCTTTGCCACCTCCCTCTTTGCCTTACATTGCATCTCCTTGTACTTTTGTCTACTCTCTTTCATTTTTTCACTACCCCTTTTCTTCTTTGCAACCCCTTCCTCTGAAAACTCTCTTGTACTTCCTCATTCCACCACCAAGTCTCTTTATCATCCGTTCCCTGTCCAGATGAAACACCAAACACATCCTTACATCGCTCCCTTATCACTGTTGCTGTGGTTTCCCAGTAATCTGGCAGTTCTTTATGACCCCCCACAGGCTATCTTAACCTCTCCCTGAAGTTTTCACAACAGTGTTCTTTTTTCAGCTTCCACCATTTAATTCTTTGCTCTCTTGCACTTCCTCAGTATCAGAGTCATCTTACACATTCCATCTGATGCTGTCTGGTTACTCCTGTCACTACCCTGCAGTCTCCAATCTCTTTCAGATTGAATCGTCTACACAAAATGTAGTCCACCTGTGTATACCTGCCTCCGCTCTTATATGTCACCCTGTGTCTTTTGGAAATAGGGATTCACCACATTTCCATTCTTTTAGCAAAGTCCACTACCATCTTTCCTGCAGGTTCCTTTCTTTGACACCAAAGCTGCCCTTCATTGCCTCAACACACAACTCTCTTCCCTTCATCAACATGCCCACTGAAGTCTGCACTCTTCACCCTCTTCCCCCTGGGAATATTTTCACTTTTCACTTCATCCATCTCACTCCATAATTTGTTTCTCTTCCATGTCACAGACAACTTTTGGGGTATAACCACTGACAACATTCATCATTACAGCTTCAATTTCCAGCTTCACACCCATGACCCTGTCCGACACTTTCTTAACCTCTACAACATTATTTCAATACTCCTCCTTCAGGATCAAGCCTACTTCATTTCTCTTCTTATCCACACCATGATAGTTCAGTTTGAACTCTGCTCCAATGCTTCTAGTTTTACGGCCCTTCCACCTGGTCTCTTGTACACAGTAACCTAGTTTCCACCAGTACCCTGTTTGTCAACAGCTGTTATGGTGTGTGTTGACCTGGGCGTGGCTCTCCTGGCTCCCGGCTCTACACTCCTGTCTGCAATTAGCTCATCACCTGTCCCAGTCTGCTCACCTGCCTCATCAATTCATCAGCCTGCAGTATATCTACCCTCTTCACTCACTCATCGCCAGATCATTGAATCCACTTAAGTGGTAGCTTACGCTCAGGCCTTGTCTTGAGCTTGTTCCTAGTTGGTTGTGTATTAACTGTCGTCTCTCTCTCCAGTAGTCCTGGACCACTACTCCCCTGCCTGCCTGCCTGCTTGCCAGCTCTCCAACCCACTACCACCTGCTTCCTCCTGCCAGCCCTCGCCCCTCTCCCTCACTCATCTCAGCCCTCCCGCCCTCTGCTTTGGCCTGCTTCATTCCCGTGTCACCCACCTCCATTCCCCCACTTTCCTAGCAATAAAGCCTGCTTCATCCATACCCACGTTGGTCCGTGTCTGCGTTTGGTCCACCTCGCTACACACAACAACTGCGCCAGTGTCAGTCGTTGTTAACCTGTGCTGGTGTGAAATTCTTTTTAGTGAGTTGGATGTTTGATTTGGCTCAGTTTTTCCTGACACAACTATCACCATTTTTCTGGACTTGGGACTAGCACTAGAAATACACTAGCTTGTGAGTTATATAAAAAAAATTCCCGAATCCCCCTCTGTGGGCTGTCTTGTGTCTCGTTCAAGCTCGGTTCCTCTACCGGACGCCTGGGAGCCTGACGTTCCTGCGCAGTATGTTAGCTGTTCCTAGGATTCTGGATAGAGATCTCAGATGTTATTCCTGGGATTTGTTGGAGCCACTCTCCCAGTCTAGGGTCACAGCCCCACGTGCTTCTATCATCATGGGCACCACTAATGACTTTACTCCCCATCTTTTCCAGCTCCTTTTTTAGCCTTTGGTATTTTTTGATATTTATCTCATGTTCCTTCTTCCTTTTTAGGAAGATATCAGTGGTAGATGTTGCAATCCAGAGTGATAGCCATATCTACCACTAATGCCTTTTTTTTCCTGTTTGTCAATCACCACGATATGATTAGCCATCACCATCTTATCGGTCTGGATCAGGAAGTCCAACGGAATCCTAGCTTTGATCCTGGAGCGTCTAGCCCATACTCGGCGTAGATGTTCCTGCATACTATGCCAGCCACTGGACCATACTTGGACCACACGCGGTCCAAGTATGGAGTACCTGCTTGCATGTTGCACCCTGCTGTTATGTGCTCTACTGTCTCAGGGGGATCTTTGCACAATCTGCACATTGGGTCCCGTCAAGTAGAACCCCAGCCTCTATCTATCTTGTGTTAGAAGCCTGTTCTTGTGCTGCCACGATCAGTGCATCTATGCTGTCAGTTCAGACCAGCCTTCTCCAGCCACTGGTAGGTTTTGTACACACCAGTGCTTATCCTCCATGATGGTCTCTCTTCCTCTTACTCCTTGTTACTGGGTTTCTGCTGCTTGAGGTATTCACTTGGCCGGTCATCATATGGGGCCATCTTCCTGATGTATTCCCGGATCCTCACTGTACAGCCTCAGGGGGCTGGACTTGGAGTGAAACCCTCCATGCATAGTGAATTCCTTCCTTGTCTTGATATCCGTGACGTACATTGGCCAGGTTATTATAGAAGTGGGGTATCATACAACATGTCACCAGCAGGGCATAGGTGTTTATGGCTCAGGTCTTGTTCTGACCATTTAGCCGACTTTTCAGGACCTGCCTTACTCTGTGTAGGTATTTGGCTGTGGCTGACTTCCTTGTGGCCTTTTCGTGATTTCCATTTGCCTGAGAGGTCCCAAGATAACTGTCCTGAACACTGGCTATGTTGCCTTTTGGTAATTCAACCCCTTCATAGTGTTAATTTCATCGACGAAAATTATGACAAAAAGTATTGGACAACGACCCTTTTTTACATGATGAAGACAAAACCAGATGAGCCAAAAATAGATCTTTGATAATAAAAACTATGACGAAATATATTACGTGTTTTCGTTGACAAGATGCGATGAGATAAAAATGGTAAGTATGGGCAGTCAGACATTCAAATAAGGCACATTTACACACCGGTTGGCTCATTCTTGTCAGAACCTATGTGTGCATGTGCGTAGTTACGTTCCTGTCATTGGTTTTATTCCATCACGTTTACTGCCATGACGTAAAGAATATTACTGCATCAGCAAGAGATCAGGGGCTCGATCGGA
>KV751336.1:3319711-3348166 GCA_001698575.1 Mola mola
GTAAGTCATTTATCTATTTTTGAGGGCAAATTAATCAATGCCCCAAGATCTGCTGCTAAATCTAATGGAGATAAGTGGTCCTTTAGAGGATCTGACAAGCCGTTCAGGAAAGCGTCTATTAGTTGATTCCAACCACTATCAGCAGCTATGGTGCGGAATTCAATGGCGTAATCGATTACTTAGTGCTTGCCTTGCCTCAAAGATACCAATGCTTTGGCCGCTTCCTTGCCCCGAGTTGTCGATTTGAATATTTGCATAAATATGTTAAGAAATTCCGGCAAGGAATAACACACAGCTGATCAGCGGCTCCACTCAGCCATAGCCCAATGTACAAGCTTTAAGTAACATTATATCAATATTTTGTCTGTTTATTTTGCGCCAATAATCTGTGAAAAAGGTTTGTGAATACAGTGACGGTACTAACAGTGTTAATTGAGTTGTAGTTTATTGTTGATTAAACTTTAACGTGTATATGTGTATGTCCTCACTGTCTCACGATCCAGCTGTTTGTTGACCTTCATGACTCCACTGAGTTCTTCAATGAAAAACTGGTTGCTTTGATCTCCCGTGATGATGGAATACAGGATGGCTCCATTCAGCTGACTGTCAATGTCCTCCGCTAGCACCTGCAAAAACACACACATGCACAAGCAATCTCTCTCTGCAAACCTAACAAATGTACACAAATGGCTGGCTTCCAAAAGCTAGGCACTACTCTGAGTCTCTTTAATTATCATAAAGAAAAAAAGTTATGCTGTACAATGCGTAAAGCACATGGAGTGTTTTTCTAGCAGCACAAAAACAAATTGCCAGAGGAAACAAATTTTCATGTTGCTGATGAAAAAGTCAGAGGTACCCTACAATCATTGTCGTCTCAGGATCATTAATATTCAGAGCATACATATCAGAAATTTAACCATTATAAAAGTCTTTGTGATTTTAAAACTATGATGGGGCTACAGAAAGTGTCACATTAAAAAAAAAAGGGAAAAAAAGGACTTCATCCTCTTTGGACATAATATGAAGATATGGACATTAGCAGTAGTGGTATCATGTTCTGGATGAAAAGTACTCTACAGTATTTTGGACCAATTCCCCCCAAGCTTCAAATGTATACAAATGTATACTGCAGAAACCCACCTGGACCACAGACTCTCCAATGGGGGCTTCTTCTGACACTACTGCAGTGTAAATGTCACAGCTAAACATTGGTACGTTGTCATTGACATCTGTTAGGTTTATGTTCACTGTAGTAATGGCACTAAGTGGTGGTGTGCCACCATCACGAGCTTCCACTGTCAGGAAGTAATCTCTGCAGGTCTCATAGTCCAGAGATTGGGCAACTAATATGGCACCTGGAAGGAGTAAATTAAAAAAAAGGCAAGACAAAAATGCATTTCAATAACTTTAAAGTGCAAAATTTAAATTAATATGTGATGGAAATAGAACTAAATCTTCAAAATCAAAGATTTTTGTTTATGTAATAAACATATCAATTCAACTAACACAGGGTTTTTCAGGAAAAATGTCATATCAAATATGTTACTGTTACTGAACTTCATATTTTTGTCATAACCAATCAAAGCTTCAAATTTATTAGTGGATGACACTGTGTTAAAGCCAGCATATTTAGAATGTAACCAAATGGCATGTATCCCACAAAGGATAACTCTTAAAAGGTCTTATATTGAGAAAAAAATATGTATATATTTTTTTTTTTTACATAGATAGGTATGTTAACATTGTGAAATTGCCCTGCACTGTGAGGTCTTATTTGAATGGAAATGTAAAAAATGCCATGGCCCCTACAAAAACAAAAACCTTTTCCATTTACATAAAAACATCTGGCCTGACCCTTTTCTGCTTTCAGATTTTAAATTAGAAATGGCTGTCTCGTTAATCTCATGGTTGATAACAATATATATTGCAAATTTTAAACCCAAAACAACAACAGATTAAAAAAAAGTGTTGCAGCACTGATAACTACAGAATTGGTGATATTTCTTGGTTGGTTTTCCACTAGCAGCAGCATTTTTAAAATTATATAGTGATTTCATTCAATATAAGAATAAAACAATGATGAGTAAAGTTTTAAAATCCATGTATAACATTTGAAAAAAGTTTACTTTTTATAATATCACTTAGCACACAAAGTATATCCCCCACTGGAGAACTTGAGGTGTTACCAAGTAAAATGACAGATGAAAAAGTCAAAGATGTTAGGAGCACACTCACCAGTAAGCGAGTGGATGTAGAACTTTCCATGCTCATTGCCAGATCGAATACTGTAAGTAATCTCTGCATTTGTCCCAATGTCCTTGCTGGCAGCATGAACTCTTAGAACCTCTTTTCCTACTCCTGCATCCTCTGGCACTGTCACCAGCTGATCATGGTGCTCGAATACAGGTGGGTTGTCATTAATGTCCAGCACAGTGATTGTGACGTTGACTAATGAAGTGAGGGGTAGTGGTGAACCCAAGTCAGATGCATGGACCGTTACCTGAAAAGCTGACTGGACTTCACGATCAAGAATTTGTTCCAGGACCAGAATGCCTGAAGACTTATCAATGGAGAAGGAACCTCCTGCAGAGTCAGCAAGGGAGTACATCACCATTCGACCAGGACCTGTGGTAAAGCCAAAAAAGTACTGTCAAGGACATATCAAATCAAATTAAAATCAAATTTTATTTGTATAGCCCAAAATCACAATTTACACATTATCTCACTGTGCTTTGACAAACTGTACAGATGTGACACCCTCGAACCGGTTGAGGAAAAACTTAAAAAACCCTAAACAGGGAAAATAAGAAACCTCAGGAAGAACCACAGAGGAGGGATCCTTCTTCCTAGGACGGACAGACGTGCAATAGATGTCACTTGTACAGAACACAACATGATAATAACAGTTTACTGGGTTAAAGACCATCAGTATATGTTTGTGTGTGTGTGTGTGTATGTGTTCCTCTTCCTGTCTTTATGGAATCAAATTTGTGCAAAAAAAATAAAACAAACAAAAGAAAATACAGAATTTGACAAAGAATAAAGAGAGAAAGAGACTTGTTCTCTGCGACGGTTTTTGTGGGCACACTTCACCCTATCTTGTTTGCAATCCCTTAAGATTCCGTTGTCGTTTTGGCAAAAACCTCTTGTTTGGATGGGTTTTTCAGGGGTGCCTCCCCATTGATTAAAACGTTTTCAAGTGACCTTTCTTAAGTAATACTTTTTGTCACTAAACACTGTAATTTATCAGAGGAATCAGCGGAGGCTAAAGGAACTAAGATACAAATGCAAGTAGGCCCCCTGCTATCTTAACTGCTATATTCTCTCTGCAGAACGATGTCATGGGAGGAAAAAAGACAATGATGTACTACTGGGTAGGCCAGTATCACACACTATGACCCAGTTACTACATTACAGTGTCATTCATAACGTCATGAATTCAGCTTCTGAGCTAGAAACATACTTTTGGCTTATCTTGCTTTTACTACCACTTCCTACATACACTCACTGCTAAATATATCAGAAAGACAGCAAAAGTCTGATGAGTAAGAAAGAAGCAGAGAGCCGTAAACAAAATGATACAGTCCCCAAAAAGCAAAAGACCAATAGTTTGATTACACAAGTAATTCCATACATTACTGACTGACCTGTTCAAACGAAAATCACTTAATCGTGTCTGGTTTGGTGTAATGAAGAGGGCTTAAAGGTCTGAAAAAGAAGTGAAACGCAGTAAGCACTTCCCAGGAGTGGCCAGACTACATGCAAAGTGTATGTCTTAGTTAAGGCAACCACTGGTGTCCATAAAGAACACAAAAGTTCTTACATTTGCCAAAAACAAAAAAAAAAAAAAAAAAGAAAAAAAAAAGCATGCCAATGACCTCCAAGACCTTTGGGATAATATTCTGTGAAAACACACAAGCATGCCCTCCCCTCATCAAAATGCCTACTTGAATCTGATTGAGATGTCATACCAAGACCCTTATTTGCAGTTCATGCAGCCAGGTGTTGGACAGCAGATGCCAGACAGCCAGTGTAAAATTAATGAGACAAAATATGGTTGAAAACCACCTTTTATGCCAATAACCAGTGCCTGTGTTTGTCTCCTGTCTTCCTACCAACTGTTTCCTATCAACGTCCTAGGAAGAAGGATCCCTCCTCTGTGGTTCTTCCTGAGGTTTCTTATTTTCCCTGTTTAGGGTTTTTTAAAGTTTTTCCTCACCCGGTTCGAGCGTCTAAGGGCAGAGGATGTCACATCTGTACAGTTTGTCAAAGCCCAGTGAGATAATGTGTAAATTGTGATTTCGGGCTACACAAATAAAATTTGATTTGATTTGATTTGTTTCCCACCTTTGCGTCTCCCGCACCCGTGTGTTTAGAAGATGTGTTTATTACAGGATGTATTTCATCAATAATTACATACACTCAAGTCAGTAAACATCTGTCTAAAACTATCACTAACGTTACTACACAAGGAACAATAAGCTAAAAGAGATAACCAACAATATAATGCAAGCAGGTGTGTGTATACGTGTATGTGTGTGCATGAAGGAGGGAGAGAGGAAGAGAGACAAAATGGCTGACGGGGTCTTGTAGAGACCACGTCGCCACAGTATCTAAAATGGTTGACGTGATTATGTCATGCAACATGTGGTTGCTCAAAGTGGCTGCACTAAGTTTGAACAAGACAATGGTTGCAACACTGATGGCTCCATGTGTTCATTTAAAAGAAACACAACCCCCTATAGCGAAGTGGATTTTGCTGTCCTGGTTGTGGCATTGGAGGACCGGCAGAGTCAATTCCATCGAAGAAGCGGTGCCTCGGTGAATCCATCTTCTCCTGGAGAAAAGACTGTATCCACGTCTGCAGATAAGGAGGAACGTCTGGATTACTCAGCCTCCTCCAAGGATCCAAAAAAGCGTTCTTAAGAAATACTTGAAGCAGTCTTTCATTCGTTCAGCAAGCTAAGAACTGTGGCCTAGGTCGGAAGAATTCAAACGTTTGATTAATGTGCTTCCTTACAGAAACAGCTGCGTGAAGCCAGAGCTCCTCCTAGCAACTCGTCACATGGGGATTGCAGGGAGTGGTGAAGTGCAGCAACAGTTATAAAGGTTAGTGGCATCATGCAGATTCCAGTTAACCCCATCTCTGTCCGGTCAAGCTTGACCAATGGGAGGCAAGGGTGTGAATTTACCTAGGAAAATGCACCTGGGTGTGATTTACAGGTGTTTTGGAATTTGGGCGTGCACCTAATGTTCTTAGGCACTGCTGGTTTGCGCGGCCCTTTCCTTTGTTTGAAACATGTGGTAGCAGTCCAAACAGTCACACTCACATATTCAGTAATAGTGTCCCCAATCAAGATGGCGTCTGGTTCAGTGGAGTTATCCAGTGTAGAATTATCTTTCTACTAGCCCTCTGCTTTACAAGTGTAAAGCTGGCAAAACTCTTTCTGGCCCTCATCCTGGGAGTATTTTTGGGGCTATTTCTTAGATTTTTGCCAGTCTAAATGAAGGTATGTGTGATTAGCTTCCCTAGGTTTAACATAGTACCATCATACCTTACATTTCAAGTCAGGGGGTCATACCTTTTTTCAGTGGGATTTCCAGCAATGGAGTCAGCATTGGTGCTCTCTTGGTGGGTTTGACTTTACTACAAACAACTTCAGCCCACGTCTTGGCTGGACAGGGCACCTTTGGTCTAGCACCAGATCTGTGCCAGCAAGAAGTGTCAGTGGAAGATGTTGGGTTGGAAACTTCTGCTGTGGCTAAACTTGTATTCAGACATATCCAGGTCAAAGTGTCAGCCAAATCTGTGTTGGGATGCTCTAGATTTGATGTAATCCCATTTCTGAAAGTCTGTCCATTGTGTGCATCTTGTACAGTAGCTGCTATAGATTCAATTAATTGTTCAACCTCACATATTTGATGCAATGTCTCGATCTTTCCCGAATTGTTTAATCGTTGAGTCGTACATATTCTAAACACTCAGTGCAGCTCACAGATTTTTGTAACCTTGTCCTTGTAGTTATCATAGTTTTTCTACTTTGTGTATCTTCCCATCTCTTTGTTTTTGTCTTTCTCTCTCTCTCTCTGAATCAAACTGGTCAAGGCAGATGGCTGTCCTCCAAGAGACAGGTTCTGCTCTGAACAGTCTAGCATCTTAAAGAAGTTACAGAAGTTTTTTTTGTTTTTCGTTTCTCGTTTTTTGTCACCATTCTTGCAAAGTGTTTTCTTGCTTGTAAGGGGAAAAACCCTTTTATCATCAAATAACTAAATTATTTGATGATTAAAGTGTTTGGTCTAGACTACCTCTACCACTGAAGTGTCATGAGATGACTTTTGTTGTGAATAAGTGATTCTTTAAAAAGAAATTGACTTATCTTTTAAGTCTTTTCTTAAATAATTTTACTGGAGAACCTTCCCTGACTTTTAACTCTGCCAAAGAGGTAAAATGTTATGTAAAAATGTTAGAAAATTATGAAATGAATTTCAACAAAGCTTAGAATATGCTGCATGACCTGGTGTTTGAGGCAAACTTCATTGGAAATCTGGCTAACAGTTCATCTAGCTGTGATCAGCTTCCACTGCCATCAGAAACATACATAACTTCATATATTGCAAATTTTAAACCCAAAACAACAACAGATTAAAAAAAAGTGTTTCAACTCCAGATGAAAGTACATCTCATATCTATTAAAATATCTTTCTTCATTGATTATCACCTCATTGGGATATCTCAATGCATTTTCAGTGGGCCTGAATAAGATACAAGTAAAAGATGCAAGTGAGGGAAACATGCAACATTTAAGGACAATGGGATACAGATACAGACTTAAAGGTAAACAAGAAATGGTGACACAAATTTGGGTGTGGATTAACATCAAAACAGGAGAAACAAATAAAAACCTACAAAACAAATAACAAACTACAAAAATAAAGACACATGTCTTTTAAACAAAATATAGCGTACCCGTTTCAGAAAACTTGCAGTTCCAATAACACCAGTAGTACCAGTAGTATCAGTAGTACAGCAGTAATACTAATAGCTATAGCATTACCTTCATCAGGATCTATGGCCTGAAAGCGGGTGAGCAGGGCTTTGGGGACGGTGTCTTCATATACGCTAAGGGTGTACTGTGAGAGGGTGAAGATGGGTGGATTGTCATTCACATCAGTCACCATTAGCTTCACCTCAGCCCAGCACCACTGCCCACCACCATCAGTTGCCTGGGCAACCAGCTGGTAGTTGGGTGTCACTTCACGGTCCAGAATCACAGAATTCTTTACTTCACCTAGACAAAGAAAGAGCTCGTGAAATATTGAGAGATGGAAAACTGTGTGTTTCACAAATACCCATAGGCATAACTGATACAGATTGTCTAAGCAAAGATTTAATTTAAGAACCTCACACCATTTATGTATGCATGTCATTCCATGAATTAATTGAAATTGCAAAGCTTTGTTTTAAAAGCTATGTCCAACCTGTATCTGGGTCAATGTTGAAGTCCTGGGATCTAGGGCCATATAAAGAGTACTGGATCCAGGCATTGATACCCATGTCGGTATCTGTAGCTCCAACCCTCAACAACACACTGTTAACTGGGAGGTCTTCTGGAATAGTGGCGGTGTACACAACCTGTAGAAACACACAGCAAAGAAATACAAAAATCCTGTCACTGGAATTGAATGCTATTAATAAATGGCTGGGAACCTTGAACAATGGCTAAATTTATGGTCAGCTCCATGAAATAATGCTTCGGGTGCATGAAAAACTGCAACGCCTTTTGCTGTTCCTCACCTGGTCACAAATGGGGCTGTTGTCATTAATGTCAATCACTGTTACCTCCACTGTTGCTTGGCAAACAAACAGTCCATCACTAGCAGTGACATTGATTATATAAAAGTTATGTTCCTCCCTGTCCAACGGCCACTTCACATACATTTTCCATTCACCCTGAACCAAACCGAGCGCAAACACACCACGATAGTTCCCACCTGGAAAAAAAGAGAGGGAGACAGAGAGACAAGTCTTGTGAGATACAGAAGCCATGAGGAAGATGTGAGACATCTTATTTGCCCTAAAACAGCATGTCACTGTATATTCCATTGTTAGCTGCTAATCTCTATTGTTTAAAAAAAAAAAAGAGAGAAAATGAGTACATCTTAATCTTTAATAACATCATGACAAACTGTGGGATCATGGGAGATCTGAAAATCTAAGTGGGGGCAATAAGAATAAGAAAAATATAGCTGCAAGCGACAATTTGGGGGTTCAAGCCGTTGTTTCTCGAAGATGCAAGGAGCAAGGAGTGGGTTTTGAGTTTCAAAATGTTTTTTCAGAGCTGTTGCAAGTAGTACAAACGACAGCAACATATTTGTTATCACGTCGGACGAACCATTTTTCAGAAGTGAAAAAATATTCAGAGCACTTAATTACTATTATGTGCTGTAAATTTTGGTAGTGTTTGCATTTTGATTCGTGGAAATGTAGGCGCTATTTAATTGTGTATATTTTTAAAAAAGTGTACCACAGGTTTCTGCAATAAAATTTTCTTACAAGCCCTTAAGGCTTCTTGAATTTTGATGCTCAATACTGGTAATATGCTCAGTATGTTTTAGTGGTTCCGACTGAAAAATATTCACCTTGTTTTATTATTATTGGATGTATGGTTATTGAGTAATAGACAATGACTTGCTGTAACTTTAACAAAGATATTTTGGGTCAAATTTGACCCATACTTAACGAAAGTAAATAAGCAGTGGTTTTCATAAGTAAACAGTGGTTTTCTTGACAAACACTGTTGTTTTCAATGAATTCCCTCCTCATCTGGGGTCATGATGTTTCTATTTTTTAACTGGAAGCTATAGCAACTAAATAGAGTTAAGGCAATATATGTGAATGGTTTACTACTAGGCACAATATTAAGGAACTGTTATAGATAGAGGCTAATTTTCACTTGGTCCCTTATTGAGCCAACACTGAAATAAAAATGAAACTCATTTGTAACTGTGAATTAATTTCAGATTTTTCTTGAGTTTAACACGCATGGGATAATGCAAAGACACAATGCAACAAAATACATAACATAGGTACATTGTAACATATTGCCACTGGAAGTGAGAAAAAACCCACATGATATAATTCAGGATTTTGAACAATGCAAAGACATTTAAGTACTACTCACCAGTGATGTGGTAGCTGACTTGTCGGTTAATGACAGAGCTGTCATTATCTCTTGTGTTCAGCACAGCCACGACTTCACCTGGTGGGTTGTTCTCCTGAACTGAACCAAAGTAGTATTGCTCCAGGAACCTTGGTGGGTTGTCATTAATGTCTGAAACCACTACTGTCACAGTAGTTGTACTAGTGAGAGACAAGGTCTCCCCAAGATCTGAGGCCAGCACTGTGAATGTGTAGGATGGATTATTCTCATGATCCAGGTCCTTACGTGTGGAGATCCAACCTGAGTTGCTGTCAATGCTAAAGGTGTCAACCAATGTGTTTATATCCCCTTCTGATTGAATAAAATCCCCAAGACTGTATATAACCTGACCATTAGCCCCTGAATCTGGGTCTAATGCTTGGACTTGAATGATTTTAGTTCCAACTAACATTCCCTCAATAACTGTGGCCTCATAGGAGTTGGCCTCAAAGGCTGGTTTGTTGTCATTTAGATCTAAAACTTTGACTTGCACCTCAACAGAAGTCACACAATCCAATTTACTATGATGTACAGTGGCAGCGACTTTGAATAAGTATCCTTTGATCATTTCACAATCCAAGGGCTTATCAAGCTTGATTAAACCTGTATCTTTTTCCACCACAAATGCGCCATCTCGGTTGTTTTCTCCTATCTCGCCATTAATTAGAGAAAAAGTTGCAGAGAGTGAGATATATCCATGAAGACTATTAAGGTGCACTGTCCCAATAACAGTACCTATGGGGGTATCCTCTGGAATGCGAAATAAGTATTGATGTTGGCCAAAGGAAGGAATGAATGCATTGGGAGAAAGAACATGGATGTAGACAGACACTAGAGACTGCCGAACTGGATGTCCTCCGTCCACAGCCTTCACAAAAAAAGATAATACAGAGTTCCTCAAATGGCTAAAACTGCCTTTAGTCACAATCCAACCATTATCTGGGTTTATCTCCAAAATATCTACCAGAGGGACATGTGCCTCACTATAAATAGAATAAGTCACTTTGGCATTCATGCCATCATCAGGATCATAAGCCTGAATCTGAGTCAACAAAAACCCTTCAGCAACATCAGAATTGACAGAAGCTCTGTACTCTGTGGCACGGAAACAAGGTGCATTATCATTTTCATCCAATAAAGTAATTTCTACGGTACAGTAAGAGACATATCCACCTGGGTCCCTAGCTGCTACTGTCAAAACAATGTCCTTATTGGCTGGGTCCTCACGATCTAGCATTTCTGCAGTGGTAATCTGACCAGTGGCATCAATGCTAAATTGGTCTCTGCCCATATCATTAATAAAGGAATAAAATATGTTACCAAACACTCCAGGGTCTGCATCTGCTGCCTTAACCTGAAATAATAAAATAATAAAAACAATGTTTTTTGCCTGTACAAACATGGGCATTTTACAGTAGTATCAATGTTTAAAAACATATATGGATGAAAAAAGAAAATCAATAAATTTCAGTAACACTTACCTGTATAACTTTGGATCCTACAGCTGAATTTTCTTTTAATTCTGCTTCATACATATTCTGTCCAAAAACTGGACTAAACAAGTTGGCCCCCCACACTTTAACATGAACCTGTGCAGTGCTGGTGAACACACCATCAGACACTGAAACATTGAGGTTGTAGGAAGGCTCCATTCTTTGCTTACGCTGGCCAGACAGTGTGATGATGCCTGTGTGTTTGTCTATTATAAAGTTTGTTTTTTCATTTCCTGACAAAATATTGTACTCCAATGTGGCAAAATCTGAGCTATCAGCATCTGAGGCCTGGACACATGTTACAAAGTGACCTCTAGGTGCTAACTCATTCACATATGCATCATAGAGCAGTTGGTTGAAAACTGGAGAATTGTCGTTGATGTCATTCACCACAATTATGACTGATACTTCACTACTTAATGGTGGGAAACCATTGTCTGTAGCCCTGACAATGAAGTTATACCTCTGGAATACTTCATGGTCTAACATACGTGCTGTGAGGATTAATCCACTGCTACTATCAATGTGAAAGTAGTCTGTGCTATTATGTACATCTGAAAAGATCTGGTAGCGGACAACATTGTTTTTCTCAGAGTCTTTGTCAGTGGCAATAACTTGAAGTGCTGGAGTTCCAATCATGGCTGTTTCAGACAATACTACTCTGTCTGAAATGTTCTGGAAGATTGGTGGGTTATCATTTACATCTTGGACAACCAGATCTACATCAACCTCTGCATGGGCACCAGTCAGATAGTCTGTGGCTCTGATGGTCAGATGGTAAGAGGATATTGCTTCAAAGTCCAAAGAGTGAATGACACTTATGACTCCAGTATCAAAACCAATATCAAACTGAAGAGATGGGTCTCCATCAACAATGGTGTAGATGATGTTTCGACCTTCAGGACTAGTAGCATAAATGCCAAGAACAGGGGTGTGCACAACAACATCCTCATTTACAGAGACATAATAAAATGTTTTTTCAAAAACAGGCATGGCTTTGTTTACCACAGTGATGGGGAACTCTATAGTTTTAGAGAGAGATGGATAACCACCATCCCTGGCATAAATCACCATCTGGTATTCCACATTGGACAAGTTGGATTGGAAAGCTCTCTTGAGGCTGAGACTCCCTGTCTGTTGGTTGATTTGGAAGTGACCATGGTCATCCTGGAGGTAGTAAGACACCTCTCCATTGATACCTTTGTCATCATCTACTGCCATGACCCTGAAGACGGGTGATCCTGGCTCAGCTTCTACTTGAACAGCTGCATAATAAGGAAGTCCAATAAATACAGGGACATTATCATTTACATCCACAACTTTGACTCTAACCAAAACCCTGGCCACATGCAGGTGGTCGTGCTCCCTTCTTGCCTCGACAACCAGTTCATAGAGCTCTTTCTCTTCACGGTCCAAGGGCACACCAGTTGTTAGGATGACTCCAGAAGTTGGACGGATTCTAAAACATGTGCCGCCATTTAACAAGGTGTACTTCAATGGTTCATTCAGACGGTTTCCCACAGCATGGACCACGGCCACTTTGGTAATATTTGCCACGTTCTCTTGAATAGTTGATGAGTAAACGTTGTGGGTAAAGCTGAGACCAGAGTCGAGAGTATCACAGACAAGAATGTTCACCAATGCCGTGCTGGAGAATTTGCCATCTGAAACTCTGACACTGAAGCGAAATTGTTCTTTGGAGAAGTTAGTTTGTTTGACTATGATAACTCCACTGGAAGGTTTGATGGCAAAGTGTTCCAGTACTCCATCTGTCAAGGAGTAGGTGAGCTCTGTAGATGCATCTTTGTCAGGGTCTATGGCTGAAACCTGCAAAACTTCTACTCCAACATATGTGGGGAGTAGCATGACTGTTTCATAAGTATTCTGATTGAAGCAAGGTGGGGTATCATTTGTGTCAATCACTTGTATAGTGACCTCAGTTGGACTCTCTGCTGTTAACTGTGGCTTGCCTTTGTCTCTAACATGAACATGGAAGTAGAAGGTTCCCAGTGTCTCATGGTCTAGATTAGCAATGGTTCTAATGGAGCCAGTTCCAGAGTCCACTGTAAAGAACATTTTTGCAGTTTCCTCAATAATCTGATAGACCAACAAAGCATTTTGGTTACAGTCAGCATCAGTGGCCTTGATTACCAGGGGCAAGTCATCTGAGTTCAATACCACACTGTTGACTGGTGCTCCTTCGCTGATGCTGCCATGGTAGTGAAGCTGCTGGAAAACTGGTGGGTTATCATTCTCATCCCTTATTTGAATCACAAGAGTAGCAATGGAGACCATGCCAGCCATGTTGATAGCCTGGACTGTAAGAGTAAATGATGGAGCAGTTTCATAGTCCGGAGACTTCTGAGTTGTTATCACCCCACTATATGGATTTATCTGAAAAACACGATCAGTGTTGCCCTGCTTGATGTCATATGTGAGGGTGGAATGGCTGACCGCTGTGACTGTTGTGACAGAGGTCCCTACTACCACGTTTTCTTTGATCTCAGCCTGGTACTCATTCTGAGGAAACTTTGGGGCAGCATTGTCAGATAGAGTGACAGAAATATGCACCACAGCTGTGGTGGACAGGGGAGGGAAACCATTATCAGTAGCTCTGACAGTGAGAATATACTGGCCAATACTGGATAAGTCAAGGTCATGTGCAACAGTTATGATACCCAAAACTGGTTCAATATGGAAAGCATCTCCATTGTTTCCTGTTGGAAAAACATAAAACAGATATAAAAGTTCCAAACATGATATTTATTTTAGAGTAATTATTTACAGGATATAAAACAATATTTTAACATCCAAGGGCAATACTAGTTAGAGGTGTCTACCTGCTTCAATGGAGTAATGTAGCTCTGCATTTTTGCCTTTGTCTTTGTCCAAAGCAGTGACCTGGACTACAGCTGATCCTACAGCTGCAGACTCATAGACAGATCCTTCATAAAGTGCACTGGTAAATATGGGTACTTGGTCATTTATGTCCTCCACTTCTATTAGAACACGAGCAAGGTTCTTTCTGTATGGGAATTCTTGGTCCTTCACCTGTAAACAATATAAAGTATAAACAGCAAAAATGATGTTACTTAAATCAACATCATCACTTAAATCATGTTCCAAATGACCTCAATGTCCAAATTGTAACAAACATATAGCAGCTATAGCTAAGTAAGTAGGGATCTGCCATTTTGAGGAGAAAGAAGAGAAAGATGATAAAATGAAAATGAGAAATACATTGGGTCCGTGAAGGTTCTCAGTCATCCAGCTCATCTTAATCTCGGCATAAACTCAGTAATGTTGTGTATGCCGTTCAATGCACAGAGAAGTGCTCTGACCTTTATATAGGGGAAACCAAACAGCCCCTCCACATACGCATGGCACAACACAGGAGAGCCACCTCATCGTGACAGGACTCAGCTGTACATCTGCATCTTAAGGAGAAAGGTCACTCCTTTGAGGACTCCAATGTCCACGTTCTGGACAGAGAGGACAGATGGTTTGAAAAAGGAGTAAAAGAGGCCATCTATGCCCACTTGGAGAAACCTTCTCTAAACAGGGGTGGTGGACTAAGACACCATTTGTCTGCAAACTACAATGCTGTCTTGGGAGCCCTCCCCAGGCGGTTTAACCCCCATACACACCTGGGGCCATGTGATCCCAAGGTGTCACATGAAACCAGGGGTGAGGGGCAAACACTCTCGAGTGATTCACAACTGGGCTCATGTGACCTTAACGACTCACATGATGCCTAGCCAGAGGATCGCCCCCCCAGGCTGGTGCATTCAACCACATCCTCTTTGTTGGTGATTGTCTCCATCCACTCTGGGTTAAATACCTGGGTTTCCCGCACTGACCCTCAGAACTGAAGAAGCCTTTCGGATGAGAGGCGAAACATCTTCAAACAAGATAAGAAGTCCAGTTGCTTCCTACTAAACACTCCGAGAGAAATACAGTGGGTTCCATCAGCAGAATTGCCAGGACCATAATGATCACCAAATCCCAAATCCAAGTAAACAATTTTAAAAAGCAATAATTCAAATATCACAATGCCAGCTTTTCATTATGGATCATCCAGGTCTTCACACGTGCTCTGCATGTTTAAGAAACTTCCCAGCTCCAACACACATGAATCAAATGAAGCTTTAACTACTGACTCGCTGCAACTGTTCCTACCGGGACAGAAATCACAATATTGTTAAAAATGATTTTTTTAGATAAAATCATGAAATTTACCACGTCATTTTCACTAATATAGATTACTTTAAATTTGAGAATTTGCAGTATTGCCTACAGTACTGATTTTTAAAATTCCATAAGAGTAGTTTGAGTTCTTTTAGTAGATGAGAGCATGGACACAAGGATTCCCTCTGTATCTCAGCATATGAAGCAGAAAACAAATGCTCTTAAAAGTTACAGTATTCCCCATTTCACTTTCAAAAAGCTCCTATTAGCATGCCCACTCAATGTCAACAGTCAAATCAATAAGAGAATAATACCTATCAATTTACCAGTTGGTCCACATTCCAACCATCACCCATGGTCATGAGCTTTTGGTAGTAATTGAAAGTATGAGGTTACAGATGCAAGCAGCTGAAATGAGTTTCCTCAGGAGGTTGGTGGGGTTTAGCCTTAGAGATAGAGCAAGGAGCACATTCATCTGGGGAGAGCTCGGAGTAGAGTCTTTGCTCCTTTGAGTCAAAAGCAGCCAACTGGATTGGCTTGGGCATCTAGCTAAGGGATGCCCAAGCCAAGCCTTGAGATGAAGCCCCTGCACGGGATGTACCACCCACAGATAGAGGATATCGAAAAAAAAAACAACATAGCAGTGACTGGAGAAGGCTGGTCTCAAGGACAGCACAGAGGCACTGATCATGGCAGCACAAGAACAGGCCTTGAACACAACATCGATAGATGCCATGGTCTACCACGCCAGACAGGACCCAAGGGGCAGAATGAGCAAAGAAGTCCCTGAGACAGTACAGCACATAACAGCAGGGTACAATATGCAGCAGGTACAGCATAATTGGTGCGCCATAACCAAGTGGCTGGCATAGTGTACAGGAACATCTGAGCCAAGTATGGGTTGGAGGTTCCAGGACAAAAGTAGACAACAACCCCAGAGATGATTAACAACAACCAAGTTAAGATTCCATGGGACTACTACACCCAGAACAATAAGATGGTGATGACTAATCCACCGGATATCGTTGTTGTGGACAAACAGGAAAAGACAGCAGTAGTGGTAGACATCACAATCCCAAGTGATAGCAACAGCAGGAAGCTGGAAAATTCCAAGGGCTGAAAGAGGAGCTGAAAGGGATGCAGAGTAAATTAGTGTTAGTGGCATAGTGGCATTAGGGGTGCCCGTGATGATACGAACACGGGGGGTTATAGCCCCCAGACTGGGAGAGTGGCTCCAACAAATCCCAGGAACAAAATCTGAGATCTCCAGAATCCTAGGAACAGCTAAGATAGTTCGCAGGACCCTCAGGCTCCCTGGCATCTGGTAAAGGACTCGAACTTGAAGGAGACACAAGACCGTCCAATGAGGGCGAGTGGGAATTCTTTTTCTATATATCACAAACTAGAGTGTTTCTAATTCTGGCCCATAAAAATGGTGACGGTTGTGTCAGGAAAGGGCATCTCATGTAACAACTGAGCCATATCAAACATGCAACTCACTAAAAAGAATTACATACCGGCCCGGGTTAACAACGATCTCCACCAGTGCTGTTGACAAACAGGGTACTGGCGGAAACTAGGCTACTGTTACTCAAAAAACAAATGGAGGGAGACACGGACAGATGAGGAAAGTAAAGATGTAGGATTGAGAGTACGCCCTCTAAATATTGGCACGATGACAGGTAAAGGTAGATAGCTGGCTGACATGACGCAGAGAAGAAAGGTAGATATTTTGTGTGTGCAAGAGAACAGGTGAAAGGGTAGCAAGGCTAGAAGCATTGGAGCATGGTTCAAACTGTACTATCATGGTGTGGATAGGAAGAGAAATGGAATAGATGTGATCCTTAAGGAGGGGTATGCAAAAAATGTAGAGATGAAAAGAGTGTCAGACGAAGTCATGAGTGTGAAGCTGGAAAGTTTGATGATGAATGCTGTCAGTGTTTAAGCCCCACAAGCTGGCGGTGAGATGGAAGAGAAAGAGAAATTCTGGAGTGAGTTGGATGAAATGATAGAAAGTATTCCCAGGGAGGAGAGAGTGGTGATTGGAGTGGACTTCAATGGGCTAAAAGAATAGAAATGGCTGTGGTGAATACCTATTTGCAAAAGACAGAAGAACACAGAGTGAAATATACACACAGGTGAACTACATTTTGTGCACACATTGCAGTCTGAAAGAGATTGGAGACTGCAGGGTAGTGATAGCAGAGAGTGTAGCCAAACAGCATCAGATGGAAGAAAACCTGGAGAGGTGGACGTAGGCACTGGAAAGAAGAAGAATGAAAGTCACTCATAGCAAGACAGAGTACAGGTGTTTAAACAAAAGGGAAGCAAGTGGAACGGTGAGGTCGCAGGGAGTAGAGGTGGAAAATGGTATATGAGTTTAAGCATTTGTGGTCAACTGTTCAGAACAACGGGTAGTGTGGTAGAGAGTTGAAGAAGTGAGTGGCGGCAGGGTGGAGTCGGTGGCAAAATGTGCCAGGAGTCATCTGTGACAAAAGAGTAGCGGCAAAAGTGACAGGAGAGGTTTACAAGAGGGTAGTGAGACTGACCAAAGGACAGGAGTTAAAGATGTTGAAATTCTCTTTGGGTGTGACTACGATGGACAAGATTAGGAATGAGGACATCAGATGGACAGCAAAGGTCGGACGTTTTGGAGACAAAGTTAAGAAAGGCCAGACTGAGATTGTTTGGATTTGTGCAGAAGAGGGATAGTGTTGCTCATGATGGAGCTTCCAGGCAGGAAGCAAAGAGGAAGACCTAAAAGGAGACCTATGGATGTGGTGAGAGAGGGTATGCAAATAGTTTGTGTGAGAGGAGAAGATGTCAAGAACAGGGAGAGATGGAAGAGGATGATTCGCTGTGGCGACTCCTAGAAATACTTAGGTAAAGCCGCAAGACGACGAAGAAAGTATCCAAAGTGTCAGACGCAGTTGTCCTTGCAGACAAGTACGTACTCACACAATCATTCTATGTTTGAGAAATTTAAATCATCTGCACAGTGCAGTGGGTCTGTAGCACACAAAGTCATAAATAACTCTAAATAAAAAGAATAAGTGTTACAAAGCAGTAAATTTTGTTGAAATCAGAAAAATTTCCCAGTTTGTCTCATCAAAGCATGATCTTGAGATTTATTATAATCTTTTATTATAAAAGTGTATGTTTCTCTCACAGAGTCCGAAAATTTAGCATGGCTATCTGGAGGGACAGTGCAGCCTCACTATCATTAATCCTTAGAGGAGTGTCACTATTGTCAGAAGAGTCATCCATTAATTATAATGTTCGGATTTGGGGTTCTGGCACCACTGCATCCTGTTCACCTGGATTGTGAGCTATTTAAGGGATGAACTGCAGTGGGGGGTTTGCCCACACTTTTCCACAGAAGCCATAGAAGAGTGATTTTCATTTTAGGTTACAATTTGACTGGCAGTAAAGTTTTGCTTAATCCTGAGGTGACTGCTGTTCCACACGATGAAGTATCTTGACGATTTTTCAGTCTGCACTGTCACATGCGCGATGCCAGAGAGGAAAAACCATAATTTTCCTACAGAAAAGGAGGAAGTAGAATTGGTTGAAACATTCATTGCTGATTCTGATTAGATAAATGTGTCATCATTTGTTGCTATCATTAGTTGCCATCTGTTGTTTCTCCACCAAGTTAGGGTGTTCCCTCCACTGTGAAAGAGGAAGGCCTAAAATGTGTAAGTCACAAGAGCAACTGAAGTTTTGGAAGAGTCATAATATTTAGCACAGTATCCTATAAGTCATTAGCTGTGAAGGTAACCTAGACTTACAATGACGGTCAAGATATGCTGGGCACAGGCCTCGTGGTCAAGCTCCTGAACAGTGTAGATGGTACCCAGAGTGGGGTGGATGCGGAAAAGACGCATACTACTGGGGTCTATGGAGCTTTGGAGAGAATAGGACAGTTGGTGATGCTCATCACGGTCTGAAGCCAAAACTTGGATCACCTCAGTGTCAGGTGGTACGTCTTCAGAAATAGTAACATCATAAGTTGTTTGGGAGAAGATGGGAGCGTTGTCATTGTTGTCCATAACAATGATGTAAACCTGGAACAGAAGGCAGAGGATTAAAGAAAATATCACTGACTGGACATCAAGTTGACTTTGTGGACATTATGGCTGCTTCGGTGTTGCGATTTCTATCAACTCCCCATATTTTCTAGAAGTTATGTAGTTTCACATTTGATGGATGGATGATGATGGCTGGTTGTAGGTGGTCTGAAGCAAAAGAAAAGATGTAAACGGTGGAAGATAAAGATATCAAGTCCTGCACGGAGGTGGTACAAACTTTATTATAGTACCAAGAGGAACTAGATGCTTGCCTCTAGCACTGTATTTCTTGTAAACATCGGCATGTGTGTGGGACACATTAAGATTTTAGCAATTTTAGACACTTAATTTTTCATTAAACTTACACATACACACAAATCACTCTTATTTGTGGCAAGTCTAAGTACACTTAAATATGGTTTAGAACACAAGTGGCTTTTGTGCCATGCAGCAGTGTGCTTTTTTAATGCTAATCTAACACTTAAATCTAACTACTGCAATTCTGGATCTTACCAATTTCTGTATGGGACCCAGGTTTTCATTGGTTGGGGGTTGGTTAGGGGCAATTCAAAAGCTCAAATATAAACTCGGTGGAAAGATGGGGACTGGGCCAAGAAAGAGCCCATTACATTTAGATACTGATCCAGATTAAGAGTTGAATGCCGAATGCATTACTTTTTAAAATGTGATGGCAGAGCATAGCCAGAAATATTAATAGTGTGCCTGTGGAAGACAATATGTGCTAGAGCCAAAGAAAAATATTATCTGGAGATTAAGATTACTTTGCCTGTGCACTTTTTCAAAATGGCGCCACTGGGGTGGCAGCTAGTACAGCGACTCTGTACTTTTTTTTGCGTGTTTTAGCATATTTCTTGTAATTTTTCTGTTCTTTCATTTCTGCACTGACCCCTTCATCAAGTGGCCAACTATGGATGTTCATCTGGTGACACTAGCAGTATGTTTCTTGCTGTTTTTGGACTTTTTAACAGGGCTTCACAAGATCCATACAGCCAGTTTGTTTACAGTCAGGATCAGCTGTTTGCAATGTACCACACACGACTTCTCTGTGTTGAAAAACTAGAGATTCCTGCGGAGATACAGAGAAGGAGAAGAGGCTGCAAGGCTGGAGTGAAGTGTCATGAAAAGTAATGACTTCAAACCAAGTTTACCATTTGTCATTGTCATTTGGAAACAGGGAGAGATGAAAGAGGATGATTCGCTGTGGCGACTCCTAGAAATACTTAGGTAAAGCCGAAAGAAGAAGACGAAGAAAGTATCCAAAGTGTCAGATGCAGTTGTCCTTGCAGACAAGTACGTACTCACACAATCATTCTATGTTTGACAAAATTTAAATCATCTGCACAGTGCGGCGGGTCTGTAGCACACAAAGTCATAAATAACTATAAATAAAAAGAACAAGTGTTACAAAGCAGTAAATTTGTTGAAATCAGAAAAATTTCCCAGTTTGTCTCATCTAAGCATGATCTTGAGATTTATTCTCCTTTTATTATAAAAGTGTATGTTTCTCTCACAGACAGAGTCCGAAAATTTAGCATGACTATCTGGAGGGACAGTGCAGCCTCACTATCATTAATCCTTAGAGGAGTGTCGCTATTGTCAGAAGAGTCATCCATTAATTATAATGTTCGGATTTGGGGTTCTGGCACCACTGCATCCTGTTCACCTGGATTGTGAGCTATTTAAGGGATGAACTGCAGTGGGGGCTTGCCCACAGTTTTCCATAGAAGAGTGATTTTCATTTTTGGTGGGAGAAACAGTCTCCCACCACTCCCCACCCCTGTTTCAAGCCTTAGTCACCCCCCACCCCCATCTCCTTAACTAGTGACCATGTAAAGAATGAACTGAGAAAGATCAAGGCAAGAAGGAACAGGTCTGGATGGCATCAGCTTTAAGACTGCTCAAGGACTGTGCTGACCAGCTCTGTAAATCAGGCACATTTTCAACTTGAGCCTTGGTCTGGAGAAAGTCCCGGTCCTGTGGAAGACTTCCTGTGTGTAAGACTGTATATGCCTTAGGGAGCCCAATCACTTCAAATCTGTTGCCTTAATTTCCCACCTAATGAAGACCAAGGAGAGGATCATCTTCAGCCACCTCTGCCCCCTGATGACCATGTTGCTGGACCCCTTCAGTTTGCTTACCATCCCCGTATAGGAGTAGATGATGCCGTCATCTACCTGCTGCACAGATCACGTTCACCTCTGGAGAGTACTGGTCAGTATTTATTGATGATTACAATAAATAAGGTGGTGACAGCATACTGTAACATTAATTTTTCAATGCTACATTATAAGAAAAATTGATAGTGTTCCATTGGCGTAACTAAAGCAGCATCCAACAATTTAAAGTGCACTATATAATGTTCACTGGATTTTTTTCCTTTTTTTTTTTTTTTTAATCATTACCTGCATTCAGAATCCCTAATGAACACAATAGGCTGCAGTAACAACAAACAAAAAGCACCAACAAAAAGCAACAATCACTGTATTTACAATGGCTTTATTGACTCACACAATGGTCTGAACACACTGACATACTGTATGCATGGACATATGTTAAAATGACCAAAAGCAGCCTATCTGCTTGTGAAGGCTACATGTAATGGCCACATAAAGGGTACTACTCTAACCTCACCCTACACCTGATCCTTTGTGCCGCACACCACATATATACAACTAATAAATTTGGTTCATTTACATTACTTCAACTTTCTTTAGCCATTTTTTTTATACTTTTTTGAACATTGTCTTTAAATTGATTGAACAAATCTTGAGTTACATTGTAATGGTATCTGATTTGGTTTTGGTTGTTCAACACCTGCTCTTTTCTCTGTCCTCATGTTGGTCTGGCCTCACTATATCACCTCAACAGCTGCCCAAAGTTGAGTTTATCACAATCACCGAATCAGCCATAAGAAACAACAAGCTAGTGAGGCAGATGCAGAAAAAAATCAGGACTGAAGATTCTGCTGCTCTCTCCAATGTCATAGCACCTTCTTCCAAACTCACAATCTAGGAATGGTAGGCTATAACATGTCTAAGCAAAGACCAAAGCATCACCATCACTCTATTGACTTGACAACAAGGTCCAAAATATGAAACTAGCTCCGGATGAAACCATGGTATCTTTTGATGTCCGATCTTTAGTTACTTGCATTCCCACAACTGAGGCTGTGGAGACCTTAAGGAAATGACTACTGTGAGACTGTCAGGGTCCGGTAGTTTTATGTGTCTGTCTGTTAAGGTCATTCTGTGTTTCCTGTTTTACTTTGAAATTTTGGTTTCGTCTAATTTCCCATGTATTGTTAAGTTTTCTTCCCTCAGGTGTGTGTGATTGCTTCTCCTCCCTAATGTGTTTCAGCTGTGTCCAATTGTCTCCCCCTCCTTGTGTATTTAAACCCTGTGTTCCTTTCCTCCTGTGCTAGGTCGTCTTGTCAGTTTCCTGTGAGCATTCTAGCAATATATTCTTTGTCACCAACGTCGTCACCATTACTGTTTACATTCCTCCATCCGGGAACACAGAAGTGGCGTGTGACGTATCCACACCGTAACTGCGAGGCTTCAGACTGAACACCCTGGACCCTTCATCACCATCACTGGGGACTTCAATCATGCCTGTCTCTCCTCCACTCTCCCCACCTTTCATCAGTTTATTTCATGCACCACCAGATGACACGGCCATCGTCGGGTGTGTGGAGAATGGACGGGAAGATGAGTACAGGAACCTGGTGGACCGAATAGTGCGTTGGTGTGGAGAGAACCACCTGCAGCTGAACGTGAAGAAGACGAAGGAAATGGTGGTGGACTTCAGGAGGAACAAGCCCCCACCCTCTCCTGTCCGCATTAATGGTACAGATGTGGAAATTGTCCAGACCTACAGGTACGTGGGAGTCCACCTGGACAACAAGCTGGATTGGTCCACCAACACGGGGCCACAGAAGGGCCTGAGCCAGCTCTACTTCCTCAGGAGGCTCAGGTCCTTCAATGAATGCAACTGGATGCTCCTGATGTTTTATCAGTCTGTTGTAGCGAGCCCCATCTTCTTTGCTGTGGTGTGCTGGGGCACAGGCATCAAGGCAAAGGACTCCAACAGACTGAATAAACTGATCAGAAAAGCAGGTTCTGTTGTCGGCTCTCGGTTGGCCACCTTGGAGGAGGTGGTGGATCAGAGGGTGCCGACCAAACTGCTGGCCCATCATGGACAACACCTCCCACCCCCTTCATGAAACTGTGAAAATTCTGAGGAGCAGCTTTAAAATGCGGGGTCGGAATGATCCGACCCCGCTGCTACGAGGAACGATACAGGATGTCATTGCTCCCCAGACTTTTCAACACCTCTGTTAATAGAAACTAGACACTTTACCTGGTTAAATCATTCACCTCCTCCTACCTGCACTAAACTCTGCACAACATCTGTACATACTGTTAAAATTCTACAAATATCAATACTGTGTATATTTTTGTACTTTTATTTCTATTTTATTTTATTATTCTATACCTTTAAAGTGTTGTATGTCCACTGGTCCTGCACCAGAACAATATTGCTGCTGTGATAAATTAATTTCCCTATGGGGATTAATAAAGCTATCTCTATCTATATCTCTAAGTTTCTTTGTGTATGACCCTGTTAGTTATTCGATTTCTGAGTTTGCCTGCCTCCTTGAATTGTGCCTCTGCTTGTTAGACTAATCTCCTACTGCAACCCAGTTTCTGATTAAACGGCTTTGATAAATAACTTCCCCTTGAGTCTCTGCATCAGAATCTATACTTGATGGTATTGAGCTGATAATGTTGCGTATGCCGATTCATTGCATTCGCAACGCTTCTAACATATCCTGGTGAACTAACTCCAGTTATTCACTTGCCAGGGAAGGCATGCTCTTTGAGCCTTCAAGGCTGAGAAAATTGGGTCAGACTCTGCTGAATCCATTCTTGGCCAGAGCAGATCCTGACAGAGACATGCTGAGACAGCTCCTTAAACAACAGAACCAACTTCACCACTGGTTAAATTTGTGCCTTGCTAGATCTTTGCTTTACAACCATCTATTTCAAATACAATGAGAGCTTCTAGAGACTTAAGCATAGTTGTGCAATGGGTTCCCCAGTGTCACCCATCGTAGCTAACTTCTACATGGCGGAAGTGGAAAGAAAAGCCTTGTCCACCTTCAAAGGAACAACAACTAGCCACCGGTTTAGGTGCCTAGATGACACCTGGGTTACAATCAAAACCAAGAAGTAGAGGCCCTCAGAGAACTTATCAACTCAGTTGACGACGATATGAAATTCACAAGGACACAAAAGCAAACAGGCTACCATTCCTGGACTGTAGAGGAGGAAATGAGCCTCATCACGGAAGTATACCACAAACCTATATACACAAACCACTACCTAACTCTTTACCTCCTACTGGAACATAAACTTGGGGTGATCAGAAAATTAAGTCAAAGAACTGAAACCATTCCCTCTAAGACAAAAGGGAAAAAAGGAACACTAACACACACATCAAGATTGCACTCACCATAACAACCCACATAATTGCGAAGGATTTAATTATTATGTCACACCTTAAAAAAACTCAATAATGATTCACACCTTGACTCATATGACTCCAACAATGTGCATAACAACAGAGAGGGTCAACTGCTCAGTTGACCCCTTCCAGAGTGTAACGACCCTAACAAAGGTTAAATACCTGGACTTCCCACCAAATGTTTAGAACTGAAGCCTTTCAGATGGGAGGTCCTTGTATTCTTGTGTTCTTTCCTATATTAATGACTGAATTTCTGTACAAGTCTACCTAGTGTTCTACCTGTTTATTACCTGTGTTGTCTTCTTTTTTCTACTTTTTATGCTTTTAGACGTAAGCTTCCTTATGTTTTTCCTTCTATATGTTTTTTCGTATTTTCTGTTTTATTTTGAAGGTCCTGCTCCTCCTTGTGTCTTGTCCTGATTCACGCTTCCCCCATGTGATTAACTTAATGTGTACAGTCATCAAACATGTCTTGCAGCCAACGTTTCTGTTGTTTCTTGTCTTTTTCATATGTTTGGTTTCTGGACTCTGGATTTTGGAATTCTTCCTGTGTCGTTTTCTGGATTTGTTTGTCGGTATGTCATTAGACCAATCCCCATTTTTTTTTTACCTGTGCCTGCATTTTTACTTGTTAGTTTGCCTCATCCTTTAATAAACGCAATTCTTGTGCTGCTTCAGAGGTCAGCATATGGGACCAAACCCTGCTTCCTGGTATCAATCATGTCAGTCAGTCTGTCTATCTCTTTTTTATACACACACACAATTTGAAGAATCGGAATGTCAGTGACTAGGACTCCTGATGTTAATGTGCCCATTTTACACAGAGAAGCCACCTAATCCCTTCATTGAAGGTTCACCAATTCTCCACCCTTGTTAGTTTACACAGGACCAAGCAGCACTGGGGGTAAGGCACTTCAGTCTGGCAGTTTATAGAGTGAACTGGCATTGTTGAGTAAAAAGAAGTGTGACTGGCAAAATGACAGCATCATTTCATTCTCCACGCACAAAAAAGAGAAAGAACATTAACTAGAAGCAGAACTGGAACAAAAATTCAAACAACTTAAAAACAATGCAAACAATCCAACAGAGGAAACACAAACTGAAATAAGAAAACATACATTTCAATTAAAGGAAATTATTAACAAGAAAACTTAATTTCTAAAACAAAGATTCCAACAAGAACAGTATCATCACAGCATATCATTACCTATAGCATAGAAAGAACTTCCCAACGCCCTCAAACTCATGCCTAATAATAAATCACCAGGACCAGAGGGTTTTCCTGAAAAGTTCTTTAAATACTTGTGGTCCATTCTTGCCCCACTGTTCAACAGAGTCATCATTGAAATAAAACAGAATATAAGTTAACCGGTAAACATGCCACAATATCACTACTCACTACTCTTAAACCTATCGAAGATCCATCATAACCATCAAGCCACGGTCTAATTTCCCTTCTTAATGTTGACATTACAATTATTACTAAAGCACTCACTCATTGAGTAGAGAGGGTAATGTCATACATTCATCCAATAACACGCGTAGACACTTCAATATGCTGTAATTGACTATTCTTCACAGTAACAAGCACAAACCATTATTGCCAAACTAGATGAAGAAAACGCTTTGGACAAGGTTAAGTGGATATTTCTCATATCTACAATGCGTAAATTTGGCCTCGGGGAGTTATTTATTAACTGGTTCCAAATACTATACATTACACCATCAGCCACAGTTGTCAGCAATGAACTAATTTCACAACCTTTCACTCTGCTCAGGGGGACTAGGCAAGGATGCCCACTCTCTCCCTTTTTATTCGCTGTTGTCATCAAACCTCTAGCTGTAGCCATGCGCCAGAAAAATGACATCAAAGCAATCCAGACTCCAAACAGGCACCATTTAATTAGTCTTTATACCAATGACATATTACTCATTTTACAAAACCCCTATTGATCTCTACCAGAAACGATGAAACTAATAGAAACCTACTCCAGTATCTCCAACTACTCCAAAAACTAGCCTAAATCTTCTATCCTCCGACTGCACAGAAAAAGTTGGGATGTGGTGGCCCGCGCTCCACATATTCCTTTATGCAAAAGTCACATCACATATTTAGGTATTAATATTTCCCCCAGGCTGTCAGAGCTGTTCATTCTCAACTACACCCCACTACTCAAAGAATAATCGACAACCTACTCAGTTGGATGAACCGACCACTCTTTTAGACAATCAAAATGTCAGTGCTTCCCACGATTAATTATCTTCTTACAATGATTCCACTCCAACCCATACTCTCATGGGTCAAATCACTTGATTCAATCGTAACAAAATTTTACTCTCCGTGTTTTAAACAAAACACGGAGATTTAAACTCACAACTCTTTCAAAACACAGGGAGGACTTGCAGCACGGAATGTTTATTATTATTATTTAGCAAACCAATTACAATACCTATTCAAATGGATCCATCCCTACCAATCAGACAATACCTGGTTGAATAGGAAACAGACATTTTGTAACAACATAGGCATCTAAGATTTATCATTTATCCAATCTATTAAACACCACCCCTGTTTTAAAACATTAACCATCAGCAATTCCGACAGCCTGGAGAGAAATTCCACTAGGTAGCAATCTCTACACTAAAACCATCTAAATTTACCTCAATCTGGAATAAGCCTTCCTCAGCAACAAAAAAACACCTCACTTTCGCACATCGTCAGAAAAAGGGATCACACACTTACAACACATCTTCAGAATCGGGCGCATCAGAAGCAATCAATTTCTTGAATATCTACAACTCAAATCATCAATTCAAACTACATGTAACTTCACAGCCAACAACCTAAAGCTCCTCCATCAAGCTAATACCTAATAAACATTCAATCCAAAAAAACTCCTTTCCAAAATATAAAAAAAATAATTCACAATCAGATACTCCATCCCAACAACAAAATGGGAAACAGACCTGTCAATTGCTCCTCAATCAAACCTCTGGAACCAAATCTGCCCATACATCTTTTTCATGACAAAGAAGGCAAATCTAAAACTAATACAATCTAAATTCTCCATAGAACTCACTACATTGGACACGGGACTCTCACCAGAAAATAACTGCAATAAAAACAACACCTACATCCATGCCTTCTAACAATGCCCGAGTGAGGTCATAAAGTCACTTTCCACTGTCTTGGGCTGCCACATCCCTTTATCCCCTCCATTTGTTTACTTAGTGACGCATCAATAACAAACATGATGAGTCCAAACAATAAGCTTCTCTTCATAACCCTAAGTATCGCCAGGAAAAGTATCCTCATGAAATCAAATTCCAACACAAACACTGAACAGAGGAAAAACTTACTAATGGATCATATCTCCATAGAACACTCCACTCATGACTCCACAAGTGAACTGTCTCTCAGCTCAGAGAAGTTGTTGGCTTTCCCCATGAACTACAAAAATGAGCTTATCTCCCCTTTCAGCTCCCACACTCGCTGACAGACTTTCCCCAAACTTAACCAACGGACATTAGAGTGGTAAAGTAAGTCCTGATGATCAGCATCACTTTCTTCAAGGAATTTAATGAACTGACAAGTCCCCTCACTCATAAGACATTAACAAGCATTATGACTAGCTTCACTATGTGATCAAGCTGCGATACAAACTTACACAGGGCTTCCTGGTGGATTATGCAATATAAAAAATTACATCCAACGCTGACTTTTCCTCTCTCAATTTGTCCTGGATTCTTTTCAGCAGCCCAACATTTTTTCCTGTTAAGTTTCGATGATGGAGATCCATCTGCAGTGACATTTCCAAGTTTATAGCATGGTAACTTAAGCCTCTCAACGACACCAGACAACTTGTCATACAAGTCCACTCCTCACTTTGTCCCATTTACAGACTCCATGGCCACAAACTTCTCTGTGATCTCAAAATTGTCATTAATCCCTCTAAA
>KV751336.1:3352639-3368652 GCA_001698575.1 Mola mola
CTGTAAAAATATCAAGAGTCTTGAAAAAGTATTAAAAAATAGTACCAAATTACAACTAAAAAAAGTTTAAAAAAAGACATGAGAAATGAAAAATACAAAAAGGGCTTCAGAAACAACGCTTAAGCTTTCGTCTCCAATTTGTAAATTCCATAAGCTTCATCATGGGACGAGAAGGAAGACGGGATCCTGTCTGCCAGCGGGATGACCCCTTTATATCAGGTTGATACCCGAGCGTGGTCACTCAAGGCATTGAACAAAATGTATCTTTATTTCTTTTAAGATTTGACTGTTAGAATTTTAATATAGAATTAAAAGAATGAAGTAATGTGGAGTTAGACGCATTCAAACACACCACCAATCGACCAATCACTTACTGGTCAAGACCTACCAATGATGTCACTGATTATGTACATTAAAAAAAAAGAATAATTATGTATCAAAAAGTAAATTAAATCAAGTTACAAAACACAGATGGGTTATAGCTTGAAATTAATCACACAGGACTGAGCATTCAACTTTAGATTATCTTATCTTTATCTACTTAATTATCATTTGATTAATCAATTATGTGAGCATATAACAGTAATATATATGCAGTTCTTTAAACAATGTTATAATATGAATACTCACGAGATGGCATTGTGGGAACATGTCAGAAAATAAGATTACAACAGGAGCTCATGAGATTTAAAGACATTAAATGGGAAATTACTTTATGTTGAGGGTCTCTTCCTGACCTTTAGGCCTTAAAGATCATAAATACAACATGAATAGAGAATTGGTGATCTTCTTCTTGTCTTTGGAAGAAGTTATCAGATGTAGGCAAACGGAGGTTGACTGGGAACAGACATACTGGCTCAACACACTGGCTCGATGATGTCTGGAAGGCAGCAGGAGCAAAGTTGACTTTCAAAGCTGGATCAACTACCGATTGAATGGTTGTCAGTCACAGGTGACCATAGGCAGAGTGGGAGTGGGGGTGGTCATGAGGCGAATGTACGTTCCTGGACAAGTTGCCAGTTCATCACAGGCTAACCATTCACACACACTTCCCCCCTTGCAAGTTTCTAGACTGTGGGAGGAAGTAGGGAGATAGGACCTTGTAGAGTAGAGTTATAACAAATCAGCCACTAGGGGTCGCAAACCAGTATATTTCTAGTGTCGGTCCCAAGCCCAGAAAAATGGTGAGGGTTGCGTCAGGAACAGCATCTGGCAAAATCAAACATGCAAATCAAAAATACGAATTTCATACCAGATCTGTCGGTGCCTGGGTTAACAACGACCACCACCAGTGCTGTTGACAAACGGTACCAAATGGTACGGCACCTCTTTGCCACATTCCCCGTTGTTCTGAACAGTTGACCCCAAGTGCTTAAACTCGGACCTTTTCCACACCGTTCAACTTGCCTCCTTTTCATTCACACATACAGCTGCAAGAAAAAATATGTGAACCCTTTGGAATTACCTGGAGTTCTGCATAAATTGGTCATAAAATGTGATCTAATCTTCATCTAAATCACAACAATAGACAAATACAGTCTGCTTTAAAAAAAAAAATACCTCACAAACAATTATATGTTTTCTTCTTTGTATTGAACAAACCATGTAAACATTCACAGTGCAGGGTGGAGAAAGTATGTGAACCCCTAGGCTAATGACTTCTCCAATAGCTAATCGGAGTCAGGAGTCAGCCAACCTGGAGTCCAAGCAATGAGACGAGATTGATGGTTTTGGTGAAAGCTGCCCAGTCCTATAAAAAACACACAACAGTTTTGGGTTTGCTATTCTGAAGAAGCATTGTCTGTTGTGAACCATGTCTCGCACAAAAGAGCTCTCAGAAGACTTACGATTAAGAATTGTTGAAGTGCATAAAGCTGGAAAGGGTTACAAAAGTATCTCTTAAAGCCTTAATGTTCATCAGTCCACAGTAAGTATCTGTCCACCAATTGAAGCTCAACAGTGGATGGGTGATGCAACAGGACAACAAACCTAAGCATAGAAGTAACTCATCAACAGAATGGCTTCAACAGAAGAATATACACCTTCTGGTGTGGCCCAGTCCTGGCCTGAGTCCGATTGAGATGCTGTGGCATGACCACAAGAGAGCAATTCACACCAGACATCCCAAGTGTATTGCTGAACTGAAACAAAAGGCATGTAAAGAGGAATGGTCCAAAATTCATCCTGACTGTTGTGCAGGTCTGATCTGCCTCACATTGCAGCTCTTTATATTCCTGTGTATTCTCTTCTGTTACCTCAATATCCTGTTTTTTCTTCACCAATCCCTTCCTCTTAATACTCTCCTGTACTTCCTCTTTCCACCATCAAGTTTCCTTATCATCCTTCCTCTATCCAGATGATAAACTAAACACCTCCCTACCTGTTTCCCTGATCAATGTTGCCGTAGTTATCCAGTCATCTTGCAGTTCTTCACGACCACCCAAAGCCTGTCTCAACCTCTCCCCCTAAGTCCTCTCAGCAGTCTTCTTTTTTCAGCTTCCACCATTTGATCCTCTGCTCCGCCGTTGCTCTCTTCCTCTTTCTCACTACCAGAGTCATCCTACACACCACCATCCAATGCAGTCTGGCTTGCAGTCTCCAATCTCTTTCAGATTGCATTGTCTACACAAAATGTAGTCCACTTGTGTGTTTCTGCCTCTGCTTTTATATGTCATCCTGTTTTATTCCCTCTTTTGGAAATATATATTCACCACAGCCATTTCCATTCTTTTTGAAAAATCCATTATCTGTCTCTCCAGGTTCCTTTGTTTGGCACCAAACCTGCCCATCACCTTCTCATCACCTCTGTTCCCTTCACCAACATGCGCATTGACGTCTGCTCCGATCACCACTCTCTCTTCCCTTGGAATACTCTCTACCACTTCATTTACCTCGCTCCAGAATTTCTCTTTCTCTTCCATTTCACAACAAACTTGTGGGGCATAACCACTGACAACATTCATCATCACGCCTTCAATTTCTAGCTTATCACTCATGACATGACATGACATCACACCCTGTCCAGCACTCTTTTCACCTCTATAACATTTTTTGCATACTCCTCCTTAAGGATCATGCCTATGTTAGGCGGCGGCTGTTTTTCAGAAGGTCCAAATAAGGTAAAAGAAGACGCACGGGGCATATCAACAAGCAGGTGTGATCATGAACTCAAATGAACTTAACTAAGAGAACACTGTACTATATTGTGTAGCAAGAGATGCAAAACAGGACACAGAGACTGTCCTTCGAAAACCGGAAGAGTGGGTTGTGGTTTGTGGTTTCCTTCTATTACGTTCTAGGCGGGAGTCAGATCTAACGGACAGGAGATATCAACAGACTGCTTCCCCTACCCTGTCTACACCCTCCTCGGCAGAGCCAATGAAAAGACGGCCGTACCCTGCTGATTCACGCCCATTGCACATTTCTTGTTTGTATAGAAATACTGGATCAGGGATAGAACAGCCAGTCAGACTTCGTGAACTGACACACTTTGTTGTTGTCAGGGAAACGTAGTTTGATCCAGAGCTCTGTAACTTCTTCTTTTTGCTCTTGCTGAATAAATAACTTCGAAAGAGAGAAGTTGTCGGTCCCCTCCATTAACGAGCACGCGGAGAAAGTAATTTACATATTCTTTGTGAGTGTGGGATCAGAGGCTTTCTCCAACACCTACTCCATTTCTCTTCCTATACACACCATGATAGTACAGTTTGAACCCTCCTCCAATTCTTCTAGTCTTGCTACCCTTCCACCTGGTCTCTTGCCCACACAAAACATCTACCTTTCTTCTTTGCATCATGTCAGCCCGCTCTCTACCTTTGCCTGTCATTTTGCCAACATTTAGAGTACTCTCAATCATATACTCTTTACTTTCTGTTATGGTGTGTGTGTTGGCCTGGGTGTGGCTCTCCTGGCACTACACTCCTATCTGCAATCAGCTCATCACCTGTCCCAGTCTGCTCACCCGCCTCATGAATTCATCAGCCTGCAGAATATCTACCCCAGCTCTTCACCTACTCATCGCCAGATCGTTGTATCCACTTAAGTGGTAGCTTACGCTCAGGCCTTTTCTCGAGATTTTTTCCTAGTTGGTTGTGTATTAACTGTTGTCTCTCTCCCCAGTACTCCTGGACCACTACTCACCTGCCTGCCTGCCTGCTTGCCAGCCCTCCAACCCACTACCACCTGCTTCCTGCTGCCAACCCTCGGCCCTCTCCCTCACTCATCTCAGCCCTCCAGTACTCTGCCTCGGGCTGCTTCATTCCCACGTAATCCACCTCCATTCCCCCCACTTTCCTAGCAATAAAGCCTGCTTCATCCATACCCACGTTTGTCTGTGTCTGCATTTGGGTCCACCTCGCTACACACGACACTTTCCTATTCTCTTCCTGTCTCTCTCCGCTTGTTTTTCGACTAACAGTAGCCCAATTTCCCCCTGTACCCTTTTTGTCAACAGCACAGGTGGTGGTCGTTGTAATCCTGGGCCCAACTGATCTGGCATTTGCAGTGTCCATAACATATAATTAATAATGTATTAAAAGGAGGCTGCATGCCGAGCATCGAATGCACACGTAAGCCTAATGCTAACTTTATGGACTACATGTTTTCCTACAAATTTCCAAAGCGTCAGGTGGTTGATCTTGTAGTGTGATCTTAGTGTATCACACTGATCTTACAAGGTATTTTACAGTGGTTAAATTCACAAGTCAAAAGTTGCAACACAAAGAATTACTAAGCCCCCTCTTACTTTCTTACTTCCAGCTTTCTGTAGGTGGGGCAATGATCACCCCCGCCTAAAGTGCATGGAGTGCACCGAGGGTTGGACTGGAGGAAACATATGAAAATTAGGGCTGAGTAGATAAGGTATGCCCAATTTACAACGTTCTCTTTTTTGGCAAATGATTGGTCATTGTGGCAATGAAGGTAGAACAAAATTTACAATGTTCAAAATAAAGCATTAACAAGTTTTAAGACATCAGTTATTGAATTAAAAGTGGATCAAGTCAATATAGCTGAATGAATACTTCACAGTATAAAACATGACATTTCCTGTTCCCTGAAGTGGACTCCATCATTCTAACAGCATTCATGCATGCAAATGTCTTTTTAGGAAGTGTGCTACGAATGCCTTTTTCATTGCAATATTGTCATTGATTCTCAAGTAAGAGTGAAAACGTTAGTATAAGTATGATAAGTCAATGTAGCATCATAGAATTTTCCTGTCTTTTTATCTTGACATTGATCCCGGGACTGAAGTCCTACAACTGGACTGTCTCCTGTGGTCAGGAGAAGTAGCTTAAGCACATCTATAATGGAATTATAAAAGCTCTAGCAAATTTTAACATACTGATAGTCTTTTTTTAAATGTAAACATTTATTCCTAGTGTGAATGCACAGGATTTACTTGTTTATATGACAGTTTTCCAATTTTACATCTCATGATAGTAAATTATATTTATAGAAGTGAGGTAGGATATCTAACCCAGCCATATTAATTTGTCATTTCATTACACAAAGGGCTCCATTTTCGACTCAGTGCTGGCTCAACTAATCGATGCGTAAGTAATGTCTGTTTCACTTAGTGACCGGTGTTTTACTGAAATATGCCTGCTTGACTACCAATAATGGCCTTCCCTAGGAATTTAGTTGTATCAATGTGAGGGGCGAAGCCCCAAGTTGTGTTTATTGAGCACCCGAAGGATAATGTCCCCCGGCACAAGGCCCGGCTGAGCTGCCGCTGTGTGGTAGAGTTGCTCGGTCATTTTGCCAGGGCTTCATCCCTCACATTAAAAAGAATCAAACCCAAGGTTAAATGCAATTATGTCAGGGGTCACGCTGGATTAACTTGTTTGTTTACAAAAAAAATGTGTATGCTTACCAGCATAAAGAAATTCTTCTGAAAAATGTTGTAATTAGTAGTCGTCTTACTTTAGCATATCATGGATCTTTGCTGGATTTAGTAATGACAACAGGAGCTAATGTTTGGGGCTGGTTTAGTTTATTGTTGAATCTGGTGTAACATTATATGATATTCGTGGTTGAAAACAAAAGTGCACTACTTTACATTTGTGTAATTTTGTGAGCCTCTTCATAGCGTCTATTTACAATGTCTCATTCTTATTCTTTATTCAAAATGCTAATCTCACGAGACCAGCCACGTAATGTGTGTTTCAGGATTACCTGAAAGGGAAACAACCTGTGGCCTAACGCCTCAGTGGGGGCTGAGTAGACCCCCTGGTCCCAAAACAGGCTGAGTTTGAAAGGGACTGCTAACCACTGTCTAACCACTGTTCAAATGTAACTACCTCTGATTGACATCAGGGTTTTATTACTAAACAATATCTTTACAACTGAATGGGCCATGGTAAAAAGCAATGTTAGCTAAGAATAGTTAGCAACAACCGTTGTAGAGTTACAGAAGATGGAACGTTTGCTAGAGGCTATGATGGGGGCTGTACGTTTTTCAATTTTATGTCCACATGCTCTCAGGATGTTACAGCAGGAAATGACTGTAGTATGATTACTTTTCCTTTGGGATTAAAATATATACCATCCCTAAAACATAGACAAAATCTGTTACTTTTCAAGCTAAGTGAATGTAATTTCATTATATATTATTTTTAGCTATGAAAAGGGACCTTTAGCATCTAGACCACTGATGACCATTCATTTGGGAGTTAAGCCTCCTGAATTCTCAGGTACTGGGGAAGTTTCAACACGAGAAGCTAAGGGATCCTGACAAAAGCTCTCTGAACATGTGTAACTGTGTCTTTTCCTTGCATATCATGTGAGGTTTTTTTGTAAAAGTGAAAAATATGGAATCGCTGTTTTCTTACCGTTGACAGATGATGGAAGTGTTACATGTGTGTTTAGTCAGGAAGAATTTGATGAGGAAAGCATGGAACCAGTCACCCAATCTGTGGCCAGACTACACACAGTGCATCAGAGGTGCAAGAGCTGCCAACCAGGTGTCAATGTATTCCTTGGTTGAGTGTTTTATCTGTAGTTTGTGCTGATGATGCCATTCTGTTCTTTACATTATAATGTTAGCTGTCCTTCATTAAATGTAATTTAAAGTGTTCAAAACTGTCTTCTTACTACTGAAGAGGGAGAGATAGACCTTGATGAGGACCAAGTCAACAATCTAGAAAATAGTATGTAAGTAAGAAATATCCATGTTTTTATTGTAAAGCCTTGCTTTATGATCCATTTTCGAACTAGAGCTTCTTTGTGTGACAGGATTGAATTCACCTCTGAGTCCAAAGCTTCCCACGAGAGGTACTAGAGGAACCAAATGACAATGATAAATGGTGTTAGATGTTAACACACATATAACAACAGGGTCTTGACTAAAGAAGACAGTAGCTATGTTTACATGCGCAAAATGTCTTAATCAGATTAAAAATTTGAGGGAATGGAAATTCCGAATCCACTGTTTATTCGGACGCTAAATCAAGTAATCAGATCATGATGCGCGTATACATGCATCAAGTTTTAATCAGAATAGCAGCATGTTGACATGTGCACATTTGTGTAATTTCCTTAAAATAACCACAGAAGAAAAAGTTGTACTTCCGCCTGTGCTTTAATCAAAAGCAGATGTGGCTTCACTTTGCACTTTTGCGCTTTTCCCTGCAATTTAAACTCGGCACTCTTAAAGAATGGACTTGCGTCAGGTTTTGAAAGCCCTACTTTTGTTTCTGCTGTTCTCTGTGATCAGGCTACGGGCTCAGCAATACATAATGCTTCTGCATAACAGGAGGAGAGAGCGGGAGGACATGAGTGGCACACATGCACAGTGAGGGTAATTTTACCCCAAACAGGAAGTCCCAATCGGTGTGTACATGGACGCGGTTTGGAATAAGGATCAGCATAAACCACTCCTCTCGATCGAGATATAATTTGTTTCCGAATGAGCCGAATCGGATCAGAATCTTCCAATTGACGTGTATATGAAGCATTTTTATCCTGATCAGCCCATTATTCTGCATATTTGTGTCCATGTAAACATAGCTATTGTTGTTTCCTGTCCCTCCATCGCTTATGAAGAGAATATACGCCAGCTGAGTGCACCTTTCTGTAAAACATTGTCGCCACGCAATATTGACTGGACTGTTGTGCCAAACCATACCAGCATTTGAGTGCACCGTTAAACAAAGGTACACTGCCTTTGTATTTAAATAAGTAATACTCAAAATCTTATGTTACAGCCAATTATTAAATTTTGTATGTTGATCCCAAGGAGCTAGCAAACTACAGACCGATCTCTAACCTTCCCTCTCTATTTAAGATTCTTGAGAAAGTGGTAGCTAATCAGTTATGTGACTTAATGCATAACAATAGTTTATTTGAAGTTTTACAGTCAGGTTTTAAATGCTTTTAATTGCATCAGACAAGGGACTTAAATCTGTACTTGTTGCGTTAGATCTTTAAACAAAGACTGGACAATTTATCCGACTGATATCAGTTTATACATTTCAATAAGGAGTATTCCATGTACACTACAGTTGGTTCTGGAGTTTTACAAAGATCTGTACTTGGACCAATTCTATTCATCCTATATATGCTTTAGGTAATATAATCAGAAACCACTCTATTAATTTTCACGGCTATGCATATGACATCCAGTTATAATCATCTTTGAGGCAAAAAAAAAACAAACCAAAAAGTTAACTAAACTTCAGGCTTGTATTAAAGACATAAAAACCAAGATGAAAATATTATAATGGGTCCTAAACATCTCTGGAATACGTTACCAAATGATATAGTAATAATAATAGGATAATAATAACGGATGTCATTACCTTGGCCTCTAGCACTACTGTAAGAAATCTGGGAGTTATTTTTGATTAGGATTTATCCTTTGACTCCCACCTAAGGCAAATTTTAAGAGAGGCCTTTTTATTTATCTTTGTAATATTGCAAAAATCAGACATTCCCTCACTCAAAATGATGCATAGAAAATGGTCCACGCATTTGTTACTTCAGGGTTGGACTATTGTAATCCTCTACTATCTGGCTGCACTATTAAGTCTCTAAAGGTTCTCCAGCTGAGTCAGAATGCTGCTGCTTGTATACGGACCTCTCTATATTTAAGAATAGGGTTAGAACTTTCCTTTCTGATAAAGTGTAAAGTTTTTGTTGGCACAGGCCTGCACACAGTTATGCTGCTATAGGCTTAGACTGCTGAGAGATATAACTGCTGACGTTCACTATCTCTCTCTCTTTCTCGACATACCCCCAACCCCACAAATGCATGTTAGTAACTTATTTTGGATCAACAGATTGCACATACCTCTGGATTTATATATTTTACATGCTCTTGGACTCATTGACTTCATAAATTGTAACATGTATTAGCAATATTGTCTATTCTTCATGTTGTTGTGTTCTGTACATGTGACATCTATTGCATGTCTCTGGCTGTCCTCACCCAGTCTTAGGATCTAAGGGAAGAGGGTGTCACATCTTGTACAGTTTATAAAGCTTTCCGAGCCAATTGTGATTTGTGATTTTTGGCTATACAAATAAAAATGTGATTGATTGGTTTAAGGGACTGGAAGATCCTCTGTAATGAAAGCAGTGAACTATTTCTGGATTGTGTGAGGAGAGATGATGAATGAAAGCATAAGTTAGAAAAAAAAATGCCTCAGGTATGGGCACCCTTGTGTAAAAATAAGGATGAACAATGGTAGGCATGACAGGAACGGTGATTTTAAAATTCAGTCTTGATAGGTATGTTTTGGTGCTGCTGCTGCTGGGTGTACAGAGGATGCACTGGCTACAACAACAGTCAAGCGCAGATATTAGTTTTGCTAATGGCTCCTCAGAGAAACCAGGGGAATTGTGTACATGTATGAATAAATTATGCATGCAGAATATGTATACAGGTGCTAATAACAGCAGGACAAAACAGAGCTGTTAATAAGGTAATCCAGAGATTGTCTTAACATAGATGTAATGGCCATAGTATAATCTTTTCCCTTCAAGTAACCTTGGCTGCAATGCAGTTTATTCATGTCAAATGCAAACACACACACACACACACACACACACACACACACACACACACACACACACACACACACGTGCATACATTTACATAAATATAAAAGGCATGTCCACTAAGGCTGAGCTTCTGTGTGGTTCATTCCTCTTTAACACAGGCAGTTATGAGCGAATTAAGAATTAATCAAAACAACCAAAAAGACAAGGAAAAGAAAATACAAAAGAAAGAGGAGACAGTTATGAGGAGTTGCTGAAGTTGAAAGTGAAATACCTTCTGAAGTACAGTTCCTGCCACACATGCTGTGTAGAATATAGAACATCTCGTGAAAAGATCTGGGACCTTCCAGGCATGAAGCATTGAGGAGAGAAAGGAGAGAAAGGGTAAACCAAGAAGGATAGACAGGACAGAGGCTGACAGGTGAATGACTATTGAGGAAAGGAGACAAAGACAGAAGAGAGCGAATGCTTAATGCTTTAACATGAGCTGAACCTCAAATTAGTTTGAGATTTAGCCTTCTGAAAAATAACATTTAGGGTACGCTCACTCTTGGCCCCATTGTTTTGTACAGTGCCTATGCACGATTGCCCCTCTCCCCAGCTCTCCTCTGGCCTGCACTCAAAATGTACCAAGACCAGTTATGTCTGATGACCTTTATGTCATCATGAAGTGTCCTTGTTTACAGAAAGCGTTAACAAGGAAATGGGTCCCAGCACAATAGAGAATAACACAGTGCACATGACTGCAACTTTACCGACTATGTGTCTTATTTAGAGTTGGTTTACTCAGATGCCGCTGTCTAAAATTCCTGGATTATTCAATTACGCAAAACAGTCAGTGTCGAGAGAAATGATCAAATCGATTATACATCATGTCTATGTCACATCCCCTTGCTTGTTCTTGTGTGTGGGCAACTGTACACTGTGGAAGCAAACCTCTTTCAACCGTGCCAGGGACAAGAAAGTGTATCATGATTCAGCATGGTATGGACCACATCAAACCGGAACTGAAACGTCTCTGGTGTAATGGTTTAACAAATGGTATAATCACAACATACTGTGTATCATAGTGCTGTGTCTCTGAATGGTTTAATCACAACTCACTGTGTATCATGTGATGAGTACTGGGTTTCAAACCTATCGCCAACCATATCAACTAGGTCCACAAGGGAAGTATGTGACAATGACGAAAACCACCCAAGTGGAAAACCACTGCCGTAAAGAAATACAGAAGGTAAGAGGTCAAAACTTTATCTGCTGTTGACAAAGAGAGCGTTTCTGCACCACATTGGCATGCATCATCTCGCCTACACTGTATTTGAGGATTATACCAATTATCAACATTGGCATTGTTATCATGAATTAAGGATTCTTAGATTCAAGGTGAATATTGTAGGACATAAATATCTTGTACATTAAACATTTCTTTACATGTTTTTACCATTGGTCTGAAAAAAAATGTCATGTCACTATTAAAAACTGATACATGATAAAATGTCTTTATAAATATCACTTGTGCAACACAAAATAATGGCAGGATGGAATGACCTGTGTTAGTTAATTCTAGACTATTTTCTAAAATAGATCTGTTTCCCTCTCAAAGGGTTATAAGAAGAATAAAATGCCAAGTCCTCCAGCATGCCTGACTGACCATCCTGGACTAGAAACCAGCGGTTTAGATATATACATCTTACAGAACATATACAGAGCAGACTGTAGATGTCTGAGGAGGAGAAGAGAGGGAGAGTAACTGTCTTATCTGGTTATAAAGTTGTGTGTTACTACAAAGTGTTCCCTCGGTCTGTACAAACAGATGATCGCCAATTTCAAAACAATAAATCACTGAAGTGAAGAAAAAAATAACGTTTTATTTACATTATGAAGTGTCATGCATCAATAGCAATATTGTAAAATACTTGTCTTCATCTGTTGATTTCCTCGCTGGATTCCCAAAAAACTGAAAAAGAAGAAAAACAGTACCTAATTTCTGTAATGATGATCCTCTCTGTCTTTCAGACATTATATTTTTCTTTCATACCACAGCTATGTTAGCTGCTCGCATAGATACTGAATATAAAACTGCTTAATAATTAGAATGCAGCCTGCTAACATGTATGAGGGATAACACAGCAGTTCTAAAATCCAAATAATGTTTTTGAACAGAAATGTTTAAAATAACAGTACAGTTCATATCTTAATGTACGGTGCATGACTGTGTTGGCCCCACTGGTACCTGGAGACAAAACTTTCTCCACGCCTGTAACTTTCTGCTATGTGCTAATCACTGTCAGCTTTACAAAAAACTTTGGCTTTGTGTATATGCACACTGTCTATACTGACACTGTATTCACAGCCCCTTTTCATCATTGACACAACACAAACAGAAACAAACACTAATATAATCTTACTTACAACTTGTGCATCTGACTCTCCATCACGTCGTTGTATCGATAGAGCAGCTCGCCTTTAGCATCGTCCTAGCCGAAAAACCAGCTTTGGATGGACTGAAGTTGGTTAAATTGTCCAGCAAAAATTGGTTAGCACAATCATATAGCTGTTTGCTAACATTTTCTGAAAATGTCACCACTTGTCTTGTTGGTCCTCTGCAGCTGGGAGACAGTGATTTATGTTCATCTTTACATTCCAAAATTGAGTAAGTTTAGTGAATCACAAGACCACGGAGCAAGCCAGAATGCACCAAAATGCCTGAGTGGGCAGTTTTCCCTTTTCCTAAATTAGTAGGCTCATCAACAGCCCAAATATACACACCAGATATTTGAAAAAGTGAGTTTATCATCATATGACCCCTTTAAAAAAAGTAATTTTCAATGTATTTGAGGGCATATGATAGAAAAATGGCGTAAATATTGTGTTTATGATACATAAATGATAATATGTGGATTATCCACCAAAAATGTTAGGCCTTTTGGGTAAGTTGTTTATTATTTCATCCTGTTACATCTGTGATTGGAAACTTGATGGAAACACATTACTGTGCATGGCCCCAGAAGTCTTTACCGGGGCCACATGTAATTATTTGATACCTGTCTGCTTCTCCCACTCTCTTTGAACAGCTTACATGCATGACCTTGACCTCTCACCAAGCAAAGGTGGATACTGTATATTGCTGATAACAATATGGAATTGCTGCTCATAGCATAAGAATAACAGAGAAAACACAGTCCCAATTTCAGTATGCAGCTCTTCTTGTGTAGCTGGACAAAGTCAACATGAAAGTAATGCAATGCGCTCTACTGGAGTCTTCTGACAGCAGTTAGGTGATGCACATTGTGAGCTCGGGGGAAAGTGGTTTTGGAGGAAGGTCTGGAGGGAGGAGGTAGGCTTCCCTTGGTTGGACCCCTTCAAAATTTAGCCTGCTGAGGTTAGCTTGTGAACATTACCAACCTCTACCCTTAATCATATTTTAACTAGTAATATAAAATTAAGGGGGGGTAGAATTAAATTACCAACCCTAGCTTTAAGAACACCAAGTTTATGGTGTTTATCTTAACAAAATCCTTATCCGTTTTTCTTTTAATTATTGCTTTCCCTCAGGACATTACATACCTGAGAACTGGAGAGAGCAAAGAGTGAAGCAGAGCATAACCAGTCATGCAGCAAGACCATAGAACCTGAGCTGCATTTCACATTACACCAACAAACATCATCACTGTTAGCCAAACATACAACATGCAGAGAGCCTGGGGACACCCTAATTCACACTACACAAAGGCCACCGCTAGCTGACAGAGGATCATCTTCACCTATAGAGATCTTTTACCTGTGATTTCATACAACACGGCGGTTGAGCTCTGCTGCAGGGACACCACACCCACAATCTCAGCCACCTTGTCATTCTCCATTATAGTAAAGTTGTAGACTGGCTCATCAAAGAGAAGTGGGAGAATTGAGGGAGGAGGCTGTCGGATCCATTCAATATGTAGGCGAGCTGTGGAGGACCTTTGAGGACGGCCGTTATCTATTGCTTTGATCTGAAGACAGAAGTGCAGAAGTTAGATTTTTAATGAATCGTTTATATAAAAATGTCAAAAAAAAAACGCATGGCAATATTGTTTGAATACTGGAATTTATATGTTTAAATGTGAAACTTGGCAACACCAGCACTAAACTAATATATCAATATTGGAGGATCACGAACTTGCAAACTTCACTTAACTTCTGACCTTCATATTTTACTGTCCATATAGCTATAGTGTCTCCCTGTAACATTTAGAATTTACTTTAAAATAATATTACTCAATAACAAAGGAAAATAAGAAAGGCCCTATGTGTCTCTTCAGCATTACAGCCAGACTGACAGAGTCAGGTTATGAGTCAAGTATTCCAATAAGCCCAACAACTTTTTAATGATAAAATTATCTTTATTAAGGACAGGATTCATATATCTCCTGCCCTCAACTGGTACATGGTTTAAGATTTAGGATGCATTATAGCAAAATGTGCAAATAAACGTCTAATGGCATCAGATGGGACTTATCTCAGTAATTGTCATAATAGATCTAAGTGCTACATTTCATACAATCAAACATCATATCCTATAACACAGATTGGATAGTTTAATTGGCATTAAAAGAAATGCATTAAGTTGGTTTAATCCTATGCATCAGACATATCACAATTTGTACATGTCAATAATAAATCCTCCATGTACATTATACTAGTCATGGAGTTCCACAAGGTTCTGTGCTTGGACCATTATTTTCTTCACTTTATATTTACTCCCTTTAGGTGTTAATATTAGAAAAGACACCAATTTTCACTGCTATGCAGATGGCACCCTGCTATATTTATTACTGAAACCAGACAAAAGCAGTAAACTAAATTTAACGCATGTCTTAATGGTAAATAGACTTGCATTTATATTGCACCATTGAAGTCTACTTGATTTTGCTAAGCACCTAACGTTTATCACATTCACCCATTCAAGCACTATGTATAGGTCGAACTATAGTATTATCATCAAAGTTGTGAGTTAGGAAACTATTTTCACACCAATAGCGCAGCACCAGGAACAATTTGGAGTTCTTTGCCTTGCCGAAGGATACATCCACATGCTTCAGGAGTCTGAAATCTGACAGATTTGCATGTGCATTTACTAAACTTAAAGGCTGAACTATTGTAATTCCATGTTATCAAGCTGCTCTATTAAGTCTCCATAAAACTCTCCAGCTGATTCAGATGATAATGGTGGTTCACTGAGAGTCTAAAAGTAGAATAGGTTCCTTAAGTAATAAAGCTGATAAAATCTAACACAGTAGATAGCACAAGCTCAGTGTGACAGTTAAGCTGCAATGACATGATCCCCATCAACTGGCTTAAGAAATTAATTGTACTCCACAATTGTGTGGCAGCACAAATGAACCAGTTGCTAAAAGATGGGAAACACCCAAAGTTTTTTAGTTAAGGCTAAGCAGTCCTAATCATGAAGGAGCACCAGACGGAAATATAATGTCTATAACTGCCACACTGGGAGAGTGTTTCCAGAAGATTCCAGGACCAATATATGAGATTTCTGTCCAGAAGAGTGTAATCTTTGGTAGGCTAAAGTACAGCAGAATCCTAAGACTCTCAGGCTTCTGGTAGAGGAACTGAGCTTGCAGGAGATACAAGATGACCCACATGGGTGGTTGAGGAAATTCTCTGTCTATCCCAACCCGTCGAGGCAGATGGCTGCCCACCAAGTGTCAGGTGTCAGGTGTCAAGTGTCAAGGTTTTACGAAGGCAGAAACCTCAGAGAACACCTCTGAGGTTTCAGCCTTCATAAAACCTTTTTTCTAGCCAATGTTACACAGTTGCAAAGTGCATGCTCATGATCTCCCTCGCAGTTTAGATCCGCTCTACATGATAAGTTTCATGAGATGACGATTGTTGAGAATTGGTGCTATACAAATAAATAATAAATAAAACTTGACTCTTTTTGAGAGCCAATGAAAATATCTACGCACTTACTTTTGCTGTTCATATTTCTTTTTATTACATTTTTTAACAAT
>KV751336.1:3377452-3403005 GCA_001698575.1 Mola mola
TGACTCAAAATGTATAATGCGACTATTTATCTAACTTTTTTATAAGTTAGATTGAAGTACTTTTTATTGTACATGATTAAAAAAAAATACCAATAGTAGGATTGGGACTATCATCAGTACCGTTGCACTTTTGTGGAAAAATTACTGATAATCAGCATATATCAATGAAATTCCTGTAAGAACCCAATGTTTCCCAGCAGAACATTACAGCACACAGAAACACACAAACACACGCACAATGTTCTCACCTCTAAAAGGTGTTCTGGTTGTTGCTCACGATCAAGTTTCCTGGAAGTTGTAGTGATCAGACCTGAGACAGGAAAACAGCAGAAAAAACAATTAACAGATGGACTATACAGAAACAAAAACACATGCAACCATTCATTCAAATTTTCATTCTAATCCATTCAAAGCTTCTGTTATGTTGGTAAAGGACATACATACTGTATAACCTATTCATGAAGGTGAAAACAGCAATAACGTAACAATAACAGATTATTCAACACCCTTATGATCTGGGGGTAATTAGCTTCAGTTTGGATCTTTTAAAGGTTATTTATTCCCCTAAAGGATTATCCATTGAAAAACTCACAAGCCTAATTACAGGCCACTGAGCATTAACAGTGAAAACAAAAAATTTCTCAGTTAAAGTTAAGAGTGCTGGGATCCATAAACCTTGTCATTCATCCTTCCAGTCTGACAGTCAGACAAGAGACCATTCCATATCTTGCCATAGACTGGTAATGTTGACTTGGGCCTAAAAAGGTACATTTCATGGCTAAGCACGGAACTAGTTCTAACTATTGAATGTTGCATTGTCGTACTGTATTGGTGCGGCTGTAGTCGGGTAATGAGCCACAACTCTAAACTGATGTTAGTTAGCTTCACATAGATTCAAGGTCTTGCAACCAGGCAGCAATCTCTTTCTAACGTAGCACTATGTCCTCACACATACACTACACAGGGTCTCAATGACCAAATGGTCTAACCCTCTCTAACTAACTTACACGAGGCCTGACTTTCACACAGCTGTCAGCCATTTTGTCCTTGTTTACTATCCACTGAACTCAGTCACAATTTTGATTCTCTCTCTCTCCCTCATGCACACATACACAAACACACTCATGTCTCTCTTTCGTTGTGAAGAGACTCACTGAAATCATGCATTCCATAACCCCTTACCCCTATCCTATCGTTAACAATCATGACTGAATGCTTAACCTCAAACCTTACCCTAACACTAACAAAAACCCCTCAAAAAGTACTTCAAACCTATGAGAAACATTAAAAATGTCCTCAAAAAGCCAAAATGTCTGAGCCGGTATGGCTATTTGTGATCGCACTCATATCTGAGGCATGGCGTTGCCCGGGTCAACAAGGTCCACATCAGGGGTTAATCACCCTACGCCATCAACCCCAGGGAGAGGGGATACACGCAGCAGATGTGGGACCTATGGATACTTTGAAACCAAACTCCAAACTAACGAAGAAAAAAGTTGTGACTTAGCGTTCCAGTGTCTGCAATCGACAACTACTACCACAAGTAGAGAAGTAGAGAAGAAGTACAACAACAATGCTACGGCAAGAGGGAGCCAGGACGACAGGTCAGATGACCTGAGAAAGAAGAAAATAGCAAACATGGATACCTAGAGCCCCCAGGATTACCAAGATCACCAACAAGTGGATACTGCATATGGAACAGCAACAGTAATCCTGGGGATGCTTGACTCCAAGTTGAATATGAGTCATAAGGGGCAGTGCCCTCCATGGAAAAGACGGTTGGCGACTAAGATTAAGGCAACACGGGGAATGGTTGGCCAACTGTAAGAGCTGGAGAAGGGCAAGACCAGAAAAGTACCAAGAGCAGTTGCTAGAGACTGCAAGACCAGGAAGACCAACCTGTACACTGCATGGATTAACTATAAGAAAGCCAATGACTCAATGCCACACACATGGATACTGGTGTGCTTAGAGCTTTACAAGATCGACAGGACACTAAGAACCTTCATCAAGATAAATGGAAGGCTATGGAAGACACCTCTAGATGCCACTTGTAGGCCAATTGCCAAAGTTACCATCAACTGCTGCATATACCAAGGAGATGCCCGATCACCCCTGCTGCTGGGCTGAAGCCCCCTCAACCAGATCATTGCAAAGAGTGGCCTCGGATACTGACTCAGAAAGGGAACCATCGTCAGCCACCTCCTCTACATGAATGACATCAAGCTGTACGCGAAGAGTGAGCGAGATCTCGACTCACTGATCTACATGACCAGGATCTACAGCACGGTTACTCATTGCGCGGCTCGTCAAGCTTTAATTGGTGGCTCGCATGGTATCTTACAACAATATAACACAGCCAATACATTTTTAAAAATGTGCTACATAAATATAAAATGAACACTACACTACAAACATGCAAACATCCATATTGTATTTCTCCTTTCACCTCAATTAATGTTGTTTCAAAAAAGGGGGTTAACTGTCAAACCTGGCAACGCAGCAGGCTTACAGAATTGTTTGCAACGCCGGCTCACTTGACCGCAGTGCACGCTTGCAGGTCAGGATAGCTCACCTAGCCAGCGTGACATGCACAGGGCACAAAATGGATCGACTTCTAATTAAAAAAAAAGACAAAACCAGACGTAACGAATAGTGAAGATAAAGAGTCTGAGGAAGCAGCAAACAAAAATCAACATGAAGATGCTGGAGAGGGGACGAGCAGGCAAACTGCAGGTGTTCAGAGTAAAAAATGAAAGGTACGAGGCTTACAAGATGAGCACAGGAAAGTTCAAGAGAAATGGACAGACAAATTCTTATTTGTTCTTCATGGCATGATCCCTCTGGGCTTAATATGCAAACAAACCCGCTTGTTTCAAACGAAGCAACTTGGAGCGCCATTTCAAAACGGCACATCCAAAATTCAATGAAAGTTATCCACCTGGCAGCAAACTCAGAAAGAGAAAAACAACACAGCTTACTGCTTCACTTTGTGAGCAGCATAGCGTGGATAGCGTGGATTTTGGCGCGGGCAAAAAAAAAAAAAACATTCTCAGACTCAGAAATAGTAAAAGACTGCTTTTTGCATTCAGCAAAAATATTATTCACAGACTTTGACAACAAGGACGTGATTCTTAAACAAATAAAAGGATTACAATTGTCTGATTCAACAATAACGAGGCAGATGGAGGACATCGGAAAGGACATACATGACCAGTTGTTGTCTGCGCGTGGCACCATGTTTCAGCATCGCAGTGGACGAAAGCACAGATGTCACTGATGTTGCTCAGCTGTGTGTTTGGGTGAGGTTCCCAAAAGAAAACTCTTTTCGAGGGGAAAAGTTGTCCTTACTACCACTCCATGGCCAAACAAGAGGTGAGGATATTCTGAATGTACTTTTGGTATGTTCTGAGGAAAAACACCTCATCTGGTCCGAATTTGCAAGTGTGTACTGACGGTGCCCCAAGCATGAGAGGCAAAGACAAGGATCTTGTTGGCCTCATGAACAAAAGAGATGAAATACCCAATTTCATCAGTTTTCACTGCATCATCCATCAGGAGTCACTTGTATCAAAGCTCAGAAACAATGAATTCCAAAATGTCATGCAAAGGGTTGTGCATGTAGTAAATTACATTGTTTCGAGACCATTAAATCACAGACAGTTCAGACAGTTAATTGAAGATTATGACACAGAGTACAGTGATTTAGTGATGCACAGTGAAGTAAGATGGTTGTCCCGTGGAAAAGTGCTGGAGCGTTTTCTGAGCCTCCTTCCTGAAGTTTGCACTTTCTTGGACAGCATGGGGAAACACCAGCCAGAGTTGAAAGACCCACACTGGATCATACAGCTGGCCCTCCTTACTGACATTACTTGTCACCTGAACACTCTCAATTTACAGCTCCAAGGGAAAGACAAGCTTCCAAGTGACATGCTGAAGATAATCAGAGCATTCCAAAACAAAATAACTGCTCTGTGGATACCTGATAGAGAACTCATCCACTTCCCAAAACACAGCTTTGCCCCGATAATCGTGCTGCTTTGGAAAGTGAAATAATTGAACTGCAAACAAATTATATTCTCGAAGTTCAACTCAGAGCAGGTGTTGGCCACTTCTGGAGTTTGGTTTCTGAAGCAGACTTTCCCACTTTGAAACCACTTGTACAGAAAGTGATGTCTTTCTTTATGAGCACATACACCTGTGAGTCATCCTTTTCAACCACGAACACTATTAAGAGGAAACAGAGAAACCGGCTGACCCATGTTCATCTTGAATCCCTCAATGTGATTGCAACAACAAACTATAAATACAACATGAAGAAAGTCAAGGACATGCATGCCAGCTTCTGCTGTTCTTAATTTGAAAATGTATTGGCTGTGTTGTTTCTTTTTTTGTGGGATGAGCAGTTTATATGTAGAAATGCTCATCTGTGTGGGTGACTTGGTATATCGTCGTATATCGGCTCTCCCCTTGAATTTGCTCTGCCAATGTGGCTCCTGTGAAAAAAATAGTGAGGATCACTGATCTACAACAATAACATCAGAATGTCATTAGGTTTAGACAAGTGTAGCCAGATGACATCAAAAAGGGGTTAGATGATCACAACTGAAAGGGATGATCTACCTGTTAGAATTGGCTATTAATATAGCATGCTTTTCAGTGTATTAACCAAATGTGTTTTACCCTATAATTCTCCATTGAGCCATAGTTCCTGTCTTGCACTGAATCTAGGGTAAAGCTCATATTTATGGAGAAACTTGACCATTTGTAATCAGCTCTGCATAGCAGAAAAACAAGTGCTAGACGTAACCAGTGGAATCAGCTCTGCATAGCAGAAAACAAGAGCTAGACGTAACTTCTTTATTTTTGTCAGCAAGACACGTCCAGACAACACTCACACATATTGTATAATACATTCCAAGGACAAGGCATGGACAGTGGTTGGCCTGTCCATGTCCGGGTAACTGGCCAATTATACTCGGTTACGTGAAAGTCCAACCTCTGTACGGGGCAGAGCCCAGCCCAAGAAGATAAATGTACAATGTTTCTAACAATCGGGGCTCGCTCTGACTGAGATCCTGCGAGAGCTCCGTCACTCCGAGTCCAGCGCTGCCTTACTTTATATGTGACCAGAAAATAAAGATCATATCTGAAGACTTAAGAAGACTCCAGTTTGTTCTTGGGCTTCCAACAAAAGAATTGGGTTAACAACCAGAAGGCAACATAGCCGATGTTCAGGACAGCTACAAATACCTTGGGATCCTGGAGGCAAAGGGAAATCATGAAAAGGCCACAAGGAAGTCAGTCACAGTCAAATACCTAAGTAGAGTAATGGAGGTCCTAAAAAGTCGGCTGAATGGTCAGAACAAGTCAGATCTGAGCCATCAACACCTACTCCCTGCCGATGATCAGATACCCCACTGGTATGATAACTTGGCCAATTTAACATAGAGGCCACAGATATCAAGACAAGAAAGCTCCTCACCATGCATGGAGGTTTTCACCCCAAGTCCAGCACCCTGAGGCTGTACACTAAGCAGATATAGCGAGGCAGAGGACTAGTGAGTGTCAGAGCCATTATCCAAGATGATACAAAGGGAAAAGGCTGCTCTCAGGGACAGCACAGACAGCACACTTCCTGCATCCACTTAGCCTTTCCTATTTATTAATGAATCTCTTTAAACCTTCCTTAACTTCTGTGTCTGTTTCTGGGTCTTTAAAATGAATGGTAACTAACCTCAACAGAAATTAGTGGCAATGAACCGATTTGGAAATTCCGGGCTGATAACATTACTTAAAGTCATTGGCTAATAACCAATACCAACACCCTGTTATGTCATGGAAATAAAGAAATCCTTTGTATAAAAAATTAAATGACACACAAATAATTGACCACTCCAAGTTTTTAAACCAATGTGACACCAGATATCCATCCATCCATTTTCTACCAATTATCCTGTTGGGGGTTCGGGGGGGGGGGTCTGGAGCCCATCTCAGCATCTTTGGGTGAAGGCGGGGTACACCCTGGAAAAGTGAACAGTTCATCGCAGCACTGACATATAGAGACAAACAACCATGCACACTCACATTCACACCTACGGGCAATTTAGAGTGACCAATTAACCTAACCCCCAGTTTTGCATGTTTTTGCACTGTGGGAGGAAGCCGAGTATCCGTATAAGAGTATCCGGAGAAAACCCATGCAGGCACAGGGAGAACATGCAAACTCCACACAGAAATGCCGTGACCCAGAATCGAACCCAGGACCTTTGTGGTGCTGTGAGGCGACAGTGCTAACCACTGCATCACTGTGCCGCCCACACAAATATTGAGCCGATAGATCAGTGCATTCCTAGAAATTAGTTCGGAAAGAGGAACAGTGTTTGCAAGCTGTAACATTTGCCATAGGGGTTCTTACTAAGGACTGAGTGTGTAGAGTCCTAAACTTTTGCACATGCCACAACTGTGTTTAACATTATTTATTTCAACACCCAGGCATAAGCTCAGTAATGTTGTGTATGCCAGATGGTTTGAAAGAGGAGTAAAAGAGGCCATCTATGTCCACTTGGAGAAACCTTCTCTAAACCAAGGTGGTGGACTAAGACCCCACTTGTCTGCAACCTACAATGCTGTCTTGGGAGTCCTCCCCAGGCGGTTTAACCCTCATACACACCTGGGGCCATGTGATCCCAAGGTGTCACATGAAACCAAGGGTGAGGGGCAAACACTCTCGAGTGATTCACACCTGGGCTCATGTGACCTTAACAAGAGAACAAGACCCAGTGAACATCACAAAGGCAGACATCCAAGCAAAAGTCAAGCTAATTATGAAATAGACTGCACCAGGCCCTGACCATATCAAACCTACTGTAGGTATTCTAGAGAAAATACCTACATTCTAAGAATTCCTGGCAGCTCAAATAAACCAGCTGCTAACTGGGACCCACCCAGAGTGGTTAACTCAAGGCCAAGCAATTCTAATTATGAAGGAGGAGCCAGCACCAAAGGAGGCAAGCACGGGCTACTGGTTGTCAAAGTAGTCACTAAAGGCTGTAAGACCAAGAGGAACAACCTAGGTTTACTACATGAAAGCCTACGACTTAATGCCACAGACAGATACAGATTTCACCATATGGTAAATGTCCTTGCCCTTTCTAGTTATTTTGACCACCAAAAGCACTTTCACAGTGCAGATTTTCCATTCAACCACACACCAATGGTGCAGCATCAGAAGCAATTTGGGGTGTATCAGAGAAAGTCTAGATAATTTAGTTAAAGTTGTTTTATTTTTTCATTAGAACTTGGTTGTTGATTCAATAACAGCAAAAGTGAATCAAACCACTTTGAGGTTGGTTGAATTGCAATGATTGTACACAGATGATTTTATGTAATATGGTCAGTTGCTATTCTGCCAGATAATAAAATTTATCCAACATCTTAAGTTATTTTTATTGTTTTAATTAGGGGTGTGAAGTTTACATGGGACAAGTTAACAGCTTGAAAGAGACGTTAATGCCCAGATACCTGATACTGCCACTGAGAAGGGGGAGAGGTGGGTTTAGAGCTGGAGCATTTCAGTCATCAGCACATATTGGTAAAACTGTTGATTTGAGGTCATTTACAGTCTAGAAGATTTACAGGCTAGAATATGAAGTATTGAGTTTGATAGCTTCTTGTAATGAGGTTGAGGGATCTTTTAAATGAAATAATACGTCATCTGTATAAAGACTAATCTTATAGTGTATGATGAGGGTTTGAATTTCTTTAATGTTGTTGTACTCGCATATTGAAGCAGCAAGAGGTTTGATGAATAAAGAAAAAAGCGATGTGGAGAGTGGGCATCCCTGCCTTGTACCCCTGTGTAATGTGAAGCTTTGTGACGCTAACCCATTAGCAACAAGTGTGGCCATTGGTTAATTGTACACTCTTAATTTAGTGAATATATGATTCTCCAAAACTAACTTGGTGTAGTGTTCTAAAAAAAAAAAAAAACAGAGTCTTTGTCAGATGCTTTTTCTTGCATCATAAGACAGAGATTTATTGTTTCAGTTTGTTTTGGCACATGGATTAGATTAAATGTTATGTATGTTACTTGAAGACTGTCTTCCTTTCATGACTGGTCCTGATGGATTAGCGATGGAATTTAAATTTACATTCAGGTGGTTAGGGCTTGACTGATAATTTTAAGATCTGAGTTGATGAGTAATAAGGGTGAAAGCTGGAGCAGAGAGTTGGATCTTTATCTGGCTTCAAAAGCACAGATATGAGGACTGTGTTCATGTGTGGAGGGAGACATTTCGACCTTTAGCTGTACCAATGATATTTGGACTAGCAGCATAAACCCTATGCCTGTTTAATGGCACAGTGAATTGATGAGGCTTTTACTCTCTAGTGACTCATTCTCCTATCAAAGCAGCTTTGGGTTTTGCATACTAGCCATGCTATAGCTGGTGCGTTTGATGATATTTGGGGCGTTAAAATTGAAGTATGTAACTTTTATAAAGATAACTTGTTGTCATAGATAACTTGTTGTCAGGCAGCTCTCAGTCACCTGAAAGTCCAAACACCTAAGTCAGGATGCTGTTTGTTGTCAAATTGTAAAGGGTCTAATTTACCATCAATAAAAAACATAACTTTCAGAATTTTTATCAAAGGTTTACATTGCAAATGATGTAAGCACAACTGGTCTAAAATAATTAAAATCCCTTGATTTATTTGATTAACGCACAGGAACAATTGGTGATGTTTTCCAAAATGCTGATTTTGGCCACATTCAGCACTCATCTGAAGAAGATTTATAAACTCCTCACTGAGCTGGTCAACACAGTAAAACAAGTGTTTGACCACAGTTGAAGACAGGGACAGCAGCTTTATTTATGGTAACTCCCTTAAATAAAATTTAAATGTCAATCACTAAATCAATTAAAAAACAAGAGACTCTCTCAGTGCAGGAATATTATACAGGAAATCAGACCTTTCCCAAACAGAAAAAACAGAGTAAAATACATCTGCCAGGTCTGTTTTATCCACACCATTCACAGTGACAAGATGCTTATCCTCATAGGTAGACCGATTAATTGATGCCATGGATTTTACTCCCCTTCAGGCTGCTCTGAGGTAACAATGCTTAACTGTTTTTCAGTATCATATTTCCACCGTAACCTCTCTGGAAACAGCTTATTTCTGCAGGGTCACCAGAGTAGAAGATCCTATATTTTTTTTTGTTTAGAACTGATTTAAATTCCCTTTTTACCTGAAGTTTATTGTTTGCATGGGTAGCCACCTTTTTAGTTGGGATAAACATCCACACAAAAAGTGACGTAATATGAGACTTTGTATGTTCATTAACGTTAATAAAAGAAAGATAAAAACACTGCTAGTCTGTACATTCAAAGCTGTCTGTAGAGAAGAGGTGCTACATTCTGATGGGATTTTTACAATCTTTTCTTCATGCTCTAGGAACCAGAAACAAGGTTTGTATACAGGCATAAGATAAACACTGTTGTGATAAGATGCACCAAAAAAGGCATAAGTAAAGATCTGTAAACTCTGCTTAGTGAACCACAGTGCAGATCCAAGGTGATGTTCTTAAGTGTTATAGTACGGATTACAAATTGCTCATAAATTCACAATGTATTATGTAATTTACTATGATGAAAAGACAAATTTGGGTGCGCCAGAGCATATAGAGTTAAGTTTGTACATAATGTCAGCGATCAACTGAGCAGAAGCCTATGCATTTGCCCGTGGATGAATGTACACTCATGTGTGGAACAGCTTTTGAAATTTGTGGGGCAGATAAAAGGGGCTGGGAGAGATTAACAGTAGTTCCACATCTGGAGTGCATATCCTCTCTCTGACTACTACGGTGTTAGAGTACCTTTTGGTCTATGTAAAAACCACACACCTCCTCCATGACTTTGCCAGTGATGCCCAGTGACCAACTGGTCCAGGTGGATTGGGCTTCTAAACCCACTTAGCGCCACGTCCAAATCCAAGTCTGATTCACTGAGCCATGTTTCAATGAAGGCAGGAGGCAAATTTCCATAAATTCCTATTTAACTTGGCCATAGTCCAAAAGAGAGGAATATAACATTTTCAAAGTCATTTTAAAACAAAAACACTCTCGAGTGATTCACACCTGGGCTCATGTGACTCACATGATGCCTAGCCAGAGGATCGCCCTCCCAGGCTGGTGCTTTCAACCACATCCTCCTTGTTGGTGATTGTCTCCACCCATTCTGGGTTAAATACCTGGGTTTCCCGCACTGACCCTCAGAACTGAAGAAGCCTTTCGGATGAGAAGCGAAATGTCCTCAAACAAGATAAGAAGTCCAGTTGCTTCCTACTAAACACTCCAAGATTAAGATGACCTGGATGACTGAGAACCTTCACGAACAGACAGTCTCTACAGCAATTCCTGTGACTCTTAGGGATTTGTGGACTGTAAAAACCAAGAGCCACCAAGAACATCTTGGAAGCTGCTGGAAAAGCTTCCCATATGCTCGGGATAAAGAGGGGACTGATCACTCCAGGCTGTGTTGGCCAGGTCAGGGTGACCCAAATCACCCAATGACCCGTGGTCCATCACTGATGGTGTGTCCAGGTTCACACAGGTGTATCATATCTCTAATCTTATCTAATCAGCTTTTAACATCAACCCAGTCTACCTTTTTCTATATCGGGGGCACTGTTTTCAATCATTTCCATTGTTAGACTTATTTGTGTACATTTATCTCAAACTATTTATTCATGCTGCGGTAAATTGCTAAATAAGGACATTTCTTTAGAATACGTGTACACTAGGTTTAGTTGTGAAGACTGGGAAATGGGACTGAAAAAATGAAAAATGCAGAAATTTTCCTTTAATGTGATGCAGGATAACAGCTAATTTTAATATGAAAAACTGTTAATTGTTAAAGCTGTCACAATCACAGAGAAGGCAGATCTTTTTCTCTAAAAATAGGAAATATGCAGTTCATATCCATGTTTATCCAATTTAACTTAATCTCCACTTTATCTACTCACAGATTCATGTTTTCCTCACATAGACACAGACTTACACCTCAGGTCATTAACAGCAAACACAACCCTCCTCATTCCATTTCTCTAAGTTTTTTTTTACTAACAACATGTCATAGATCCCAAAATACCCAAAGCCAAATGTGATTTTATAATTCATTGTTCAATTTGTGTATGTCAGTGCTTTTTAAAATAACTGAAACTATTATTGTGCTAAATGAAACAAAAAAGGGCTCAACCACCTTAAGCCTGCATTACATCTGATAGGCTATATTTGGCCTGGATTAAAGTTAGTTTAAGAGCTACAAAACACAAGTCATTCAGCCTCTCTCTATCTTTCTCCCACACACACACACACACACACACACACACACACACACACACACACACACACACACACACACACACACACACAGCATTACTTACCAGTGTAAGTGTTGATGGTAAAGAAATTTTGTGGGTTTCCACTGACTATGTGGTAGTTGAGCCTATCAGCAGTGACAGGAGATGTCCCATCAGGGTCTTGGGCCCAGATATGGATCACAGAGACATCTCGCGGAGAGTTTTCGGTAACTGAAGTTTGATAAAATGGCTCTGTGGTCAGTGGCGCATTGTCATTAACATCATCCACCTGTATGAAGATCTCAATATTGGCAAACTGGGGAACTACACCACGGTCCCTGGCATACACTGTTAGCCAATATGAGTCTTTGGTCTCACGGTCCAGCATATCGGTGGTATAGATCATCCCTGAAAGAGGTAAAGAAAGAGAGCTTAATTTATGTGATTTTATTTCTGATATTTATTTCTCATTTTCCAAACAGAATATTCTGTATAATGGATATCCCTAAGCAGCTTAACATTAAAGTGCCACTATAAGCAGCTGGTGAGAGAGGTCAGGAAAACCTCAGGGTAAATCTTCAGTAGCTGTTCAGCAGCCATACAGTATAATATCCGGTCTCACTGCACTCACTCTCGAATCAGACACCTTAGTCTATGTGTACTAGCTATCCTGATAATGTTTTAGCATTCACACATCTACTACACCTGACTTTGAAACAACTTGTTGTAAAGTTATGGGTTAATGTAACTAAGATTCTTCTCTGACTCTTTCTCTTATATAGTTTGTGGCACATTTCCAGTCTCCTCCCATGAATACACACTTGCTCTGACGTCTCTGCTTTAAAATCATTTTTTGAAAAAGAAAAGGTTAAGGCCTGTCTGATCCCCAGTTTGGAGCATTACTATTCAATAAGCAGATAGAAATACATTGTATATTTGACTTGACAACAAGGGCCCTGCCTGTCAGCACCTCAGTGATGAAGGTAATATCTACATCAGGCTCTAGAGAGAAGAGAGCTCCGAGAAATTAATCAATTTAGATATTCATTGTTTGTCTCTAAAAGTCTGAAAAGCCAGCTGAATAGTCAGAAAACAATCTGAGCTATCAAAACCTATGCCCTGCCGATGATCAGATACCCCACCTCTATAATAACCTGGCCAAAGAAGAAGATAGAGGTCACAGATTTTGAGACAACAAAGCTCCTCACCATGCATGGAGGGTTTCACCTAAAGTCTAGCACCCTGAGGCTGTACACTACACAGAATGAAAGAGGCTGAGGACTAATGATCGACAGCCATTATCAAAGATAAAACAACAAAGATCCAGGAATTTATCAGAAAGTTGGCAATTAATGTTGACCTAGTTAAGTGAATGCCTCAGGCACCACAAATACAGTGAAGAGGAGGAAGGGGAAGAGGGAACACCATGGAGGGACCCTGCATGGCATGTACAACTGACAGAAGAAGGGGCTGATATCGAAGCAACATTCCAGTGGCTGGAGAAGGCTGATCTGAAGGACAGCACAGAAGCACAGAAGCACTAATCATGGCAGCAAAAGAAAAGGCCTTTAACACAAGGCCACACCAGGCAGGACTCAAGGTGCAGACTGTGCAGTTATTAAGATCGGAGCATTTCCTCCTTTTTTCATTATTTCATCAGAAATGAAAAATAACAGGTAAAGAAGATAAGTATAAGGAAATTAACTGTGTATAGAGGGTTCTTTGTGTTATATAATATTGTAGCAGACTCAAGTTCACATTAGTAATTATGGCAAATGTTTCTACACCTTTTAGAGAACCACTTTCTCAAATATTACAGCCTGTTATATTAATATGCATAATTGTGTATTTTTTCTTTTGTCACTAAGTTCCTCTGCTTAAATCCAACTACAAAGCAAAAAATGCAAGGCACATTTTAGATTTTTCAAAAAAAAAAAAAAAAAGCTCACCTGTCTCTTCATCAATGGCAAAACGTCCAAGGCCACTCCCGTCAAGAATATAATACTGGATTTCCCCATCTCTGCCAGTGTCGTCATCATTAGCAGTTACTTGGATTAGGGTAGTTCCAATTCTGGCATTCTCTTGAACTATTCCTGTCAAGGCAAACTGAGAAAAGTATGGAGCACAGAGGTTTTCGTTCACATCTATAACCTCAACCTCCACAAACGTGACAGAGAGAAGAGAAACAGGACTTCCCTTGTCTTTGGCCTTCACAGTGAGGTTGTAAAACTGCTGGGTCTCATAATCCAGCTCTTTTGTCAGCCGAATAGCTCCACTGGACCTGTCTATCGCAAACGATCCATTGTAGTCATTGGCTAGAGAGAACTGGACCTGGCCACCCAACCCCAAATCTGGGTCCTGGGTTTCTAACCAGGCTACAACAGTACCTACTGGAATGTCCTCCAGAGCCCTGGCTTTGTACACACTGGGAATAAATAGTGGAGGGCAGTCATTCACATCATCCAATATGATTTTTAAAGAAGTCACAGAAACCCTTTGGCTCCATTGCGGTGCCTTGTCCCGGGCCTCAATTTTGAAGCTAAAAGCTGAGGCAAACTCCCTGTCCAGTTGGCCAGTTACATACACTATTCCATTAGTGGAATTGATTCCAAACTGGGTGGTACTAGTCAAAATAGTGTAGACAATCTCACCATTGGGTCCAAGATCTTTGTCAGTGGCACCCACCTGGATGACATCTGAACCTATGGCTATGTTTTCAGGTATGACAATTATATAGCCACCATCTTGCAAAAACTGGGGTGAATTGTCATTAGCATCCTCTATGTAGACATTAAGGAAATTCCAGGCAGATTTAGGTGGGAAGCCAAGGTCATAGATAGTTATATTGAGGAGATAGTGATCCCTCTTTTCTCTGTCCATGGGCAGGAAGACACTGATAAGGCCAGTGTCAATGTCAATTGTAAAACAGCTGTCATTGTTTCCATCTGAGATAGAGTATAGAATCTGACCATTGAAACCTGTGTCACCATCATAGGCATTCACTTTGAAAACACTTGAGCCAACACTTAGGTCTTCCCGCACAGCAATATCTTTGGGAAAAGCTTTGACAAAGTGGGGTGTTTGCTGATTAACAGAGAAAAGGTCAATGAAACTGTCCTCAATTTTGCGCTTGGTGCTAGCTCTTGATTTTTTTAGTAACTTTTCAGCTAACTTTTGGGCTACCCTTGTCTCTTTACAGTTGAAAATCTTTGGAGATTTTTCTTCGACAAGTGAGATGTTAACAAACATAGGGTCCGAAAAGTTATCACCATCTGTGGCAGTTATTTTGAGACTAAAGAAATTTGTTGTTGAAATGGAAAGAGAACGCTGCAGTGAGAGGACCCCTGAATCTGGGTTTAGGCTGAAGTACCCCAATTCGTTCCCTGAAATTATTTTATATTTTACTAGAGCCAACTCATCAATGTCAATTGCAGACATTGTTGTAACCACCTCATTCAGTGGGAAATCTTTGGAGATAACTCCTTGGCATTCAATGTTCTCAAATAATGGATGGTTATCATTTACGTTTTCCAGGTGAATTGTTAAATTCACCTCACTTTCTCGCCTGTAAGGTGACCCCCAGTCAGATGCTCTAACAACAAACACAAAGCTCTCTGATGAGGATTCAAAATCCAACTCCTTAGTTGTACTGATGATACCAGAAAACTGATTGATTTTAAAAGGTAATGGCTGAAGACCTGATATGCTGTAAGTTATATATCCATTTTCACCTTTATCCTCATCCAGTGCAGAGACTGTTAATACACTAGTCCCAACTGGTACACTTTCATTGATCAAAATCTCATAAGAGGAGTGATCAAAAGTTGGTGTGTTGTCATTGGCATCCTGAATGGTTACCCGCACTTTGACTTTAAGCTCACTATCTATTTCCAGTACCTCAAAATTAAATACATGTTGGGTCACATGAGTAAACCAGCAAGTGGTAGAGATTACACCTGTTAAAGTGTTTATTTTAAAAAAAGCAGAGTCTGCAGAATGTGTGAGAATATATTCAACATCATCAGGCTCTGGTCTGATTTTTACAGCCTGCAAAATCGTGCCTGGTGGTGAAATTTCATTCAGACTAACATCATAAAAATCCTGTTCAAACTTAACTTCAGCTGTCCACTGTTTCTTGTCCATAATATGGATAACCTTGAAACCAGAAAATGTCTGTGGTGTTCCCCTGTCTGTAGCCTGCAAAGTCAGGTTACAACCATAAGGGAAATCTTCCCAATTTAATGAATCAGCAGCCCTTATGGCAAATTCGCTTCTGTCATGTCTTTCTACAAAAAAGTTTCCTGAGGGGTCTCCCCTCATAATGACCACTGAGTCTATTTCTCCATTTAAACCTTCATCTAGGTCCTCAACATTTACCATGGCATACAAAGGGTTTTTATCATGCCACGAGGGGCTATGGGTGACTATATGTATTACTGGGGCATGCTCATTCACACGCTCTACATAAACAAAAAGCTTAGCTGTGCTGCTGACTCCATTATTTCCGTAGAGCTTCATACCACGGTCCACTGCTAAGATTTCTAAGTCATACCGGTTCTGTTCATCAATGTTGAGCTTTCCACTAAGAGAAACCACTCCACTGGTTGGATTAACTACAAACACCTCCATTTTGTCCTTGAAAAAATAGTAAAACTCCCCATTGGCGCCAATATCTGCATCTGTGGCAGTAACTTGTGCTATGCTAGTCCTGAGAGGGGTGCTTTCTGCTATGGTGACAGAGTAAGTGGTTGGTGAGAACAAGGGTCGCAGGTCATTCATATCCAAAACCTGGATGATGACTTTAGTCCAGGTCTCAAGGAGAGCCTCTCCCTTGACAGACGCTTTCACTGTCAATACATAATTATCCTGAATCTCTCGGTTCAAAATAGCTGCATTTCCACCTTTAGTCCTTATGCGCAAGAAGCAGAAGTCGCCAAGCACATAGTCCTCTGCCTTGAAAAACCCTTCTTCGTCACCTGAGGTTACTCTGTAGCGGATTTCCCAGGAGCTCAGTACCAGGTGGATGCCCATTTTAATTTTGCTGCTAGCATAAGTCCGTGCTGCTGAGTTTTCATAGACTGTAGCATGGTAAACAGCCTGTGTGAAGCTAAAGTGAAGTCCATCCTGAAAGCCCCCCTGGGTGTTCAGGCCAGAGCAGGATGGTGGGTTGAAGAGTAGCAATGGCAGCAGCAAGACCAGGTTGAAAAGAGGGGCTTGCATGCCTGCCCACTGTCCCGTATTCACATCCATTCCATTATCATTTAATCCTGAAAAAGAACAAGAAAGAAACATTAAAAAAAAAGCAATTAGCCATAATGGTAAGATTCTAAATAATAATTACAAAAAATTATTTTCCTGGCCAAAATGCATGATGATGCTGCATGCTGAAATTAAGCTGCTGAAAGGATTTGCTGAATTACAGAAAAGACAAAGACAACAAGGACGTTCAGAGACACTGAAATATATTTTAGAGTGTATATTGCAAACATCATACACTAATTAATCCCAGAAAAAACTCAAGTATTAAAGTTATAAAAGTTAGGAATGACAATAACTGCTTACCATAATATCTGTAAAGAGATGAACCTTTTGATAGTCTAATGGTTTCAATCGGTGAAAAAATGTAGAATGGCCAGTGTATCTAGCAAAAAGCTATAATAATAATAATTAAAGCTGCAAAGCTGTGTTGAATGGGCCTTCACACCCATACTGCCTCAATGGAGAGACAGAGCTCAGAAAAACCCTAACAATTTTTGTAGCTCTACATCAAAAGGAGTGAGGGGATTGCATTGTTTAAATTTCACTCTGGGCTCAAAATTGACTCATTTTGCCACATCCATGGTGGTGACCACTGTCAGACCTTCTGGGTCTTGGAAAATCTGTCATTGATATGACTGTGTTTAGTGGACTTTTTATCTAACTTTTTATCTTCAAGGTTTCGTCTTTTACCTGACCAAGTCTGAGGTTATACAGAAAGTAGTTTCAGCCAGATGGGACCATGTAGAGTTTAGTTATAATAATTTAATTTGTTGCAGCAAAATATTGATATTTACTGTCCTGCCACGCCATACGTCTTGGGCTCTTGCACATGTCATCCAATTTTGGTACCTCTATTTAAAGAAGGCAGCCATGTTGATATTTCCTAGGGGGCGTTGTGGACTCATTCAACCACACCCACAGGTGTGACCACTGTCCAACCTTCAAGGCTGGACTCTTAACCACCTTGGAAGGTTTGACACTGATTCGATTCTTTCCAGTGGAGTTATGGCAATTTTTGTTGTCATTGTCCAACATTGTCATTCATCACACCATACCCACACCTATAGAAGTGAATTTGACAAAAACCCACAATAAAACACAGTGAATCATCAACATGTTAGGTTGTTTGTAACAACATTAAAGCTTAATCTGGTGAAGCACCTTGCAGCACCACATCAAAGTGTAAAATTTGTAATTTTCTTCTGCCAGTACGTAGCGCTGTAACTTCAACTGAGTATCAGTGTGTTGGCGTTTTCAGGGCAGCAAACTTACCCATCCCATGAAGTTTCAGGCTGATCAGACAGAGTGGTGTTATAACAATTTGATTTGTCACAGTGAATGATTGAAATTCACCGTCCTGTCATGGCCACACCCAATAACGAAAACTCATGGAGTTTGCAAAAGTACGTGTGCAAATTGCTCCAAATGGTCAACATCCTGTTTGATGTAGTTTGATGTCAATTATTATTTCTCAAAAAAAAAAAAAAAAGACTGTTTTAGTGCCCTCATTTAATTGACACCAAATTTGGACTGGAAAATCCTCACAGGTAAAGGATAAACAGTTATCAAAATCAAATTTGAACCGGTTGTGTAAAATTGAATTGTAACTCTTCTCTGCAAGGTCAGATCTGCTTGAAATACATGTGATGGATGCCAACATGCCAATATTGAGTTTCAGTCACAGCACCACCTACCGGCAACAGGAAATCCATGATTCTACACTTTGGCATAAACCTCATAGTTTTTTCACCATATGAAGGCAAAATGTTTTTAGAAATGGACAAATGTTTTGATGATTTATAGTTTTTAATATTGTGAGTTTTCATCAAACTGACTTGCTGTGGCGGGGCTAAGAATGGTTCCAGAATCCCTCACAGTGATCATTCTCATGGGCATGGCAAAATGAACCTACAGCACCCTCTACAAACTTCAACGAAGTAGCGCCATTAGTCCTCTTGACGTAGAAATCTCATAACTGGTTACAATGTGCCACGTCCCAAGACATACAAAAAAGTCTGTGGAGCCATGACCGAAATTATACACAAAGTCCGCCATTTGGAATTTAAGTTTAGGCTTTGGTGTTTTTGTTTGCAATTTTCTTGCCTTATACTTTTACAAATTCCTCCTAGAGGGTATATCCAAATGACTTCAAACTTGGTCAAGTTAAAAACAAGACCTTGGGGGTTAAAAGTTATTAAAAACTTTCATTTCATTACGTGAATAGTGTTGCCATAGCAGCACATCAAATATTGATCTTGTAAGTTTTTGCACAATCCATTCTAATTGAAACTTCGCAAAATGAATTATTCTTAAAGGTAAATAAATAAAGATGCCAAACAGCAGTAAAAGCCATTGTGCCACCTAGTAACAGGAGGTACACTTTTTCCTATCCTTTGCATAGTTTCAAAAAAAGTCACAAAACCACATGTATGTTCTAGGGAGCTGGAATTTTTATGTGCACATCTGGTTGAAAATGACAAACATTTCATACACTGCAACCTATGGTCTATTCAGAAGTCCATCACTCATATTTGTCACAATATGAAAAGTAATTTTACATCTATATCTCTAAATCACTTAGTTCAAATAACATGCATTCTTTCCTATATAGTTATAATGTCTATAAAGCTTGGATTCATATCAGTCAAACCTTTTGAAATACTTTGTAGTAACTGTTGACAACTGCTTGTTTAATTTACTGTCAATAGATGACAGTAAACAACCAAAATTATTACAGTATACTTTCAACCGTCAGGGTGAAGTGTGGTGTTTTTCAGATTCCTATTACAAATAGCTGAATTTTGAGAAAAGTATTTGAATCTCACTATTTTTGCTACGTCTTTTGATTTTCTTCAGTCTTGTCACCCTAACCCCCATTGTTCATTGGATTACTCTGACATTTTACTGTCCATATTACTGGATGCTGTTTACCAATTAGAAAGATGCAACTTCTGTTTTAACAAAAAAAAAAAAAAAAAAAAGACGTTTTATGCTATGAACGGACCCTTCAATTAGATTGAATTGATACACTTCAAATGTGATCACAGAAGGTCAGGCATTTAGATGAGTATCATGACGTTTCATCTACCTCCACTGACATGGCGAATCCTCTGTCTCTGGGTCACCTCACAAGACTACAAGCACAGGGGTGCAAGGGCCCGTTCAATACTGCTTGCAGCTTAATTAATTTTATTTTTTCAGAAAAAAAAAAAATCAGATTTTGAGGGCTTTCCTATGCTCAAAAACTCAAGAAACTTTGTACATGCGTAAAGCCTGGCAAAAATTTACATATGGTAATGGTTTGTTCGATGAATAGCGCCCCCTCAAGACTACCAATCACAGCAAATTGTAATGGCAAAATTCCAGTTTTCTATATTCATATAATATCCTCTTGTGGGCACACAATTAACTGCTCTAAAAGAATTGTTATGTTTGCAGTTGTTTCTTTCTCAAGGCCACCACTACAAAGAGGGCCTGTGTGCTACATCTCTTGCCACGTAGGCAGATGTAGCTGCACTTATTAGCAGGCGGATTTTCTCATGTTTTTTGTCACACACTCTATGCGCTTTATGACAGACCTATCTTTCTGGCAAGAAATAAAAGGCACTAAAGGACACTCTGTGTTCTTCAAAACTCATTAATTTCAGATTTCCACACCAGAACTAATTTCTGCAATTAAAGTTAGAAATTGCACTTTGCACAGTGAAATATGACCAAAACAGCCTTTTTTAACTTGTAAATTAATTTCTGATCAACATCTGATCAGTGACTTACTTTAATGATGCAGGTGAATATCACGTCACCATGTTAAGTTTTTGCCTGAAAGTGTAAATCACAGATTTCCACCACAAAGTCTCACCTAGATGTACAAAATGTGGTACACATGTAGATCAAATTTAAATCAAGTGTCAGGGTACAATGACCTCAACCTAATGAGAAGTTGGCCCACCCTTTTGAATTCCAAACCTCTTTTTTTTTTGTTATTTGCACACCTCATATTTTTACACTGTCCTCCTATTTCATCTTACTGACTTCAAAATTGGTGTGGACAGTCCTCACAGGTAAAAGATAAAAAGTTTTCATTACTTGGTGTGGCTGTGGTGGGATGGCAAAGATCAATCACTCATGATAAAAATCTAAGTATTCTAACTCCAATCTGCATTTCAAAATAACAAGAGGTTAAGAGTCCAGTCCAAAAGCCTTCACGGTGGTCATTCCCATGGGTGTGACAAGATGAGTGTACAGCACTACCTACCAAATTCCAAAGACGTAGACCCCCAAATCATTTTGGTATGAAGCTACAAAAATTGCTAGGGTTTTTCTGAACCCGGTCTGAGCCATGGTCGCCTCATTAGATGACAGACAGAGGCGTGTAAAGGCCCATTCAACACTGCTTGCAGATGTGCGAGGACCTATTGAAATTGCTCTTGATTATTTTTTTCCTTTCTTTTCCCCAAAGACTTGCATTGTTGGGGGCTTTGATATATGTGAAAACTCATGAAACTTTTGACTTATCAGTCCTGGTGATTTTTTTTTTTCTATTTCGCGATAGATCAACATGGGTGTGGCATGAACACGCCAACTCAATTCTACAAAGTGCAATCATTCTGAAAATTCATGTGATGGATAAGTGTCCCCCTTAAGATATACACACATGCCATTTAAGTTACAGCACCACTTAGTATAAGAAGAAGGGCTGAGGTGGTTTTTGTGGTAATGTGATTGGTATAAATTGTATTAATATCTAAAGGTCTAGTTGCATTTTGTGCAATAAACTTTGAATTACAAAGTTTCTTACGTGCATGGGGGTTAAATTGTAAAAGATAGCAAAGAGTGATTCCTGGGGCAAACCTGAACGAGAATAATGGCAATAATAGGCTGGTCTGGATTTTAATAGTAAGGGTACGTCTTCCTCTTTTTTTGGTATCTTGGGAGAGTAACTTGTTGAGCAGGTGGCTGTTACTACAGACCTCACAAATTTAAAGCAGCTGCCAAAGTGTGGCGTGTTTTGGTAAAGGTGTGTGTCTGTGTACATTTGTAAGTGCACCTGTTTTCAATCGGTGGCTATTTATTTACAGAAATGTGAACACGCCTTATTCTAATGTTCTTTGACAGCCACTTAGCCCCTGTAAAGTGATTAAACCAGGCTATTTAGTAAACATTTGAAGGAAATTGGTTCCGTACATGTCATATGGTATTGAGAATATCTGAATAAATAAATTACTGAAAATGTCTTTCTCTAATTACAAAAACAAAATTTTCTGATGAAAAACATTAAGCTATCATGTTTGTGGCATCACTTAATCTGGAACTCACTTAAAACAGATACTCATCCAAAGGAGTATCTTCTGAGGAAGAATGAATATACTTTTTAACATTAATAAATATCCCATGATGACCATCTGTACTTACCGATACTAATACCAATTCCTAGGTTATTATATCAGTCAGGCTAGGTATTTTACAAGCTCCAGGTATGAGCTCCTAAACTGCTGCACCTTTACTGACGTATTCATTAAGGATGGGTCAAGAGTGATCTATCTGACGAGTAGTCCTTGTTAAAGAACTCGATTGGTTCACAATGTCAGTCAAGGATTTTTTTTACTTCATTTTCACGTTAAATCAGCAATGGAAAATGAAATATATGACTTTTATCAAAATAAGTATTTTCATGCAAGTGATTATGACTGGTCCAGCTCAAACATGGACATGCCACATGCTTCAACCATCTGTTGTTTTGTTTCTGCAAGTATGTAAGCTAAATTGTAAGTAACTACTGGTAGTAGTCAATTCTCAAAAGTAATTTACTGTTCTTATGTTAAGCAACTTAGTACAGTAGTTAGCACTGTATTGTAAGTTAGTCCATTAGAAGCAACAGCAAAGCAGGCTGAATCAGTATGCTGTTAAATACTTCCAAGCTTAAATTACAGTACGCTACAGTATTTTTGGGAATTTTGCTAAAAGAGTGGCATAGTTTTTAACTTCTACAGTTGGCAGTTTCTGTTCCACAGTTATGGTTACTCTAAATTGCACTTAAGTGTGAATGTGATCGTGAATGGTTTGTCTCTATTGTCAGCCCTGCAATGAATTGGCGACTTGTACCCCACCTTTTGCCCAAATATGCTGAGATAGGCTCCTTTTTCAGAGAAAAACGTATGGGATTCATATGGGATTCCTGAAGGGACTTAATTTTTTTCCTAACTTTAGTTCAAAATATCATAAAGTTGTACCCAAAAAGTTTTACTGACATGATACCAGGGGGATCAGTTTTAGGTGGAGGTTATACATCAATTATGATCCAAGTGAAAAATCACATTGAGAATGTGAACTGCGATACAAGCTTTGCATGTCACAAACCCTCTAGATCCAGTCATACAAACAAGAGGGGTCTGACATACACGTGTGATTGTACAAAATTTCAGCCAGAACTTTCCCCAGAAGTAACTAATGAGACAATGGAACATCACCACCAAAGACTGGAGAAGATTTTAAAATAAGAGGGGTGAAGGCTGAGGTGAAAGAGGAATGGTCAAAAATCTAATGGAGCTCACATCTTGCTTACAACACCATCATACACATTCAATTCAACCAACTAACATCAAAGAAATGAAAAGCAAACGGCCTTTGCTTTTAACTCCAATATACATATATGCTCATTGTGAATTGCTCATACCTTACATCATGCCTTGGAATTCATCTGGAGAAATGTGGGAGAGCTATCACAGAATACAGCTTCTAATATCATATTTTGGAGAGGATCTAAACAGGCTGGTCCTTCTTGCAGATTTAAGTGTATAATCTATTTTTTTGTGCCATGTTTTTAATTTGTTAAAAAACATACTTATTTTACCTTCAGTCTTTTGGAGATTCCCAAGAATCTCCAAAAGTAGAATGGGAGGCAGAGCCTTCAGCTATCAAACTCCTGTCCTGTGGAACCTTACTCCAGTCTCGGTACAGGGGCAAACACACTCAGATTTTAAGAGTAGGCTTAAAACTTTCCTTTTTGATAAAGCTTATAGTTAGGGCTGGCCTATCTAGCCCCTAGTTATGCTGCTATAGGCTTAGGTTGCTGGGGGAACACTCCATGATGCACTGAACTCTCTTCCCTGCCCCCTCTGATTCTGACTCCATCTCCATCTTTGCTTTGAATACTGAAATGTGGTTATAGTACTGAGGCAGGATGTTCTTCAGTTTACCAATGAAATCTGTTTTATAGATGGCATCAGTGCACTTGAACAGTACACTTCACTGTGATTTCTGATTTCAATAATTATAGATTACCCTAGCCACCAGCATTTTTTTTTTCATCACAAAAAAGGGGATAATTGTGCAGCTGAATCAGGCCCTATTTAATAACATTATTTTTTTAAAAACCAAACTACCCCTTTAATTTTTCAAAGTGTTCCCAATAATATCTCAGTCAGTCTCTAATCTTAGACTGTTTTGATTTTAGTCACTTTATTGGTATAACTCCAAAGCTGCAAGTTTGTGTCCAATAAGATGGGTGTGGTCATCCAGAAGAAGTCTTCTACAGTCAACACAAAACTCTCCACACTAATGACACTACTGAAGAAGCTCATTTACTTTGAATGGGACTTCATATAGGTCAGTGAACTCTGTTTCATGTGTCTCTCAATATCTGTGCTGTTTTGACAGGTGGTTATTGCAATATTAAGTCACAAGAGACATTGATATCATCAGCTTTATAAGCTTTGAGTAAGAATGTATATTGTACATTTCTGAGTCTAGACTGTGTTGTGGGGTGATGTCAGATGTGGCAGTGGAATCCTATCCTCTGTGGTTGTGTTCTTAATATCACAATAATTCATTTTTGGTGTTACTGCGACAGCCCAACTGGAAATTCCATCCACACTTCACACAGGGATGAAGGAAGCCTTTTAGGAGAACAATACAGATGAACAAAGAGGCAATGCTTGCATACACCATGAATAACAAACTGATGCATGAACGTCTGCTTAATGATCAAAAAGCTGTAAGAAAGAGTATATGGACAAGATGAACCTACAAGGGCTCTTTGGTGTCCATTGTAATGAAATTTCATTGCTTTGTTAAATTACATTGTTAAATTGCTTCAATTTCCCACTAAAATGTTCTATCTTATTCTATTCTATGACCAAAGAAAAAACTGAAAAACACATGAGAACAAAAGACTTGGCCAGTGTGCTCCTATAGAATTGTAATATAGACTGGTAACGATCCTATTTGTAACCTTTAAAGGAAGGTTTACCTTTGATGGAGACACATAAATGATGAAAGTGTGAGGAAGTGTCATAGAGAAAGAAAGAAGTTATTTTTGCTCCTGTGTTTAGTATGCACAGCCATGCTCCTAGCAGTAGCATGTAAAATATTGACAGCAAAAAGTTGATAATTTCAATTGTGACTTCTGAGCTCAGTCTAGTGAATTATTGACAACTGCACAAGATGTATCCTAGTAGCCTATAGGCCCTGATATCTGCTATGGGACAAAGACTTTCAGAGTAGCTGCCTTTAAAATGAAACTCAACTTCTGCACCCACTCCGCCCAGTGTTATGTTTCATTGTTCTGACACACTGCTGCTATACTCCTGGTCTGTAAATCCAGGTTACACAAAATGTGATTTTTCTGTTTGTTTGTTGGTTTTTCAAAATAGTGTTTGACATCAAATACAATGGGGGGAAACTTTAAGGAGAACAATACAGTGCCTAGCATGTCTTTAACAATTAAAGTGTACTAAAACAATGGGATGTCAGCCATTTCTATGGATGGCCACTCACAACAAAGGGCAGATTTTACAGGGGGGGTAGAGGTTCAGCAAAATTTGGAATTGGGGTTGGTAATAGAACGGTTAATGTTGCAGGAGTATTATGTATTCTATCTTATACATGACATAACAGTAATAATATGTTATTATGTAATAAAGACAATGACA
>KV751336.1:3413438-3427592 GCA_001698575.1 Mola mola
GTGCATTGGCTTATAGGTTTCCTCCCGGCATTTCTAACGTTTGGGTTGACACTGAAGAAGCTCCTATTAAGTAGATCAATTAGTATTTCTAAGTAGAGATGGGTATCGAGACCCGGTTCCAAAGTTTCGATTTTATATAGGTATATACAGTATATCGTCAATGGCTTTTTTTTCATGTTTTCTGCACTCACAAAACGCGCAAAACAACATGAGCACTTCGGAATGATCCACTTCAGCACTATCAGCATCTCCTAAATTTTTTCGGCTGTTCATGTGCCAGTATGCGACCCACGGAACTCATTTACTTGCAGCACTACACTTTGAAGGGTAAATAGTGACAGTGACACCCTATTCACCCAGTGTGCATGGATCACACATTGGAACTGAGAGCCATTTCGGAGATGTATTTGGGACCTGGAAAAAGGAGCATGTCTTCAAATGCTCGATTAAGCAATGAAATCCCAAGTTTTTCACATGACACGTCTTCAAATGCTCTATAAGGTTGCTTGTGTTAAACTGGCAACTACTGGAAGGATTATTGAGAGTAAAGTATCTCAAATAACAGTCATATTGCGCAGTTCTTTGTCGCTGCTCTTTAACAGTAGTTGCTAGTATTGGCACAGGGCAACTTCTGGTGTCAGCTTTTAGAGTAGCAAAGAAGAATTGACTGTTCCAGAGTAGTGGCTGGATGCTGGTTTACTGGTATCGAACAGTCCATATAGTCAGTACTCGCCAAATCCGATACCAGCATTTTCTGCGGTATCGGGAGTATTTCTGATACTGGATACTGGTGTCAGAATCGGAACAACTCTACTGAGCATTGGTGTTATCTGATGCTTCCTTCTCCCCTAGGCTCTCCCAGTACTGCTTAGCCTGACCTCTTGGTGGGTCTGTACTCATCTTTTTACTCTCCCACTGAGAGTACACTTTGAAACGTTCAGTAGCAAATATCCTGTTTATCCTCCAGGCTTCCACTTCGCTAGTGTACCTCTTCAGGCGCGTAACCAGGGCTGTGAGCTTTGGCAAAGGCTTACAAGATAACTGTTGCCGTTGCAGCTTATTGGGTTCATTGATGGTCAGTAGGGATACTTAGCAGTGCCGCATTCACATCCTCTAGCAGACTTTCAGAGTATACTTTGCCGCCTTGGTAACCATTCCCCAGGGTTCCAGGTATCCATTTTAGCTATGATCGTCTTTCTCAGGTCAGCCGCCCTTGTGTCAATGTCATAAGGCCTTGGAACCCAATCTCCGAGTGTAGGGGTGCTATTCAATCTGCTGATAACCAAACAGCTGCAATGTGCAGGACTGGACATTGCTGTGAGGAGGGAGAAAAGAGGAGTGAATGCAGACAGAGCCAAAAGAGCTAAAGGCAGCACAGTGGAAAAGGGCAACGAAGTTCTGCCTCGCAGCAGAAATAAACCAACTTTCAACACTATTTGAATTAAATCCTTACATCATAGTGAACCAAAAAGGACACTCAGTGACCCTCAAAAAGGACAGCAAGAAGATAATGTGTAATGTGTCACAAGTGAAGCAGTGGATTCAGCCTGAAAGAGAGACAGTCATGCCATTTTGCATGAAGAGAGGCTGGACAACCAACCTGCTGACAACCTGCATACTAATGTCCTGTTGAAACCCGTCAAAAGGACATTAGACAGCAGATAGTCAGGAGATTGCAGACTTGGACAGACACTGCCATATTGGATCAGAATAATCTAAAAATAAAATGAGGCCTATTCCTTAATTTTTGCTGGACACTGAAAACCTTTGTGTTTGAGACCAAAACATGAATATGAGACAAGAAATCTGTATTTCAGCTTTTATTTACAGGTATCTACATCTACATCTCATACACAACTTAGAAGATAGTCATTTGTAGATTAAAATGAATAATAGCCTGTGACCCATTGACATCACCAAATGTTCGTATGTTCTTCTTTTGTGATGCTTTTCCAGTCCAGATTTTTCAGTTTTTGTTTGTGTTGTGGGGTTCATCCCCTTAGTCTCCTCTTTAGCAGGTGAAATGCATGCTCAATAGTGTTCAAGTATGGAGACTGACATGACCAGTCTTAAACCTTCCACTTCTTCCGCTGATGAACTACTTGTTTGTTCCAACAGTTTGTCTTGGGTTGTCTTGCTGCATAATAAAGGATCTCTTATCAGTTTGTTTGCATCTCTCTTCAAAATGGCAAACAAAATGTTTCTGTAGACTTCTGAGTTCATTTTGCCCATGCCATCATGTGTGATCTTCATCAATGAAGATCGATCATTGAGCCAATCCCCCAAGAAGCCATGACATTATCTCCACCTTGTTTCACAGATGAGATTGTGTGTATGGGATCATGAGCAGATAATTTCTCTCTCCACACATTAGACTTTCCATCACTTTGGTAAAAGTTAATCTTTGTCTCATCAGTCTAAATAACTTTGTCCCATAATTTTTGAGCTTTATCTCTGTACTTTTTGGCATATTCCAATTTAGCCTTCATATTCTTTTTGCTAATGAGTGATTTGCATTTTCTGGTGAAACACCTGTACTGTTGATCCTCTGCAAACAGTGGATTTTGATACCTTCATGCCTGCGCTCTGGAGATTTTTGGTGATGTAAACTGACAGATGTTTAAGGGTTGTTGGGTTTTTTTCAACTCTCACAGTGTTTCTGTCATCAGCTGCTGCTTTCTTTGGTCAATCGGTTCAACATCTATTACTCAGTACAGTGGATTTTTTTTCTTCTTAAGTACCTTACAATAGTACTGGCTATGGCCAATGTTGCAATAAACATCATCTTCTCTAATCTTCAAAATTGCTTGCTTTTTTCCCCCATTGACAGCTCACTGGTCATGCTGATTACCCCTTTTTAACTATAATAACATTCTGCACAGGGAAAATCCAAAGCTATAACTGAAATTAAACATTCAGGGCTATTTATTGCTTGAATAATAAATACAATATAACACTGATGAGCAACAAAAAAAACACCTGTCAGTCACAAGTTCCAATAATGTTGCTCACTAGAAAAATGGGTGGGTTCACACAAAAGATGCTATTTAAGCTGTGTAACAAATCTAGATGTAAATGGGATGAAAGATGAAAATATAAATCCCTAGTCTCATATATATCTTTTGATCTCAAACCCATTTTTTTCAGTGTACAGTCAAGTTAAATGAGAGTAAACATTTTGACTAAATCTTGAGAAAAATGTAATGACTAACTAGACTTAAACTTATATGAATTCAAATTACTAAAATTTGACTAAAACTAATAAGCATTTTCATCTAAACACTAAGACTAAATCTTAAATATCTGGCTAAATTAACACTAATTTGAGGAGTTTTTTAGACAAGTAAAAAAAAGGACAAAAGGTCAATGTCCTGTTATCTGGTAACATATTTGAAAATGATATACAGTAAGTAACGGACATCAGTTATACAAATCTGTTGCAGCTGCTTTTTTTGGTAAAATGATTTCTAAAGTTATTAAAGTAGTTCACACTACAGAAAATCAGTATTTCGAATCAGCCAAATCATTGTAACCGGTGCATCTCTAATGAAGACCAAGGAGTACAATGCAAGTTAAAGCTGAAAAAAAACAAAATAAATCAGAGAGATAGCAAAACCTGAGTGGCCAAATCAACAATTTGGTACACTCTTACAAAGACTGCACTGGTGAGCTCGACAATGTCAAAAGGCCTGGAAGACCATGGAACTCAACCAAAGCTGATGATCGCAAAATCCTTTCATTGATGAGGAATAAAAAAAAACCTTCACGACATTGAGACAAATCAAGAATACTGCCGAAGACAGGCATATCATTGTCAAGTCTACAGAAAGGGGACACCTTAATGAATGTAAATATGGAGGGTTTACAACAAGGTGCAAACTACTGGTAACATTAAAGAACAGTTAAGTCTAAATTTTCCTTAATGTCTAAGTCAGTCAGCTCATCTCCACACAATAGATCATGCTTTTCAGTTACTGATGAAAAAAATGTAGTCAGAAAGACCCACAAACAAGCAGCAACTGAAGGTGGCTGCAGTGAAGACCTGGCAAAGCATCTCTGGGGCCCCATGGTTTCCACAATCACAGAATCACGGATGAAATTGCAGAATTGTAAAAATGTAATCTACTGTTAAACAAGGAATATCACAGAATTGATCATAATTTGACTCTAACTCTATTCTCAGGAAAAAGAGGAACAGTTATCGAGGGAGAACATTCCAAGGGGGTCGTTCATGTGTGGGACCACCTGTAGTCACTTAAAAATACACTCTCACCCCCCTCCCAAACAATGCAAGCATGTTGAGACCCCAGCTTAGTCGCCAAAAAAAACTACCAAACTCACCTCACCTTCCACATAACAGAGCTGAGCACTTTCCTAACGACTTCTATTGGTCAGGTGATAAACTGATTTGTAAATTCTGTCAATGTACTGTTGATTGGAAATGCAACATACTCTCCCTGATGGGTCTCTCTGAATTCCAGTAAATTAAAACTGAAAAAACAGAATTTGGAAATTCACAGGGCCCTACATATACAAGGAGGATACTCTATTGTGTCCATGGGCTACAGACTTCAGGTAGTCAATGACTGCAACGGATTTTCATCCAAGTATTAAAGACTATGCTTATATAAATATTATCTGTCCAAATACTTTTGAGCCCCTGAAAATGGAGATACTTTATATAAAATGGCTAAAATTCCTAAACGGTAAATGCCATATTTTTGAGAAACCTCTTAAATTAAAGCTGAAAGTCTTCATCTCAATCGCATCTTGATTGTTTTATTTCAAATCTATAATGGTGGTGTACAGAGGCAAAATGACAAAAATTGTTCCTGACTATATAACAGGTATAAACACAGATGAAAATAACAAAGAGAGACAGCACTGCTGGGCATCAGGGAAGACACCACCACCATTCAACAACATTCCAGCAGTTTCTGGAAACAAAAGCAGTCACACCCACACCCCCATGCACTAGCCAATTGCAAAGAGATTGGCAACAAAGCACCAGTAACAGGCGACCCCCTGAGTCTGGATAAAAGGGAGAAAGCAATTCCCTAAACCCTCTCCCTCTCTCAGTTTTTCTCCCATGCACACAGAGGGAGCTGCAGAGTATTGGCATTTGGCACACACAGACACTCACAAAACCCTTGGGACCCTAGAGATGAAGAAAAAGCACTGGGAAAGGCAGAGGAGGAGGAGGGATTTGCAGGATGCCATTTTCAAGCAGGCGGCCTGTGGAATATGGACCTCAGGGAGAGAGGAGAACAAAAACCAGGGTGCAAAGGCCTCCATGTTTTCCCCCCTTCTCCTCTTCCATGTGGAGTTCGGAGTGTTTGGCAGAGAGGCCAGCTAATACAGGAACAGTACAGCAGCTCCTCTGCAAATTCTCATGCACCCAATTTCTGCAGTGACGCCATCAGAATTTATTATAGGCAAGATGTAACTGCATTCAGGCCTGTAAAGTCAGGCTGAATTTTGTTAAATATCAGTAAAACCCTGTATAAACATGTATATATTAGTCCTTGATTAAAAGACGCAAGCATTTAAACATGGTGTCTACAATTTGAAGATGAATCTTAAATTAAGTGATGGAATAAACAGATCATTATCATTAAAGTGAACAAGTCTGAACAATGCTTTTCAAATTTGCAGATTGAGAAGTACTCGTTCACACCTCTCACCCACACTAAAAGACTACCTACCCCCGAGCCCCCGGCCGGCATGGAAGATCTGTGAGGAGGATGCGTGTCGGCTCTTTCAGAGACAGAAGATCAGGAAGGCTCCAGGATCTGATGGTGTGTGCCCCTCCTGTCTGAGAATCTGTGCTAACCAGCTGGCGCTCATCTTCACCCAGATCTTTAATCTGTGTGAGGTGCCATCCTGCTTCAAGTACTCCACCATCATCCCAGTCCCCAAGAAGTAATGATTAAATGAGGCCCGTTGCCCTGATGCCTGTGGTAATGAAATCCTTTGAGAGACTGATGTTGAGCCACCTGAAGGACATCACAGGCCCCCCTGCAGGGCCCCTGCAGCTTGCTTACTGGGCAAACAGGTCAGTGGATGATGCAGTCAACGTTGGGCTGCACTACATCCTGTATCACCTCGACTCCCCAGGGACATACTGAAATCCTCCACCAGAAGCTCACCCAGCTCATAGTGCCCACATTCACCTGTCAGTGGGTCACCAGCTTCCTGACTGACAGGAGGCAGCAGGTGAGGCTCGGGAGCATCACTTCCAGCACCCGGACCATCAGCACTGGTGCCCCCCAGGCGTGTGTCCTCTCCCCACTGCTCTTCTCCCTCTACACCAATGACTGCGCTTCAGGGGACCCCTCAGTTAAACTCCTGAAGTATGTGGACGACACCACAGTCATCGGTCTGATCCAGGACAGAGTCCGCATACAGACGGGAAGTAGAACAGCTAGTCCACTGGTATAGTCAGAAATACATGGAGCTGAACCCGCTCAAAACTGTGGAGATGATAGTGGACTTCGGGAACACCTCGACACCACCCTGCTCGACATCCTCAACAACACAGTCTCACAGTGTCCACAATTTCCTGGGACCTGAAGTAGACTTCCCACATAGACATTGCCCGGAAGAAGGCCCAGCAGAGGTTATACTTGCTACGACAGCTCAGGAAGTTTAACCTATCTCAGGAGCTGCTGATCACATTCTACACCGCCATCATCCAGTCTGTTCTCTGCAATTCCATCACTCTCTTGTTTAGATCACCCACCAAACAGGCCAGGAACAGACTGCAATGGACAATCAGGATCATTAGGGCCGATGTGCCCTCAATCCAGGACCTGTACTATTCAATGGTCAGGAAACAGGCAAGTAACATCTTTGCGGACTCCTCACACCCTGCACACAAACTGTTTAAAGACCTCCCCTATGGTAGGTGTTACAGAGTTGTACGCCAAGACCACTCGACAAAGAGACAGTTTCTTCCCCCAGGCTTTCGCTCTGATGAACTCCTAACAGTCACAGAGCATCAGGAAAACTTCTTCACAATAACAATCTACCTCATATGAATATTTGCACATCCCTTCATTGTATCTACTGTTTGAAATATAAAAATATACTCCTTATAATTGCACTAATCATGCCCTACATTGTATTGGACACAGACTTCTATCTTTAGTCAATTTATATTATACTTTATTTTATTTTGTGTATTTTGTACATTGAAAGCGAAGTCAACCAGAGCGAAATTCCTTGTTTGTATTCACAAACTTGACCAGTATATCTGATTCTGACTCTGATGAAATTCCTTTCACAAAAGTTGCTGTGTAGAATACAGGTGTGACAGGATTTCATGCCATGTGATCTTGCAATATTAAAATGTAACTATATTCCTTGTTGAAAGAAAAGCTGTCTCACGAAGAAGTGGCCCATCAAAACTTCTATGACCTGCGGAGAGTGGCAGTACATCTATGTTGCATCTAGTCTGTTGGAAACCAAGAAGAAGAAGAAGCATATCCAGCGGCAACCAGTGTGACTTCAGGGTCTGGGAATATTAGCACTGAAGATGCCCCCGCCACTTTTAGATCATTTGTGTGGCAGTCTTTTGGGTACCTCGTGGAAATATAAAAATGGCAAAAGAGTGACAGACAGACACAAACAGTATGTAAGCACAGTAACAAAACACTGCCTTACACCCTAGCTAACACGAGTACTATGCAAAGACATCTACAGAACCACCACAGCCTCTCAACTAAAGTCAACTTCCACTGTCAAGGCCTAGAGTCACGGCAATAACAAGAGACATAAGCGTATTCATTACAGCTGATATGAGGCCATTTTTCTGGAGGGAAATCAGGGATTTTGGCGACTAATTTGTGCATAGCTCATGCATATGGCCCCAGCCAGTACTTCAACATTAATTTATGGGTAAACCAACATCAGTGCCAATGGTTGATCCACTCATAAATTTGGTTTAATTTTGCAAAGCAAATCAACATTTTTTTGAAGTCTCTCAAAACAAATATATTTTGGAAGGACATAGCAAAACATGATCAAATGCTAATGATGTATAATAATATCTTAAGCTGAGGACATTATATGATGTTTACAGACTGGTTAAAATGTCAATGTTTTATACATCCATATTGTTTGATTATTATATCAATATTGAAAAATCAACTTACATTGTTTCAACCACAAGAAATTTGTAAGCTTTAAAAGGTGCTGTATTAACAAAATTTCTTCTTATTGGAACTTTGTTATTTCAACATTAAAGGTCGGTCATGTGTTGTCTGGGACAGTTAGAAAATATTTCAAAATGAACCTGCACTCTTTTGTAAGTACTGCATGTGAGTATGACAATTATCATCAGTTAAACCAGCACGATAATGCAAAATTTATTTGATAATAGAGAACAGCCGAGGCTCTGTTCTGTAAACATCTGTAAAAGCTGCAAATACAGAAATAATAATAAATTGAAAAAGAATTTGTTTTGATTATTTTCCATTTGAATCACTAGCTACAATAAACAGCCAGGAGAAGCAGTGTTATTTGCTACAGTAAAAATTAGCATGGCAAGTCAAGAGCGCTCCCCGAGCTGAGTTTCAATCAGCTTGTGCAAAACTTGTCAAATATAGGTAGATATGAAGGAGATGTGGAAATAAGAGTTAATGAGGAAGAGGAGCAGAAATACAGACTAAATATCGGGCCTGGAGCTGTTTGGTTATTTGGCTGCCAGGCAACCTGTCCAAGGTGATATAGACTATGACATAGAGTTCATAGATGAATGTGCACAGGTAGGCTACATGTGCACTTGTGTTTGCTTGTTGTAAAACAGATGCGCACCATAAGGCTATTGACTGGATATCTCAATTTAATATCTTCATACATAATGATGACATTTGCAGATTCCCCATAATAAAAAATTCAACCATTATTGGGTGTATTTCAGCCTTCCTTTTCACACCATCTCACTATATTACACTGAATGCCTTCCAGACCAGCCCCAGTTGTTTGTTTTTTGTTTTCCATCTGTCTGTCTGCACCTACATACACATACACGTCTTCAGTCCAACATGTCGGCAATGCCACGCGTTGTCTGGGGGGCTCCCTCCCTCTCTCTTGGCAAAAAAATGATAAAGGATTCTTCTCCAAGGATTTACATCTGATGAGCAGACATTAAGATTTCTTGATTTATGATTTTTGATTTCTTTATTTCACTCACTGAGCATCCGACTGACAGCAGCGGGCTGTGCCATTAGCTATGTTGAAGTAATTAAATTAAGTATGAACTCACAACAGCAGGAAAGCCTGGTTTATGTCGTCAAAAGGAAATTTATGTAAGGATGCAAATAAATTCCCATATTAAAGTTCACACTAAAAATGTCTTTATTGTATTCATGGTGTAAAGAAATAAGAATACAATTATAAGAACAATTTGGTCCATACTGCTGTTTGGACCGGACTCTTGCAGATCCAATGCAAATAAAGCTGGAGTCGAGTCGCCCGATGCTCATCAGCTGACAAATATTTTCCCTCCACACGGCTGCAGTTATCGCTGAGTACAACCATTCAGCTAAAGCACCTTACACTCAGTAGCATATTGCTCTACTAGATGGTATGGCTCAGTACGCATACTGCCTGCTACACTCTTGCTGATTTAAAAAAAAAAAAAGAAAGCATCACGGGCTATGGCAACCTCTCGCCCGCATTTGAAGGAGCACGTTTGCATGCACATTCTGACTTTACCCTCTGATCTCAGCTTGTACTACGGCTACACCCGCGCTACTCACCCAGCCTTGATGCAGAATACCCAAAAGAAAACGTCCGTCCTTGGCAGTACCATCCACACACCAGCGGAACTATTCTGTGATGGACTGCTGTCTGCTGACTGCCGTTTCGCGGTCTCTGCGTACGACTGCTGCCTGTTGGGCCTGCGCGTCCACGACGGGGCGGGGATGCGCCTAAGGTGCACGAGCACAGTAAAACCTACTGCAGAATCTGTAAACTATTGGTCTATTTCCTCCTCCGCAGAAATACACGACCACTAATCAAATAAAAAGTAAATAAACAAATTATCGAAAATAAATTAAATGGCCATTAATGTACAAAAAACTATAGAAACATAAATATATTACCAGTGGCACTACAGGTAAAGGAGTACTGACTATAAAAGTTTATTAATCTTTTAATCACAGAACCATCAGAGTCATAGTGGTATGACAAGCCGTTTTAACATTTAATCGTTAGTCTGGATATGTGTTACAAATATCCATAACCCAATTCTTCCTGGTTATAATGAACGTTTTGGATATCTACAACTGATTTCTTCCTGGGGGGGCGGGGGACATCACTCTCCTCATTCAAGTTTATGGAGTTTCTCTATACAGAAATCTCTAATTCAGTTTCGGACATCTGAAATGTGAATTGTGGATATCTGAAACTAAATTATGACTATCCGTAATTGCGTTCAAGATATCTTCAACGCCCCCTCAATTAGAGATATCTATATTGTAATTTGTAGATATCCAAAATTAAGTTCTCCAACTGCAATTGTGACTAGTCAAAATGTTCTTTGTCGATATCTCCGACTGGAATTGTGGAAATCACAAATACAATTACGGATATCTGTTATGTTACAGATATCGCTAACTAAAGTTTTGATTAGGGGAAATTACGTTACAGATATATGTTATGTCATAAGTGACGGAAAGTAGGAGGAGGGATTTGTCGTAGACAGGCACCCCACATATTCGGACTAGCTATTCAATATTAAAATGGCTTGCCATTCGCGCGCCGGCTGAAACTATCATTAAGCATAGCAGGGCATCCTGAAGAAGCCGCTGGAATTGTATTTAGTCACAAAAACAACCCCTGTTTCTCCTGCTAACAACCACGCCATTTTCCTCCAGTAAACTTGGACTGGTATCCAATGGGAAGCCTTCTATCAAGAACATCAGCGCAGCAATCTTGATGGGTCAAAATCAAGTTTTGACTAGACAAGATGACGTTACAGATATCACTAACTCTCATTCTGACTAGTCAAAAACAGAGTTAGAGATATCTCTAACTCTTATTTTGACTAGTCAAAATGTAATTATGATTAATCAAAATGACGTTGATATCTGTAATGTCAGTTCTGGGTAGTCAGATTTAGGCATTAAATGTTAAAATGGCTTGCCATCATAGTGATCCATGTTTCCAGATTTGGGTGTTGCTGATAATGTCCAAGAGTATGTGGAATCTGTTGATACAGGGGTATGTAAAGTCTAATGATTCAAAAACAGGTGCACTCTGTTGGTCCAGAAATCACTGTAATCCATGGATCCAGATTTGTGCTGGGCCATCCAGACTAGGATTCAAGTCACTGGCTCTCCTATCCCACTGAGGGCAGTTGGCATCAGGCAGAAACACAGCAGCTGCTCGAACTGCAACCTATAAAAACCTGCGAAGCGACAAAGCACTATCAGGTTCGGGAAGCCGAGGCCCCAATTGTACAGAGTCACACAGGGGGCTTTCTAAATCAGTAGTCCTTTTAATAATAAGGTCAAACCAGGAATTCAAACTATGCAACTCTACAGATAAGGATAAGGCAAACTCAGTAATCGGAACACAGAATAAAGATTGGACACAAGGAGACCTACATGGACTATATGTTTGACTGCTAGCTAGAAAGACAAGACAAACTGGCGCAGGAGGAAGGGAACACAGGGGTTAAATACACAAGGGAGAGGTAGACAATTGGACACAGGTGGGACACATCAGGGAGAGGGAGCAATCAAACACAGCTGAGGGACAAGACCAAGTGGGGAATAGACACTCAGGGACCTCAAAACAAGAGCAGAAATACAAACTGACCCTAACAGACAGACACTTGATACTAGCAGATCCGGGCAAGCACAAAGACTCTGGGGAAGAAGTAAAGTTAGTATAATGTCTTGATGGAAGGAGGAGCACATATAGAGGCAGAAGGGGAAGAGGAGAGAGGAGCTCAGTGCATCATGGAATTTTCCCCCGGCAACCTAAGCCTATAGCAGCATAAGCAGGGGCCAGATAGGCCAGCCTATTAAAAAGGAAAGTTTTAAGCCTACTATTAAGAGAAGAGAGTGTGTTCGCCTCTTGTACTGCGATTGGAAGATGGTTCCACAGGAGAGGAGCTTCATAGCTGAAGGCTCTGTCTCCCATTCTACTTTAAAGGCTGTGGACTTCAGCATGCCCCCTGTTGTTTTTCTCCTCAATCGACATGCAAGAACACTGCATGAAATTTTGGGCCTCATATGTCTGTTCCCAGACACTGAAAGTGATAAATTGTGTCCAACATCCAGACACTGCCCTCTTCATACAAGGTATATTACTCTGCTAAGGAACAGTGTAATGTTGACTGGCTAATTTTATTTTGGCTTGCAGTGTCTGGAAATATTCAGATCCCTTAAGAGTCATCATAGGATGACCCAGTGAAAACATTGTATTGTATATAATGATTGATAGAATTAATTATACTATTAATTTTAGAGGTGCATACCTTGCATGAGCACTTAATAGATGTTCATGGCAGGACGAAGGCCCATCAGCTGCAGGGAAAGATTCTGTGGGTTATAATGAGGAGACTGTGTTCTGGATTCTAGAAAGCCTGAGGTATCATGTAAACCTGTGTGAAAACTGTAGTCCAAAATGGATAAATCAGTTATGTGGTGCTCATGAAAAAGTCAGAGCCAGTCAGGAAACATGAATAGAACTGCTGTGAGGAAGTCCACATCATGTATAAAGTCTGTTTTGCTAATAGAAAGGTGTTTTACAGACTTCACAATCTATCAGGCAACTGGATGTAATGCATCTTAAAAAAAACAGATAAGCTGTAGTAAATTCAAAATCAAATTCCAAAGGAAAAGCAAAGCAAAGGAAACTGCTTCACTGTTAGAAATTTCAAAAGGCTTGTACAGTAACTTACTCGGCAGTTAGTTACTGTACTTACTATTTACTGTACCATTACTGTAAAAAGTTAGCTTTACTTTATTATGATTTTTACTGAAATACTGTGTATCTATTAATTTATTTCAGATTTTACATCCTAAATTATATTACATTATATTACAGACCAATTCACAAGAAGACCAACTTCATAAAAACTCTCAAATTACTGAACTCATGTTTATAACAGAACAAACACAACAGGGCAGAAAAAGACCGCAACAAGTCAAAATCAAATATAGAAGTATCCTGCAGGCTGGTCAGTGCCTTTATTGTTAACCTAAAAATTATTATAAGATACATGCTTACATACATCATTGTCTGTGCTGATTTTAACAATAAAGAAAAAAGCTCAGTGATAATCATCAGAGAAACAGAGACATGAACTGTCCTCTCCATGTAAACCTGCCAACTATTCCCTCCAGAGAGAAAGACTTCACTCCATTCCTCTGCAACTGTGTCTCCTGAATCGCACCGGATGTTGGAGCTGAATGGATGGAACCATCGGGTCAAACACTTGTAACAGCAGAGTGACTGTTTTCCAAATGAGTATGGCTGAACATCCACATGCAACATCATAGCTGTAATTGATTATTGATTATTATCCTAACTCTTCAAATATAACATTCTTTCAGTTGTTTAACATCATCACATCATCGCTAGTTCTGACACTACACTTCCTTGCTTTACCAAACATCATTCTGTGTCACACATTACAGCTTTACTGTGATTTTGTCAATTAAATCATATCTGACTGCTTTAACTACCTTACATTTATTATTACTTAATTGTTCACTTAATATAAAGGTACTGTTGAGGGATTTCTTGTGCAAAACAAATCCCTAGCTGTTCAAAGATTAAAAATTTACAACTGTCAACAACTATAATAATTATTACTAACTGTCATTGTTTGTTTTTTCATTTTTTTTTCTTTGATGCTAATGACAAAGAATCACACATACTAAAAAAATACTGTGAAGTTCCAATGTACAGCATTCTATTGACCAATGGTGGTAAGTTGGATCTTATATCCAGTAGGGGTAACTCTCTCGCCACATAGAAAGCATTCTCACTTACTGGCAACTAACACACAGTCTCCAACTTCTGCTGGTGCTCCAGGCATCTCCCGTATAAAAGTATTGATTATAATCTGTGACCTCTGGGTTGTCAAGAACAGAGCTGAAGATGATTTCAGTGGGAAGTTTTGACACTTTG
>KV751336.1:3454728-3471585 GCA_001698575.1 Mola mola
TCAGTAGATATTTATTTTGTATTAGTTTTCATTAACTCACAATCATGCATCTATTACATTTTTTCCTGCAGAAATAATGCTCAGTGGCATTTCTGTTTCTGTATGATACACCAGTTATTATTGACACGGCTGTTGTGCTGGAAGAAACTGTCATGCTGCATGACCTACCAGACCTATGCTCTGCCTTTGCGTATATCTTTGGCATTTTGTATGCTGTGAACATTAACTATCCAAAGCATATGTAGTACACTTTTGAAACAATTCAGAGCATCATTTTTGATCTTGTGTCTTGATGTTCTCAATGCAAAGGGTGTCTGAAAACAAAGCTTTTGCTGTGAGATTTTAATGTCTCTTAAATAGAGATGGATTGGTAGAAGTGCAAAGTGAGATTTTTGCATCTTTTGACATAATTTGAATTGGTTGAGGCCAGGTTTTCTGTTAATGAAACTTTAATTACGTTTAACTTCAGTTTAATGAAACTATTTTAAGTGCACAGGTTCCCTTTGCCTTTGAAATGCAGTAGAAATTTATGTAATTTAAGATGGCAATTTGGAAGAGTTACTTTTTAGTTATTTGGTACTGATTTAAATAGCTTGTGTGCTAAAATACAAGGTGCAGGCCACAGTATACCACAGTGAAGTGGTTGAGGCCAAGAGTAACAGATATTGCCATATTGCAACAGTGTTTTGCTGATGAGTTTTCCTCCTGTCAGGATGCAATTATTTCAATCAACATATTGACAATTGTGGGGCATGTCAGCATATTTGTGGCCTTATTGTTGTCTGGGGCATTAAGGCAAAATGATCCGTAAAGAATTAGATGCAATGCTGGAAATGGGTGCAATAAAAGAGTCCCAAAGCACCTAACCCTACTGTTGTGGCAAAGAAGGATAGGTCTATTTGGTTCTGTGTGGGCAGTCACAAGTTGAATGATGTTTCAGAGTTTAATGCATACCGCATGCCTCAGGCTCCAGTTCTTTGATTGGATAGGCACTCCCTTTTTTTTTTCCAGCATGATCCAGGATTTCACTAATGGCAACTGGCAGATTCCCCTGTCTCCAGAGTTCAGGTGGAAAAAAGGCCTTCTCCACTATGTACAGTCTGTATAAATTTGTTATTTGTTTAGTGCCCCAGACACTTTCAAATGGACAGGGTACCATGTCCTCATGCTGCATATGCTACTGCCTACCTGGATGATTTCACCATCCACAGCAGCAGCCGGGTAGCATGCTGGAGACGCTGAGGCAGGCTGTGCTCGCTGCTAACCTGAAGAAATGTGGTTGGATGGATTTGACAGCGGGCAGGTGTACCCTCAGGTGGACAAAATGGCAGCTCTGACCACCTGTATGCTGCCCAAAACTAAGAAAGCCATTAGGCATATGGGGTTGGCAGGCTTCTACTGAGAGTTAGAGCCAAACTTTGTGAACCTATCAGGTCTCCAAAGGTGGCAGAGAAGGCATAGAAAAGTCATGGGACAAAATATGTCATGTGTGGCAAGGACACCCCTCTATGGTAAACTACTGTTACATATGACACAACAGGTTTTGTGTCATCTATAAAATATATCTAGAAATTATTTTTTGGATAGCAACTATGCATTGTAAGTCACTATTGGATTTATTGTTGTAATTTTCTTTTCAGTTATTACTTGGTTGGATATGCCAATGTTGTGCTGAGCCCTTTATAACTGTTGTGTTTAATAAGAGAGATCACAACACTCATCAAACACACCCTCACATACCTGCCATTACAGCATCAACAGTCTGAAACAGAGGATCAAAACTATGCTCACTCTGCTGCTTCCATGTCTGTTTTCACTTCCTTACCCCCACAATACTTATTTGATGTACACACGAGAGAACACTAAGATTCCATTTCAAAAAAATACAAAAACATTGGATTTACAAAACCTACAGACATCATAAAAAAACTGTATAAATTCTGCATAAATGTGCCAAGGGATGTAAAGTATGCAATCCCATGCTTCAAAGTGCTCACATTGTCATGATTTCCAATACTAAGCTGTGCACTTTTTCACCCTTTAATTGTCTCTTCTTTTAGTGGGTTTTTGCACTGTCAAAAGAAAAGTGACATTTTTTTTTCTTTCCACTGATTTGCTGAGGTCACTTGTTTAGACTCTGAGATGAGACCACTGTTACATAAGGATGCTAAGTTAGTAAACAATCTGTCATTGTTTCAAAATGCTTAAACTTTTACACAAGAGATGCACAATGGTTTTAATACATTTAAATCTGAACCTTGGGTATGAATAGAACATAATATAGTTTCAAAGATCTTGAACAACATGATTCGGAATATAAAATGTCTGATTGTGTCAGACAAAGTGGAACAACAATTTTAATGAAAAGTCTTGTGGCATTCCAGATCTAGACCTATTTCTACAAATATATCATGAAAAGATCAAAAGCAAACAATTTCTAATGCAACTGACAGCAAGTAAAGTCTCTATTTTCAAATACTGATGTGTATCAGTGTATGAATGTGTGGATGGTTAACGCTCGTGATGAGCAGGTGGCACCCTGCGAGGTAGTCACTGCCAACAGTGTATGAATGTGTGTGTGAATGGGTGATTTCAAAATCTGTGTAACAACAGTCTCTGGAGGATTCAGTTGCAGAGACACAATGAGATGTTCCTTAATCAAAGCCATTTAATCAGAAAATGGGTCAACACCAGAAGAACAGACTTACAAGCAAAAGTACAATTCTAGGAAACAGGCAAACTCAGGAACGGAAAGACTAACAGGTTCCTGAGTGAGGAAACTCACAAAAGATACAGCGCTGGACTGCACTCAGGAAACAGAAGAGACAATCTGGCACATGAGGAAAGGAACACACAGTTTAAATACACAAGTAGGGGGTAGACAATTAGACACAGGTGAAAAACATTAGGGAGGGGAACGCAATCACACAGGAGGGAAGAAAAATTGACTAGACATGTGGAATAAGACACAACAGAATTTCAAAATAAAATGGGAAACACAGATTGACCCTAACAAACAGACACATAAAACTACTGGAGCCTGACACTGTGGTGTAAAAAGGCTTTGAGTGGTCAACAATGACTAAAAAAACCCTATATAAATACAGGACATTTACCATTTACCATTTACACATAAACACAAACCTTACATTTACTGAAATTGGAAAAATGAATGCGATATCAGCCAGAAGAAATAAAATGCTAATACCTGCTAACTGGAGCCAAATTGAGCAATCTCAAGCTAAAAGCAGCTAACTCTAGCAAATGGTAGGCGAATGATTCTAACAGCAGTAAATAAATGTAATGGGAGATTACATAAGCTAATAATTGGAGCTAACTGTATCTAATGGCAGGTAACTCAACATAAAAGTACCTAACTGAAACTAAAGGCAAATAATTTAAACTAACTGGACCTAACTGAAACAAATGTCAGCTAACTCAGGCTAAAAGCAGCTAAGTGAAGCTAATGATCGCTGAAGGAAGATAACAGGAGATAAATCAAGAAAACAAGAGCTAACTGAAGCTAGGCGGAGCTCATTGACACTAACCACAGGCAATTTAATTTGACTGGAGATAAAAGAATGTAACAGCAGCTAAAGACTGTTAAATGAAGGTGACATGACCTAGCTGAAAGTAATGTCAGATGACTGAAGCTAGCAGCAGCTAAATGACAACAATTGGAGCTAAATGAAGCCATTCAGAGCTAGGTGAAGCCAATTTTCAGCCCATTGCATTTAGTGGGAGCTAACTGAAGCTACTGGAGGCTAGCTGAAGCCAATAATTACAGGTCAGGGGTTGGGCCAAGAGACCTCAGCCAGACATCAGGGTACACAGTAAAAATTTCTTGCGAGGAATTTTCTAGTTATTATTGATAGCCAAAACTTTTTTTTTGCCCTAACAACATCATCATTTTTATATTCAAATCACAAGGAAAAATCATATGGTGCCTCAAGATTTCGTAATGTGTTTTACTACCAATTAGCTTAAATTATAACTCCTGTCATGAAGTGAATTATATAAATGCAAGTCTATTTACCATCATTTGAATCAGGTACTCATGAAAAAGATTCAGGGCATGGGGTGCATCATACAATGCAACAATAACATTATGTCTTAACTGTTAGATATTATGGTGACAGGAAGGTATTTAAGACAGAAATAATACAAAAATAATTTTTTAGGACATCTTAATGATGAATTTAATGTTTTTAGTGCATCCATATGTGCATTTCCAAGACTTTTATATCATAAAGTTTAGAAATTTTTATAATCAATTTCTTTATAGTGCAAAATATTCATAATCGACCTGAGTCTAAATAATGTGGTATCTGTGTGACCTCTGACTAATATATTTGATTAATTAAGCAAGGGAAAAAAAAAAAAAAAAATAGAATAACCTCTCTCACTTATTTTTTCTTAAACTTCTCAGATTCTATTGGGCCTAGTTTGGACCTCAGTCAATCCAACCAAGCACAAGTCTCTTTCTCTAATGCTCCACTCCACAAATCACCTCTGTTTCCTGGGGCTAGATGGTGAGTCTGCATGCCATCACTTCCTAACTCAACCACTTAACACTAACACACTCATAAAACTAACAGGCACAAACAACACTTTTCAAAATCGGAATGCATAAAAAACTTATTACTTTGGGTAGCTTTTCGTGTCCGTGGTAATCACACATATATTTGTCCTGAGTGTCTGAAGGTTAAGTGCGGCACAGTGGTGAGCACTGTCACCTCACAGCAAGAAGATCTTGGGTTCGATGCCGGGTCAGGACATTTCTGTGTGAAGTTTGCATGTTCTCCCTGTGTCTGCGTGGGTTCTCTCTGGATACTCTGGTTCCCTTCCCCATTCCAAAAACATGCAAACTGCGGGTTAGGTTAATTGGTCACTCTAAATTGCCCGTAGGTGTGAGTGTGGATGGTTGTTTGTCTCTATATGTCAGCCCTGCGATGAACTGGTGACTTGTCCAGGGTGTCCCTGCCTTTGCCTGCAGATGCTGAGATAGGCTCCAGCCCCCCCGCAGCCCCTAACGGGATAAGCGGTAAAACATGGATGGATGGATGGATGGATGTCTGAAGGTTAATTGTCAATGAAATAACTCTGTTCTACTAGGAGTGGAGCATTAACATTCCATTGCAAGCAAATATACAATTATACAACCCTATACCAGCACTAACTATAAGCTTTGTCAAAAAGAAAAGTTTTAAGCCTATTCTTAAACATAGAGAAGTTGGGTAATCAAGCACTATTAGCTGTTTAAGATATGAAAATGTAAGACCATGTAGGGCTTTATAGGTAAGGAGAAAGATTTTAAACAATTATAGATTTCACTGGAAGCCAATGTAGACAAACTAAACAGGTGAAATATGATCTATTTATTCCAGTCAGTACCAGAGCAACATTCTGAATCAGCTGGAGAGTCTTTAGAGACTAGATAGTGTAGTCTGATTGTAGAGTACTGCAATCGTTCAACCTAAAGGTAACAATTGTGTGAACTCATTTTTCTGCATACCTTTGAGTGAGGTAATGTCTGATTTTTGCAATATTAAGAAGGTGTAAAAAGGCAAATATTGAAATTTGCTGTATATCAAAGGATAGTGCCTGATTAAAGATAACTCTCAGATTCCTCACAGTAGTGCTGTAGGTCAAGGTGATGCCGTTTAGCATTACTAAATGATTTAATACAGTATTCCTGAGATATGACCCAGCACAATAACTTCAGTTTTAGCTGAATTTAGCATGAAAAGATTACAAGTCATCCATGTTTTTATGTCCTTAATACAAGCGAGAAGTTCACTTAACCTATTGGTTTTGTGTGGCTTCAAGGATAAATATAATTGGGTATTGTCATCATAGCAGTGAAACTTAATAGAATGGTTTCTAATTATATTATCTAAAGGAAGCATATATAGGATAAATACAATTGATCCAAGTGTAGATCCTTGTGGAACTACATAACTAACTGTGGTCTACACGGATGACTTGTCATTGACATGTACAAACTGATATCTGTGTGATAAATATAATTTAAACCAGCTTAATGCAGTTCATTTAATGCCATTTACATGACAATAGCTATGGTATTTTGGCTTTCTACCGGAGAACGTTGTTTGCAGTGCTTGAAAATGGAACGATACGGAAATGGTCTCCAGAGTGTAAAGATTTGAAAATGCCCCGACAACAATTTGAAAATGGGCATGAGCACAAGGGTTTCCGTCAATCGTTTTCACTCACTGTAGTACCCATGTTTTTTTTTTTATTGCGCAAAGAAGGGAAGTGAAGGGAAGCAAAGAAGTGAAGAAGAAGCTTGAGCGTATTTTAATTAATAACAAAATCACATCGACAACTACTGGCCTGGCATGTTAACTAAAGCGTTTCTGGTCTCATGTGCACAGATATCATTTTCAAAACGTTGCCATCTGCATTTGGAACTATTTGAAAACAGCTACTGAAAATGAAACAGAACATTGTTGTTTAAACGGTGCCTAAATTGTCCTGTCTTTGTATAAGGATCTGATGGTCGATGGTGTCAAATGTAGCCTTAAGATCTAACAGAACAAGTAGAAATTCTAAGTCCCTCGTTTTATAAAAAATTAAAGGTAATTTGTAATTTTGCCCAATGCTTTCTGTGCTATGATGCATTTTCAACATTATTGGAAACCTTCAAATAAACTATTGTTATACAGAAAGTCACATAACTGAGTAGCTACCACTTTCTCAAGAATCTTGGAGAGAAAGGGAAGGTGAAAAATTAGTCTATAGGTTGCTAGATCCTCAGGGTCAAGAGTAAGCTTTTTAAGGAGAGGTTTAATTACACCAACTTTGAAGGTCTGTGGTACATATTCTATTAACAGAGATGTTCATTTAACAAGATAAGAAATAATTAGGGGTAGAATTTCTGATAGCAGTTTAGTTGGGATGGGATCTAAAAAACAAGTTGCTGGTCTAGATGAAATAAATTAGGCTAGTTTAGTATTATCCTCTATCAATGTGGAGTAATACGCTGTTTTAGCACTGTGGAGGGCCTTCTTGTTCATTTTAAGGCTATCTTGCCAAATTAATTGTGACCCTTCCAATTTGGTGGAATGCCATTTCCTTTCCAGGTTACAGGTTGTTTGCCTCAGTTTCTGGGTGTGAGGATTATACCATAGAGCTGACTTCCTATGTTTTATAACCTTCCTTAGGGGCAATAGAATCTAAAGTCGTTCGCAGAGAGCTTGCAGCACTGTCAACAAGATGATCAATTTGGGAACGAGTAAGATTAACTAAAGAGTCCTGTAATCTATAAAGGCATGGCATTGATCTTAAAGCTGATGTACTCAATTCTTTATATATAGTTAGTTAGTTAGTTAGTTACTGTATATATAGTACAGTATCATCTGTTAAACATCTAGTGTAGAACTGTTTGCTACTGGAGAGTAGTCACACAATAGAAATGATCAATTAAGATAGAAACGGATAGGATCAGGATAGAAAAGGATTATGGGGCAGGATCATTGAATGATCAAATTCAATGTCGTGTGACAGGACAAGGTCATGGGTATGATTTAAGCAGTGAGTAGGTTTATATACACACTTGCAAATTGAATCTAGTAGTGAGATATATGCAGAACTAAGGCTATTATCAATATTCACGTGAATATTAAAATCACCTACAATAGTTACTTTCTTTGTATTAAAAACTAAACTTGACATATACTCTGAAAATCATGCACAGGAGTGCGGTACACTATAAAAAACAAATCTTGTGGGGTTTTTTTTCAGACTGGGTGAGAAATACTAAGAATAAGGCTTTCAAATCAGTTATAGTTAAGTTTAGGACTGATTAGACCTGAGTCAAGAAAAGAGAGGTACAATGAGTAGACTTAATGTTGGAAAAAGATGGAAAAAGGAAAAGGAAAGGAGAGTGTAGATGTGTAAACAAGTTAAATCCATTATCATTATTAACAAAATAAAATAAAAACATTGGAAAATATACACTTGCTGTCTGAACTGGAAGTTCAAAAGACTGTCATTGACTGAAAATTAGACCAACAAATGATGAGAGAGGCTGAAAAAGAGGACACAGGAGAAGAAAAGTAAAATGAGGAGAAAGTAAAATGGACAAAGAAGACAAAAGGAAAAAAGGAGAAAAGAGTGTAAAGGAGCAAAATTACAAACATCAGAGTGAGAAAGAGCAGAAATATGACATAGTAGGTGACAGAGGTTTGAAGGAAACAGGACTGTTTGTGTGTGTGTGTGTGTGTGTCAGTCTGTCCATCAGTGAGTGAGTGGCAGACAGACACACACACGGTCACACAGTCAAATGCAACACGCAATTCATGTGAAATAGCTTATTGTTTAAATGTGTAAAGGTAGCAAAGTCAATCTACCAATCAGAAGAGGGGAACTTATATTTGAATTAGCCAATCAATTAAATCACTTCTGTATTCTATAATTTAAATTGTAGTTGAAACATTGACTTACTTTTGAAAAGTAAACAAAAAGTGGAACAACTGAGTGGTTGAATGGAGTTTACAGCTAAGAAATAAATGGCAAAATGTTTGTAGAAAAAGCTGAACATTTCAAAAAGTATAAAAGGTACAAAGAAAAAAAATATATAGCAGAAATGTCCTAAACAAGCTGAATGTGTTGTATAAATTGATACAATAGGCAAAAAAAATGCTGAAGGAGAAAGGTGCCAATAATAATAACTAGAAAAATTGCATTTCCTGGCAAAAATGCGTGTGGATGCTACATGCTGCCGATATCATTAATTGGGTGCCATTAACTTCACTTGGCTGGTGTTAGCTTCAATTAGCTTCCATTGATTACACTTGGCTGGCATTAGCTTCATTTAGCTCCAGTTATCGTCACTTAACTGCTGTCAGCTTCAGTCATCTCCCATTAGTTTCAGTGAGTAAAATGTAAATGTCCTTTATTTATATAGTGCCTTTCTAGTCTTGACCACTCAAAGAGCCTTTACACTACAGGCTTTACATTCATCCATTCACACATACATTCACATACTGGTGGCAGTAACTACATCGCAAGGTGCCACCTGCTCATCAGGAGCATTAAGCATTCACACACCATTATACACTGATGGCGCAGCATCAGGAACAATTTGGGGTTCAGTATCTTGCTCAAGGACATTTCGACATGCAGGGATTGAACCAGGAACCTTCCGATCACTGGACGACACCTCTACCATCTGAGCCACAGCCGCTGTGAGGTCATGTTAGCTTCATTTAGCTGTCCTTAGCTGCTGTTAGCTTAAGTTAGCTGCCATTAGCCTCTGTTATCTCCAGTTGACTTAAACTAGCTGCTGTCAGCATCAATGACTGAAACCAAATGGCTTCTGTTACCTACCATTGGTCTCACCTAACTGCCATTAGCTTCAGTTAGCTCGCATTAGCTTCAGATTGCTGCCGTTAACTTCAGTTAGCTGCTGTTCGCTTGAGTTACCTGTCATTAGCTTGAGTTAACTCCCACTATCTTGAAATTGCTGCCGCTATCTTTACTTAACTGCCATTAGCTTCAGTAAGCTGCTGTCAGCTTCAGTTACCTCCCATTAACTGCACCTGGCTGGCCTTAACTTTTGTTGGCTTCAGAGAAATTTAAGAACAAGGGTGAGACAAAGGTCTGAGAGAGTATCCACTCTGAGCGATGATGTCATCCACTCTAGCTCATGCAATAAACACCCATTATAAAGTCAGAAAAGATCCAAAAATCGTCAGAAACAATAACTGTGTGTTGGGAAAAATGGTTTTAACGATCATAATGCCCTTTTAGTCCAGTATAGTCCTTGACATTATACCCCATTTCAACTTTAAATCATTTTCATTCAATCATTTTTATGACTTGGATCCTGTGACTTGGATCCTAGGCTGGATTTCCAAGTGCAAATCGGGACCCACAGATCACAATGGCTTCTGGATCAATAGACTACACCTGCTTCTGGACCACTACACTTCACATATCCCTGGATTTACAGATTCTACATACTCTTGGACTCAGCAACACCCAGATCTTGCTACATGGAGTACAATGACTCCTGGACCAACAGAGTCCACCTGCGTCTGGATCACTAGACTTTCCATACATCCGGACTTACAGATTCCACAGACTCTGGGACTCATGGATGTTTTATACATTCTAAGTGAACTGTTGTTATCATGTTTTTATGTTCTGTACAAGTGACATCTATTGCACGTCTGTCCGTCCTAGGAAGAAGGATCCCTCCTCTGTGGCTCTTCCTGAGGTTTCTTATTTTCCCTGTTTAGGGTTTTTTAAGTTTTTCCTCACCCGGTTCGAGGGTCTAAGGGCAGAGGATGTCACATCTGTACAGTTTGTCAAAGCCCAGTGAGATAATGTGCAAATTGTGATTTCGGGCTATACAAATAAAATTTGATTTGATTTGATTTGATTTGATTTCCTATGTTAATGTATACATACAATAGACAGCTGTACATGACCTCAGTAGGTTTTAAGAATATACCTCTGTAATTTTAAGACGTTAATGATAAAGGTGGCTGTAGATGCGATTCTAAAGTATGTTTTCTGTTGTAAATGGTGTATTTATATAGCACTTTTCTAGTCATTGTTGACCACTCAAAGCGCTTTACACTACAGGTTTTGCATTCACCCATTCACACACACATTCATACACTGGTGGCAGTGACTAGCTCGCAGGCGCCACCTGCTCATCAGGAGTATTAACCATTCACACACTCATACACTGATGGTGCAGCATCAGGAGGCGCAGCATCAGGAGCAAAGAGATTTTACAGCTGACATGATTCCTTATCGGACTCACAACATCCAAACTGGAGACTTAAAAATGCTGGCTGAGCACTGTACAGGATGTCAGTGGAAAAACCATGAGCTCAAAACAGCCCAGTTCTGCTGGAGCAGACCAGGAAAACATCAACATCAGGTCAGACAAAAAATGACCTGGGACACAGAAGGTGTGAAGGTCTAAATGAAAACGGGTTGCTCTTCTAAAAATTGAATTATGGCTTTCTGTTAAAAGTAGCATAAACAGGCTTTTGCTTATGAGCATAAAACGTATAATTTCACTGTAAATTATGAGAAGTCAAGTGACAGAGATTTTAGCGATTCAGAAAGCATTCACTGTGTGGTGTGAAGAGGTACAGAGGGATTTTTAAATATTTCAATCAAATAATGCGACGAGTAATAGCTCTTCTTGGGTTTACTCTGTTGGTTTTGATGAAAAAGATAGCAAAGAATTCAGCATTTTACTGTGTACTGTGTATTGAAAAACACCAACAGTAGTGCTGCATGATATTTAAATATTATAATGAAGCATAAATATATTCACCACCCAGCTGCCTGTCAATGCCAATGAAGATAGCTCAATCAGCCAAAGCCTCAACATCATCAAAACATTGGTGAGAAAAGACTTGACAAATGGTAAGAGTAGCGTACTTTTTATTCCACCCATTCACCGCTCCCCCCCAGAGCTATTAGTCATTCATTTTTCAGTACACGATATAACATTATTATATTAGTAAGACACATACATTGGTTCATGCAACTTGCAAGCACTGCTTTTTATATTTCAATTGAGTCTATCTATGTACTCAGAGTTTATGCATGATAATGTTTTTTTAGAGTGATTAGTCTATAAGGCAGTTTACTTGGAAAGGAAAGCAAAGACCTTTTTAGAAAATGGCAGCAATACCTGTATCTTTGATACTGTGGTTTACAGGTGTACATGTATCCTTTCATTGTCATGTTCTTTTGTCTTTGTTTCTCTGTCCATGTTTCCCACTCTCTTATGTAATTTTCAGTCTAGTTCTATGCCCATCAATCCGCAATCTGCAGAATCTGATATTATGCAAGACTGCTGTCATTCACTTTCTTTTTTGAAAATTGCATCTTTTTTTATCAACAAACTTTTCTTTTTAGATACATAAATGGAAGGAAACAATACCAGTCACTAAAAATGTATTATCACATGTGAATTAGTGAAGAAATAGAAAATGTTTTTTATTGATCTTGCATTTTTCGCCCCTTTTGATTCCTGATTAGCGCAAACAGCCCACTACAAAGCAGAAAACTATTAGCTAGCATATAAATAGCTCAGTTTGCTTAGATTTGTTTAATGTCTCTGGTGTATGGGTGGGCGATATATTGAATATACTCAATGTACCACAGCTTGTTCCAAGTGAAATACAGAAAATTACTATACTGTGACTATCAATTAAAAATTGTGACGTTGTCAGCATTCTGTTGTCTCGCTTTCTCATGATGCCTTCTCACAACAGACACTCACTCCACTGCTAATCCAGGGAGCTCTGCTGCATGCATTTTTTTTTTTAATCTCAGGAGGACCAGAGAGAGGACAGTCTGAAAGAGCAGAGAAAGTGAATAGCTAATGCAAGTTTTCAGTATTCAGAAACTAGGCCTGCACTAGGTTGCCAACCCACTGTACATTATATTATATCATAGAAGGTCAAGTCAGAAGTTTTGTGTGATAACAGACTGTGTGGAACAATGTCAGTGGCTTTGCCTCTTGTGAACAGTGCCATAAAGCACTAGCATTTGATAGCTGCAAGATAGGAACACTGTCCCCAAGGAAACACATTGGAAGCTGCAGAAGCACAACTGCAATGACAACCCAAGAAAAACAACTCTCAGTCTATGTGTTTAATCACAGCTCAAGTGCCAGGCCACGGGACTCAAAACTGGAGCTGTGTATATCTGTAACTACCATCTGGTAGTTGTTTGAATTTGAATTAATATGTAGGCTTACATAATGCCATTATTCATTGTAATTTGTTAGTATATGTATACACAAGTATATGTGTGTGATTGCCTTGTTTGAAAAAAAAAAGTTAAAACTGTAGTAGCAGTAATATTAATTTTAACTTGATCGTGTTTGCCTTTTTTGCAAGCCAAAAACAAACAAAAAGAAACCACTAATAAATTAGTAACAAACAATGGAGACTACTTCTAAAATCATCATACTGGTGTTATTTTATGCATAAAAATATAGGCCATACTTCCCAGCCCTACTCTGGGGTGACGAAAAATGACTCACTCTCAACTACAAAAAATAGATTCCTTCTTTTAATCCAAGGATTCAAATACCATAAAAAATAAGAATAGAATAAAACAGAAAGTTTTGTAGAGCATATAGAATTTGGGTGTAAAAAATGGTGAAATACACACAAAAATTTCCTGGAACAAATTTTAAAGAAGCAGTGCTGTATACATATCTACAGTAATCTCCAGTGGTATGTAAGAGCTAAATATAGGTTTTGTTGATACTGTACATAGACATGTAGTTTATTATGCACATATTCTACATCACAGAAATACACACTGACAGAGATGTTTTAGACTAAAAATATGTAAGCCTGTTAAACCATGTACACAATGAACATATATGCCTACTACAGTGTGAAGTGATTGCAGTGTTGCTGCAGGTTGCTTGAGGAAAGAAACTCCTCTTTCTTCCATGTGATTGTAGAGGGATATGCCTGACAATTAACAGTTTGAAATGTTTGCTGTTTGACTGTTAAGTGTCCTCCATGGTATTTTGGACTCTCAGCCTCACCACCAATTCTGGTGGTGCATTCAGCTGAATGGATCACTCGCTGCGGGCACACATAGTAATTAGACATTAAAGCACAATGGATATTGCGTGGATAAGATGGTTTTGTTTCATTTTCCTAGTGTGGCACCTGGGTTCATGATATTTGGCTAAAATGTGAAATGTTATAATGGGGTATTGTTCTATGCTGAGTTCAGCCAGTTAAATGTAATGGTTGTCCGTAAATATACCAGCAAGTCCACTAGGTGGCAGCAGCGTGCTATGTTTGGTAATACCAGTCAGAGCTCTACCAGGCAGAATGTATTTTGAGAGTTCTGAACGAAAGACGTGCCCTCCGAGCTGTTGCCTGATGCGAATGCATTTTGTGTCTTTGACAGGTGAGCTGGTGTTAGTTTTGTGCACAATGATGCTATGTTAATACTATGTAAAATAACATGTAATGACACGGAAATTGTAACTTTGACATGCCGGTTGTTTGATGTAAACGTGTTGTGTTAGCATGCTAACTCAGTGGTGCGTAGTAGGCTAGCCTAGTTAATGTTCGAATTCCCTCCGTAAGGTCACGTGACCACGCAAGGGGATCGCTGTAATGTTGTATATCATTGAAAGAGAATGTATTTTGAGAGTTCTGAACGAAAGACGTGCCTTCTGAGCTGTTGCCTGATGCGAATTTTGTGCCTTTGACAGAAAAAATTTGAAAATAAATCTGTGTCGTGAGACCAAGAAATCTACTCCCATCCTTGAGTCCGTTACACTAGCACTTACAAAGTTTATTTGTGTTGATCTCGGAGTGTTTAGTAGGAAGCAACTGGACTTCTTATCTTGTTTGAAGACGTTTCGCCTCTCATCCGAAAGGCTTCTTCAGTTCTGAGGTTCAGTGTGGGAAACCCAGGTATTTAACCCCGAGTGGGTAGAGACAATCACCAATCACCAAAAACGAGGATGTGTTTTGAAACCAACAGCCTCCTTTGTTGGTGAGACAATCACCAACAAGGAGGACGTGTTTAGAAAAACAACAGCCTCGTCTGCGGTCGTCTGGCTAGGCATCGTGTGAGTCGTTAAGGTCACAAGAGCCCGGGTGTGAATCACTTGAGCGTGTTTGCCCCTCACCCTTGGTTCCGTGTGACACCTTGGGTTCACATGGCCCCAGGTGTGTGTGGGGGTTAAACCGCCTGGGGAGGGCTCCCAAGACAGCATTGTAGGTAGCAGACAAATGGTGTCTTAGTCCACCACCCCTGTTAAGAGAGGGTTTCTCCAAGTGGACAAAGATGGCCTCTTTTACTCCTCTTTCAAACCATCTGTCCTCTCTGTCCAGAACGTGGACATTGGAGTCCTCAAAGGAGTGATCTTTCTCCTTAAGATGCAGATGTACAGCTGAGTCCTGTCCCGATGAGGTGGCTCTCCTGTGTTGTGCCATGCGTCTGTGGAGGGGCTGTTTGGTTTCACCTATATAAAGGTCAGAGCACTCCTCTGTGCATTGAACGGCATACACAACATTGCTGAGCTTATGCCTGGGTGTTTTATCCTTGGGGTGGACCAGTCGCTGTCTTAAGGTCTGGCCCGGTTTGAAATTGACTGGAATTTTGTGTTTTTGGAAGATTCTTCTGAATTTTTCTGATAGACCTGCCACATATGGGATAACTACGTTCTTCCGTTTTTCCCTTTCTGCCTCAGGTGGTTCTTTGTGGCGCCTTTTGGACGATTTGACAAAGGTCCACTTAGGGTAGCCGCATGTCTGGAGCGCTGTCTTGATGTGTTTCAATTCCTTTTGTTTTCCCTCTGTGCTGGAGGGAACCTTCTGGGCCCGGTCATGCAGTGTCCGGATTACCCCCAGTTTGTGCTCCAGTGGGTGGTGGGAGTCAAATAAGAGGTACTGGTCTGTGTGTGTGGGCTTCCTGTAGACCTCGATGCTGAGGTTACCATCTTTATCAAGAGACACCGCACAATCCAGGAAGGGCACAATGTTATCTCTCGTATCCTCCCTGGTGAACTTGATGTTCTTGTCCACCGCATTTATGTGTCGCGTGAAAGCCTCCAATTCTTGGGTTTTGATTTTGACCCATGTGTCATCCACATATCTGAACCAGTGGCTGGGAGCTGTTCCTGTGAAGGAGTTCAGGGCCCTCTCCTCCACCTCCTCCGTGTAGAGGTTCGCCACGATAGGAGACACTGGAGAACCCATGGCACAGCCGTGTTTCTGTCTGTAAAAAACTTCATCGTATTTGAAGTATGTCGTGGAAAGGCAAAGGTGCAGAAGGTTGCAAATTTGGTCAGGGTTGAGGTTAGTTCTGGTATCTAGGGAGCTGTCTTGCTGTAGGCGTTTCCTAACTGTCTCTACTGCCTCACTGGTCGGTATGCATGTGAAAAGAGAAGTGACATCAAAGGAGACCATGGTTTCATCCGATGGTAGGGTAAGGTTCTGCCTGGGTCCACGTTCTGGACAGAGAGGACAGATGGTTTGAAAGAGGAGTAAAAGAGGCCATCTATGTCCACTTGGAGAAACCCTCTCTAAACAGGGGTGGTGGACTAAGACACCATTTGTCTGCTACCTACAATGCTGTCTTGGGAGCCCTCCCCAGGCGGTTTAACCCCCACACACACCTGGGGCCATGTGAACCCAAGGTGTCACACGGAACCAAGGGTGAGGGGCAAACACTCTCAAGTGATTCACACCCGGGCTCTTGTGACCTTAACGACTCACACGATGCCTAGCCAGACGACCGCAGACGAGGCTGTTGTTTTCTAAACACGTCCTCCTTGTTGGTGATTGTCTCACCAACAAAGAGGCTGTCATAACACGTCCTCTTTGTTGGTGATTGTCTCACCAACAAAGGAGGCTGTTGGTTTCAAAACACATCCTCGTTGTTTGGTGATTGGTGATTGTCTCTACCCCCTCGGGGTTAAATACCTGGGTTTCCCACACTGAACCTCAGAACTGAAGAAGCCTTTCGGATGAGAGGCGAAACGTCTTCAAACAAGATAAGAAGTCCAGTTGCTTCCTACTAAACACTCCGAGATCAAGATGACCTGGATGACTGAGAACCTTCACGGATTTATTTGTGTTGGGTCACCATACCAATGGGAGTGGAGTTATTGTTGTTGTTAGCGCTCTCCCAAGCCGACTATGCTGCCCGGTACAAGACACCAAATCCCAGACTAGTTAAAGAGGATACGATTGGGATGCTGGCCTGGGACAAGACAAATAGTGAGGAGGAGGAAATATAAGCCATTTCTTCCTTCTGTGGTCATGGGAAATGTGAAGTTGCTGGCAAATAAGATGGACAAACTGA
>KV751336.1:3471641-3487571 GCA_001698575.1 Mola mola
AGACATGGTTGCATGAATATATCCCCACACTCCAACTCAATGATTGCTGGTTTTTGGACATATGGACAGCTAACAAGAAAGGAGGGGGGCTGCATTACTTGTGGACCGCAGGTGTTCACACTTTTCGGCTTTTACATAGAGCTTGTGCAACAACAATCTTTGTAAAACTTCTCTTAATGTATGAACACGGGAATTAATGTCAGAAGAAAAAATAAAATTATCTAGACATACCAAAAGTATCAGGAGATCCCTCAATACATCATTTACAAAGCCGGAGCATTTGTGAGACCAATTCATAATGAACTAAATGTGTATTAAAGGCATTCTTCCATTCATCTCCCTTTCTAATCAAAACCAAATGGTAAGCATTTGGTTAAATACACTAGGATGAGACACCGGTGCAACACACCAGGGTGGGAAAGTAATTGCACACATGGGAAGAAGCTTGACAGGACGTAGGGAACAAGGCACATGCAAATTCCAAAATAAAACAGGAAATAACATGACTAACCTAAACTGAACCTAACAACAGACAAATTACTCTATCGGACCCTGAGAGACATTTCTAACCCCCAGAGAATATAGTTAGTTAGAAAGAGCTTCTTTCCACTAACCAGCCCTATTGGTTAACAAACTCATTATAAAGGCAATTGATTTGATTTATCTGTGAAGATGAGTTGGTGGATTTAGATGGGGCGGTCAGATCAGTCATTTGGGAAGCCACCTGATCCAAACCTCCTCTAAGGGGGGTAATGCTCACTTTAATTGCATGAAGTGTCTCACGGAATTCCTGAAGGATCTGCTGGTGCTGCCCAACCCTTGTGGCGAAAGAGCCCTGCGCAGGTGTTCTCAGTGTGCTGGGTCCATGTTGGCCAGATTGTTCTGTTATCAAGTCAACTCAAGTCAAGTCAAGTTTAATTTGTGTAGCCCAAAATCACAAATAATAATTCTCTTGAGGGCTTTACAATCTGTACATAGCAACACCCTCCAACTTAGACCCTTGAACCGGGTGAGGAAAAACTCCAAAAACCCTAGACAGGGAAAAAGAAGAGACCTCAGGGAGAACCACAGGAGGGATCCCTCTCCCTGGGATGGGTAGACGTGCAATATATGTTACAAGTACAGAGCAAAACAATATGACACATATTAGAGTCTATGGATATGAAAACATGAGAAATGAGTCCAGAAGCCTGTTATTAAAGAGCAGAGTGCAGGAACCAGACAATGATTGATGTCAGGATTCCATGCCACTTTGTCTTTTGCTGGGTAGGATAGGTGAAGTTGATCATGATCCCAGATACAAGGTCACATCTCCACCGGATAGCGGGTCGCTACCAGAACCGTCAGTCTAAGAGACAATAAGGAATATGGACTCTGGGGAGAAACTCCCTGGGGTGACGTTAGTAACACACAATACTGGGACATGACAGAGTAGAGAGTAGAAGCAGTAAAGATAGAGAAATAGAGGGACTCAGTGTATCATGGGAAACTCACCAGTAGTCTAGACTTGTAGCAGCATAACTATAGGCCGGCCTAAAGGTTTTAAGCCTACTCTTAAACACAGAGAGGGTGTCTGCCCAACAGACTTGAACTGGGAGCTGGTTCCAGAGAATAGGTGCCTGGTAGCTGAAGGCTCTGCCTCCCAGATTACTTTTAGAGATCCTAGGAACTACCAGTAAGCATTCTAATTGGGTGATAGGGAACTATAAGTTCTTTAAGATATAAAGGTGCCTGATCATTTAGAACTTTGTTGGTGAGAGCTTTAAATTCTATTCTTGATTTAGCTGGAAACCAATGGAGAGAAGTTAGAACAGGAGAAATATGATCTTTTTCCTCTTCCAGTGAGTACACGAGCAGTAGCGTTTTAAATAAGCTGGAGGGTCTTTAGTGACTTGGTACTACAACTTGATAATAAGGAGTTGCAGTAGTTAAGCCTGTAAGGGACAAATGCATGGACTAATTTTTCTGCATCATTTTGAGACAGAAAGTATATGATTTTTTCAATGTTACGTAAATGAAAAAAGGCAGATCTAGAGATTGCTTTATGTGGCAGTCAAAAGACAGAGCCTGATCAAAGATAACTCCCCAGATTTCTTACATTGCTATTAGAGGTTAAGGAGTTGTCATCCAGAGTTACTATATCATTCAATCATTCATTCAGGGATTTGCCCTTTGTTGTTTGTGTTCAGACCTACCACCAAATTTAGCCGTGGAGGTGGAGCTATAGGTTGCTGTATAGTTGCAGGTGTAGACGTTGTATATGTTGTAAATGTGTGGCTACCTGTTGCCTGTCAATCATGTAGTGTTCAACATACAATGGCTTTTTCTTAACATTCCTATTTACAAGACAGCATTTTGTAACGTGAACAGTACAATGATATGAAGACTTGAATGTGATATAGGGCTAGCAAGCTAGCTAGCAAGCTAGCTAGCAAGAAGTTGTCTATGTCTACCTAATTTCTTTTCACCCTCCAGCCTTTCTGACCAGGAATACCGAGACACCTCAAAGTAGCAGGAGATTAAGCAACAGAGGCAGCATGAGAAAATTTCTCCTGGGTTCACAACAAAGACTGTGGTGGCAAGGTCCGGTGTCATGTCTCCCCCAGCGTTACTGCTGCAGCTGAGGAACAGTGCCTGCTCGTTAAGCTTGTGGCAGAATCTGGAAGTTGTGCAGGAAAGTGGCATGCTGACTCAGTTACCTAAAAAATAAATCATAATACAAGAGGCAAGCAGTTTTGTGATAATGAAGAGTTATTCAGGTAGACTACTACTCTGAGAGGTGAGCATTTCAAGAAAGGTTTCACCATTCACTCTTCAAGAAATCATATAATCTGCACCAGAAATCAAGGTTGTGCAATTAGCATCAACACAAAATAATATGAATAGATTGGCAATGTTGAAAAGTCATTATGGACTGCAAGATTTACATGTACACAGCTGCCGGTTAGATAGGTGTCCATAAATCAGAAAGAAGATGACAGATATCCTATACCACCACCAAAGGCAGTTCTTCTTTGCAGTTTTTGTTGACACCGTCTATATAAAGTGGACAAAGGAAAAATATGTTGCCAAGTTCATGATGATGACAGATGAAGATGATGAGAACAGCAGTAGTGATGGTGAATATATCCTGTAGTGTCTGCTCTCCTTATGGCTGCAGTTTGATCCATGCAAATGTGTATATCAAAACAATGTTTTACAGCTGTCATTTTCTGGTGCTTTGTATATTTCTGTTGAATTATTGAAAACATCTGGCATAACTGAGTTTTTGACATAAAATATGATTATAATACGAAATACACCAAATAGGGAACATATTACTTAAACTCAAACAAAGGCAATTTGAGCTTGGAGACAAGCCGCTAAAGTTACTAGCAAGGCAATTAAAAGGAGAACAATCAAAGCGAGCCATTTATCAAATAAAATCTAAATCTGGAGAGATGCTTACAGACTTAAAGGATATAAATTAACGTTTCAGAGAATATTTCTCAGAAATTTACAATTCCAAATGAACAGCTACACAGGAAGAGTTTGATCAGTTTTTTGATTCATTTCAGTTTCCAAAATTAGACGCAGCTTTCAGGGAGAGTCTGGACTTGGATTTTTTGTTTTCTGAGGTGCAGAATGCTCTCAGAGCATTCTCCATCGGTAACGCGACTGGTCCAGATGGGTTCTGGCCAGAGTTTTTTAAAGCCTTTCACAGGCTCTTTGCATCGTGTCTGTTGAGAATGATCTGAGATACATTTAAGAACAAACAGCTTCCATCTTCTCTCAGCGAAGCAAATATTTTTGTTTCATTAAAAAAAAATCAAGGATGCAACAGACCCAGGTAGCTACACCCCTATTGCCCTACTTAATTACAATCTGAAAATAATTACAAAAGTTGAGCAAACTGGCTTGGTAAAAATGTAGCAAGTATCATTCACCCAGACCAAACAGGATTTATCCCGGGCATTTATTCCTTTTGTAATGTACGCAAAATCCTTAACATTATTTACGCAGACTACGACAAGGATGACAAAGCTGTTATTTTGTCATTAAACGCTCATAAGGCTTGATACGATATGGCCTTATCTAATTGCGACACTTGACATATTTGGATTTGGTGACACTTTCATAGAGTGGGTCAAAATATTATATAGCAACCCAAAATCTTCCATTGTAACAAAAATGGAGCCGGATTTGGTCCGTTCTCCTTGCAACGCGGCGTCCGCCAGGGGGACCCGTTGTCTCCCCTGTTGTTCAATATAGCATTGGAACCCCTTGCTATTGGCATTAGGGAGCATCCACATATTAAAGGTATTAATTCAGGCAGCATAGAGACCAGGGTGACCCTGTACGCGGATGACCTCCTTATCTGTTTAGCTGACCCTGAGGTCTACATCCCCATCCTACTAGAATATATTAATTCCTTTGGGAGTATCTCCGATTATACCATAAACTGGAAAAAGAGCGAATTCATACCCATAAAAGACCAATTTACTGATGACTTCCTGACATAGTTGCCTTTGAATGATGAAGGAATGTTTCACCTATGGCCCTTAAACTGTCTAAGAACCCTAAGCATCTTTTGAAATTTAACTTTGCAGAATCAATAGAAAAACTTAAAACAAATATTGAATCTTGGAGGATACTGCCCTGTCTATGATTGGCTGGGTGAATGCTATCAAAATGGTGAGCTTACTGACAGTAGCCTTCAGTGACATAATGAATTGGTACATGGTAAAAACTAGTTCTTTGAATCTTTTTCCTAAAAAGACAGAAACCATTTGTTAGTCTTCAAAAAAAAAAGAAACATATCTAACACAAGGCAGGAATACAATGTCATTCAACTGATGCCATGTGAGCCACTGACCTAGCTAATGAAGATGACCTTTTGACTTTAATTGTTTTTTAAATAATACTCTTCTGACAGGAGGTAACTTTGCGCTCAAGTGGACTATCATGATACTTTCAACATCTACTGATTAATCCATTTATTCTTAGAATCTGTTAATTTGGTAGACTTTTAGTGAAAAACAGTCATTAAGCAAAGAGCCCAGTAGTATGTCTTAGACAGCTAGACCTGTTACGTTCAGTTAATGTGGACCAACAGTAGTGGAGCCGGACACAGGCGAACAGTTTAAGAGGTTTAATGAACCCTGGAAATTCCGCAGGATACGGGGTATACAAAAAGATCCAGATCTCCAAACACTCAGCAGGAGTTGGCTGACCACGGGGGAGGCTGGCGAAGAGCGAAGGGGTGGCAGCTTACACACTGGCAACAGAAACAAAGGAACACAGCCAGGCACATATGAGCACACCGGAATTATCTGGCGAAGTGAGTGGTGGAGTGATGACCAGGGTTTTATGGAGTGGTTGATTACCGACAATGAGAACCAGGTGTGCCTCCACTGTAGACCAGGGAAGGTGGAAAGTTGGCCAGCCACGCCTCCTGCCACACACGCTGAAAAACACCACAAGAGGGAGGGGGGAGTGGAAGGAGGACACAACAAGAAAACCCAAAACAAAAACTACAACAAACCCCAGACCCTGACAGTAGTACCCCCCCCACCCAATGGACACCTACTGGTGGCCTACCAGGCTTGTCAGGATACTGTCTGTAAAAGTCTCTCAGCAAGAAAGAGTCCAAAATGAGAGGTCTGCTCACCCAGGAGTGCTCCTATGGGCCATAACCCTCCGAGTCAACCAGATACTGGTATCCGCAGCCCCGCCGACGCACATCCAGGAGTCGGCGGACCGTAAAGGCAGGATGCCCATCGATGAGCCGGGTGGGAGGAGGGGGTTCGGCCGGAGGGCTCAGAGTGCTGTGAGACACTGGCTTGAGGAGAGACACATGGAAGGTGGGGTCTGGAGTCCACTTGCAGGGGGAGGTCCCGTGAAGACAACCAGACTTGTTGACCGACCTTGTATTCAGGGGCAGGGATCCGGCAACGGATGGTGATACGCTGGTTGCGAGCAGCAGTCCTGGTGAGGGCAGCAGGGGCTTCTCGCCAGACTCGGCGGGCGCGGCGAAGATAGGCTTGCACAGAAGGTACGGCTACTTCCGTTTCCTGGCAGGGGAATAGTGGAGGCTGGAAACTCTGGGCAACCATGAAATGGGACATACCTGTGGCAGAGCTGACCAGGGAGTTGTGAACGTACTCAACCCAGGGCAGGTGGGTGGACCAGGAGGCCGGGAGATGAGCTGCCACGCACCGCAGGGAAGACTCCAAGTCCTGTTTCGCACTCCAACTGGCCATTAGTCTGAGGGTGATAAGCAGAAGACAGGCTGGCCGAGGCCCCCAGTGCCTGGCAAAACGCCTTCCACACCTGGGAGGCGAACTGGGGATCCCGATCCGAAACCATGTCTTGAGGGATACCATGGAGATGGAAGACATGTTGCACAAAGAAATTGGAGGTCTTCAAAGCTGAGGGGAGTTCTACCAGGGGGATGAAATGAACTGCTTTGGAAAAACGATCTACCACGGTGAGGATAACTGCGTTACCGTCAGATGGCGGTAGACCGGTGACAAAATCCACTGCGATATGAGACCAGGGGTGATGAGGTATGGGCAAAGGATGGAGGAAGCTGACTGGAGCTCGATGAGAGGATTTACCGCGGGCACAGATGGGACAAGCGGCGACGAACTCTCTGCTGTCAGTAGCCATGGACGGCCACCAAAAACACTGCTGAAGCAAGGAGAGGGTTCAATGAATGCTGGGATGGCAGGCCAACTTGGAGGAATGCTCCCACTGGAGCACTGGGGACCTCGCTGGAGGAGGAACGAAGAGATGACCCTGAGGACAACCCTCCGGCGCAGGATGATCTTGCTGGGTATCCTGGACCACCTGTTCAATCTCCCACCTGGCTGCCCCGACCACGCAGGAGGATGGCAAGATGATCTCCACAGGGAGGTCTTTAACCGCTGGCATGAACTGGCGAGACAGTGCATCAGGCTTGATGTTCTGGGAGCCAGGTCGGTAGGTGAGTGTGAAGTTGCACTAGCACAGGTGCACTGGAAAACATAGTCTTTAATTGTCCAAAGGCGGCCTCAGCCGCAGGCGACCACACAAATTAGCGTTTAACAGAAGTCAGTTGAGTTAAGGGGTTTGCCAACCTACTGTAATTCTTAATGAATCTTCTGGAAAAATTGGTGAACCCCAGGAACCTTTGGAGCTGTTTGCAGTTGTCAGGTGTGGCCCAGTCCAACACAGCCTTAATCTTGGCCGGATCCGGCTTGAGCTGATCCTTCTCTACAATATAACCCAAAAAGGCAACAGAAGACACATGAAATTCACATTTCTCAGCTTTCACAAACAACTTGTTCTCCAACAACCTCTGTAAAACTGTTCTGACATGCACAACATGCTCATTAATGTCTCTTGAAAAAATCAAAATGTCATCTAGATAGACAAACACAATTCCGTTCAACATGTCCCTAAGGACGTCATTAATGAGTGCCTGAAAAACTGCTGGAGGGTTCGTGAGGCCAAAAGGCATAACCTGGTACTCGAAGTAACCCAGATGAGTGTTGAAAGCAGTCTTCCATTCGTCCCCCTCTCGTAACCCAACCAGGTGGTAAGCGTTCCGGAGGTCCAACTTAATGAAAATCACTGCGTCGTGGAGGGGGGCCAAGGCAGAGTCAATCAGTGGTAGAGGATATTTGTTCTTAACAGATACGTCATTCAAACCTCTGAAGTCGATACAGGGTCGAAGAGTCTTATCCTTCTTTTCAACAAACAAACAACTATTTAATTAGTTAAATTAGTTAATTAGTTTAATTATCTCAGAGTCCGCTGGGTCCATTTTTGGCTAGATAATTCTGTTACGTTCAGTTAATGTGGACCAACAGTAGCGGAGCCGGATACAGGCGAACAGTTTAAGAGGTTTAATGAACCCTGGAAGTTCAGCAGAATAAGGGGTATACAAAAAGATCCAGCTCTCCAAACACTCGGCGGGGGAGACGGAAGTCGGCTGACCACGGGGAGGCTGGCGAAGAGCGAAGGGGTGGCACCTTACACACTGGCGACAGAAACAAAGAAACACAGCTAGGCACATACAAGCGGACCGGAATTATCTGGCGAAGTGGTGGAGTGATGATCAGGCTTTTATGGAGTGGTTGATTACTGACAATGCGAACCAGGTGTGCCTCTACTGTAGACAAGGGAAGGTGGAAAGTTGGCCAGCCACGCCTCCTGCCACACACGCTGAAAAACACCACAAGAGGGAGGGGGGAGTGGAAGGAGGACACAACAAGAAAACCCAAAACAAAAACTACAACAAACCCCAGACCCTAACAAGACCAGCAGAACGTCACACTTCTTCATAAACTCATATCCCTGTTAGTTTTAACGTGGCATCATGATTTGCTTTTCTTCTTAGGCTGTGTTCGAGATTGTGACCTCAGAAGCATCCTACTACAAGAGTTTGGAAATTTTAGAGACACACTTCTTCCATAACCCTACTTTATTTAACACTCTCAGTCAATCTGACATGCATTTTCTGTTCTCCAACTTGAAAGCCAGTTTGTGACTGAAAGTCTGATAATACATCGTAACCACAAAGTTCGAATTCAGAACACAGCTTTTGTTTTATATCCATAGATTCTATTGTTGATCTGTATTGTTTTCAATATCCTGATGGATCTTCAGCACCGAATTGGGAAATCTATTTTGATTTCTGATGTTTGTGACATTGTTTACCACCATGCTGTGGAACACTTCAATGTCTTCATCACATATGTCACTAATCAGGTGTACCAGGAGAAGAACTACAGACACATTTTGTGAGTACCTATTTCATAAATACAATATTTTTTACAATATGGACTCCATTTCTTGTTGTAACAAAAATCCAAAATAATATAATATTTGGATTGGTAGTATTTTTGTCCTTTGAAATTAATAATTAACAATAGACCTTTGCTCTGAACAATGCTGTAGCCTGCTTGACTACTAATGATAAATATGCTTGGAGAAAAAAATCAGAACGTATAATAGGCGTTATCCTTTATACAGTCTGTGAACTTTGTACAGTTCACAGACAAATATTGTTAAAATGGAATATGAAATGTTCATTTATTTGATGTCATTGCATGGAAGCGAATCATATTATGCAAAGTCTATTCAGAGCCTGTGGTGTAACAGTCAAATCACACTGAGAGGGGGGTTAGGAATGCCAAGCAGAATGAGTGCATGTAGGGTGCATATCGTGTAAGAAAATGTATTTTGAAGTAGCAGGGTAAATGTCTTGATAAAGACATACTAAAGGATTTCAGTATGCGATCACAGTGTGTATTTTTAAACAATAAGGGAATTGTCAAAGTTCCATCAAAAGACAAAAATTCACAATAAAGTCATCCAGTCATCCAAGTATCATCACAGGCAGTCACATTTTTTATTGTTTATTAACAAGTAATGAAAAAGGAACAAGGAATGAAATCCCAGAATCAGGAATTTGTTACTAGTCTTTTCATAATCTTTTATGTAATTTTTGTTTTGTTTCACTTTTGTCATTTTTATTTCTTTGTTGATTTCTCTCTTTAAAAAAAAAAAAAAAAAAAAAAAGCTTGGCACTGTTAAGCACAGGAGAATAATGTTCCAAATAAGGAACATTGCGCTTAACTGCCTCTGAGGTATTAGTGGCAGCTATGATTAAGCAACTGTTAACATCTATTTTTCCTTTCTCTTACGACTCTGACCGGTATACAAAATGCAATACAGAGTAGATCTAACACAGTAAAACATAGTTTTAAGTTTATTGCAGTCTCCATAGCATTGTGTACAATGTTGATCAACGGTCTATTATAAACTTTAATTTTTTATTTGAATTACTAACACAGTGCCCATGCAAAATGTGCTCTTTGGAATGTATCAACTGACCTCTGCTATTGCAGGTTTTCAGAGATACCCTCATCTACACTACAACTACACAGCAACTTCACACTATATACTGCTTCCTTGGGTTTCCTCATGGAACCTATAAGTAGTTGTTTTTGTCATTTTGAGACCAGACTTTTTCTGGGAACAATGGAGCTGATTCCAAAACTTCATCATACATAATGTTATTTGAAATGTTTGAAATTAGCAAAACAAAATGGCAGACTTAATGAGCGTATGAGACACTTTGACAAATTGGACCCACAAGGCAAACTGAGGCAGGATGAAAAGATTAATGTTGTTTAATACAAACTAGCTTTGGCACATTGTTTGTCAAACAATCAGGCAGACATATGCAAACTACTAGGCTAGAGCTATGTAAAACAGACAAAAAATAAAAAAAAACATGAGAGACTAACACAAAATATTGCAAAAATGCTTACACTGGGGAAAATATGATCTGGCATAGAAGGAAAGGGGAGCACAGCTTATATATGTAAGGGAGGGGGAGACAATGAGACACAGGTGCGAGACATTAGGGCGGTGAAATTAAGCACACAGGTGGGATACTTGACAGGACAATGTGGAATGAAAACAGACGGAGACTTCCAAAATAAAATTGAAAATACACACCTGTCCTCTTTTCTGGACCGATCCTCTCTCAATCCACCAGATACTGGATTCCCCATCCTCATTGTCACACGGCTAGTAGTTTCTCCCCTGTGTAGATGGGACCTAACATCTATGAACTGAGGAGGGGGTGGGGGTTACATGGACGGGGCCAGTGGACTTTCCTTAAAAGACTTAACTCCACTTACATGAAAAGTGGAGTGAATTCACATCAACCCTGGACAGTTTAACAAACAGCTACAGGATTGAACATTTTTGACAATGGAAATGGCCCAATGACGAGAGGCCAACTTATGGGTTTCAGTTCGGAGAGAATGGTGGATAGCCACACCTTCTGATCAGTGTGGTAAGCTAGGGCAAGTCTTCTTTGTCGATCAACTGCTTTCTTACAGCTCACAGATGTCAAAAGCAGTGTTGAATGAGCCTTTTGAACCTAATCACAGGGGCTGAGGGGACACTCACTTCTTGTTAAAGGAAACAGAGTTGGTTGATACCCTTAGCCTCACTGAAAAGGACCCACTCCAATATAGACACATGATAGCATGTTATGAGCATATTCTACCCACAATAACATCGCACTCCACATTGAAGAATTCTGAGAGGTCAGCATAGAGCAGTATTCATCTCCTGATTCATATTCTTAGTCTGACCATTTGTTTCCAGATGAAAATCAGAAAACCAGTGCAGAATGCTGAACAAATATTTCACCTACTACCTGTGTAATTGGATGTAATCCCTGGGAAGTTGAGAAAAAAAGTAGATGTGGCTAACAGGAATGTTTAAACTCCTCAGGGAGTTCATCTCTCCCTCTCTTGTTCGGTTTGTCTAATGTTTAGTTATCCTTCTGCCTCCTTTAGCAATAATTGTAATAGTAACAAGTGTAGTGTGTTTGCTGTGCTGATTGCGAGACTCACTGAAATGGAAGCTACAATTTACACCATGGAAACCAAACCAGTAGCTCCACTAATTCCCATTAGCTGGTGTGAATCAACCGAGTGCAGGCCCTCCTAGCCCCAACCAGGGGAGCTAGGTGACTCTTCGATAGGAAAGCATACTCCTTAACAGAAGCCCACGGTTCTCTACCAGTTGTGTCATGTTTCTTACAGGTTGTCTCCAGTCAGGCCCCACCACTGAGAAACCAACACTAGTTATTGTCACCTTCATTTTGAGAAAGGTGAAATTTTCCAAACAAGCTACCATATTCAAATGCATTCCCGGGGCTAGAGCAGATGACATAGAATCAAATTTGAGACTCCTGACAAAGACTAAACATAAATACATTGAAACTTACATGTTGGCCGCAATGATGTTTGGCTATCCTATTTGGAAGTCACAAAAATGAATGTTGAGTTGGCTTATGCTTTTGCCAAAACAATGTCAGAATCTGTAGTTTTCTCTGGTCTCTCTGGTACTGGCCTAATCTGACCAGTAATGACATGTTTAGCCACGTGTTGTCATTCAACCATTGGCTGTCGATGTGGTGTCCTGCAAACAATATGGGCCTCTTGGGAATTGGTGGGCTTTTTGGGGCCTTGTCTAATTCATCGTACTTTGTATGGAGCTGCTCTGATTTCTAAGAATAGAGCCAGATTTATTAATCAGCTACATTGACAACTTAAAGTTGAGGCCAGGAAGCAGAGTTGCACTCTTACATGCTTTTAAGCACCTCATTTAGAGCCAGTCGCTTATAGCCTCATAGAACGTGTCAGTCCCCTGTCCAAAAAAATCAATAAACCAAACAAAACAACTCAAGAACTTTGTATAAATAACACTACCAATGAAAATGATCAAAAAGTTAGAATAAAATGTAGAACCCCAAACATGAGATCTCTGTCATTTCAATCATTTAAAAATGATCTTATATCATATTGTTGCATTGATTTATTTTACCTTACATAAACCTGGCTGTGTCAAGATGAATCTGTATGCCTTAATGAATCCCCAATCCTCCCAATTATATTAATACTCACATTCATGGAGACACTGGCAGAGATTGGATTTCTCTTCTCAGACTGTTGCCCCTGTGGCCTGGACCAGGATAAGCGGCCAAAAATGTAATGAATAGCAATTTTTATTATTATTATTCTGACGTTGTCCCTATATTAAATAAATACGAAATTACAGTTCAAAGTCCAAAAGTACTTGGATAATGACACAAGTTTTTATCATTTTGATTCTATACACCACCACGGCAAATTCAGAATAAAACAATCAGATGTCTTTAATTTAAGAAGTTTCACAAAAATGTGGCATTTACAATTTAGGTTAGGCCATTTTATTCAGTATATCCATTTTCAGGCTCTCAAAGGTATTTGGACAATTGACTGACAAGTGGTGTTATAGCCAGGTGTGATCCATCCATCCTTACTTCAAGAAAAATTAAGTAAGTAAAAGGTCTGAAGCTGATATCAGGTGTTGAATTGGCTTTTGTCACCTGTTTGACTGGAGCCAAATAGATACGAATTATATTTAGATATGAAGTCCAAATAGATATCAATGCAAGTCAAGGAGGCCATCTTTAGGTTGAAAAAACGAAATAAATGGCAGAAACTTTAGGAGTGACCAAAAAAATTTGGTAAAGTGTTACAATGAAAGAATGAATTGGGGATCTCAACAACATCAAAATGGCTGGTAGACCACAGACCACCACTCTGCATAAGGTAGGTGTCTGTCTGAAGGGAATGAGGCTTCTTGAACAACTCTGGATGGTAAGAGTTGACAATCTTTGGATTCACTTGAGAAGCATTTCAGGATGGATAACCTGGATAACTGTATGCTATCCAGCCCTAAGTGCTTTAGTTGAAGGCATTTGGACTTTTTTGTTTTGAAGATGCTTCACTTCTCATCCTAAAGACTAATTTAGTTCTAAACATTTAGTGGGGAGTCTCCAGTATTCAATCCCTAATAGGGTCTTTACACCTTGGAGGTGGTCACCTGAGTTGTTGACTCTCCCTGTTGTCTTGAAGGTTTTGCGGTCACATATGTCAAGGCTTGTTTCATTGATGAGTGACTGACCCCCTCTTAATCATGTGAATCATTATAGTCACAAGGTGTGATTAATAAATAAGTGGTTGCCATTGTGTGACTCCTTAGGGTCAGATGAAGCAAGTTTTGACTGAGATTTAGAATGCCTGGGGAGGGATGTCAGAATTGTATTGTAGGTGGCTGATAAATGGTACGTCAGGCTGCCAACCCAGTTTAATGAAAGTCTTTCCATGTTCATATAGATAACCTCCTTTATTCCTCTCTTGAAACCATTTGTCATCTTTGTTAAGAACGTGTGCATTGTTGTTCTCAAATGAGTGTCCCTTGTCCTTCAGATGCAATTGCCCAGCTGAATCTTGTCCTTAGGATGGAAATCGTAAGGACAATCCTTCCAAGTTTCTCTGATACTCAAGCCTCATGTGGGATAGGTGTTCGAGTGTGTTTTGTGGGTCTCTTTGCTGATTTGATGAAGGCCAAGTTGGGATAGTCACAGGTTTTGCTTTTGTTATGGCAGATATTATCTGCGGCAGAGACTGAATAAAGACCAGAGAGGAACAGAGTGGCTTTGTGAATTGTATTTCTTGCAAGGAGAGCAGTCAGGTCATATAGAGGGAGTCCTAAGGAGGAAGTAAAACAAGTGTTTTTATGGTGTAGGTAAGAGGGAGCTACACAACATTTTGTGCGAAGGAGAGATCATCTGTAAGAGCAGTTATTTGTAAAGTAGGTTCAGTCCAGTTCTGTTGTGGGAGACAGTTACACAAGGGGTTACTGGAACAGGTTGTTGCGATAAAAACACGATAAAAGCAGATTCAAGGCTACATGAAGATAGCTAAGTCTGAGTAAGGACATAACACAAGGACAGTACAGGCAGTTTTCCACCACACTTTGTGCTTTCCTGATGTGTGTGTGTTCCTTTTCTTTCTCCTCTGCCTTGGATGGAATTTTTCCAGCTCCCTGACTTAAGGTCCTGATCACCCAAAGTCTATGTTCCAGTGGGTAGTGGGAGTCAATAAGTAGGTATTCATCTGTGTGTAGGTTTCCTGTATACTTCAGTGTTGAGGTTTATGTCCACATCCAGCTGTAGAGCACAGTGCAAGAATGGTACGGTACCGTTTTCTTTCATGTCCTGCCTTGTAAGTTTGATGTTGTTGTCAACTGAGTTGATATGTTCTGTGAAGGCCTCTACCTATTTTCTGAGTGTAACCCAGGTGTCATCCACATACCTAAACCAGTGGCTGTTGTTCATTTGAAGGGGAACAAGGCTTTGTTTTCTGCCTACTCAATGTAGAGATGTTGAGTTACAATGTGTGACAATCGAGAACCAATTACACAACCATGTTTTTTTCTGTAAGAAATCCTCATTGTATTTGAGTGGGTATTGCAGTATTCATTTCCTCACAGTCTCCACAACGTCAGTTGTGAGACTGCAGGTAAACAGAAATTTTATATCAAAAGATACCATAGCTAGATACCATAAAATATACCCCTTTTTGGGCTTTATTGAAGTCAATTGAGTTTTGGATGTAATAGAGTGTACCCCAAAAATGGTGCCAAGATGGAGGTGAGGTGTTTTGTAATAATTTAGGTGACAGAATTGATGCTGCTGATGATGGTGAGTGGTTCCTTCTTTGTGTATCTCTGGGAGCTCCATATATACATGGTGTGGTCTCCCTTGAATAAAGTCTGTAGTATGTTGGACAATCAATTGTTTTCTTTCATTTTCTAGTTTCTATAAGTAATCTGTGACCTTCTTTTGTAGCTGCTAGTGGGATCTCACCTCAGGCTCTCGTACATATTGCTGTCACTGAAAAGAGTGGGTTTTTTTTCTATCATAGTTGGATGTGTTAAGTACAGTGCAGCATACATTATACTACAGACACATTTTAACATGGTGATACTCGTGGAGGGAGGCGGGACAGTGGTGCACTGGTTAGAGCTGTCGCCTCACAGCAAGAAGGTCCTGGGTTCGATTCCCAGGTCAGGTTGTTTCTGTGCGGAGTTTGCAGGTTCTCCCTGTGCCTGCGTGGGTTCTCTCCAACAGACAGAGACTACCCAATTAAAACAGGAAATACACAAAAAGAAATTAAAAAGACTATTTTACTTGATGGGCCCTGACAGAACGGTGATGACCACCACACAGTTAGTGATGGATGGACACTCTAAAGGAAAAATTATATTCAACTTAATTGATAATGTGAGATAATCAAAGAGGTTCTATTTATCTGGGACCAAGTTAATGTAATGAACTACTATACCACTGCACAATATACCACTAATGCACTTTCTAAAAGAGACAGTTTTCATACATTCTAAAAGTGACTCAAAATCAGCTGTTATAGATTAAATATGTTTAAATAAAGTATAATTCTTTAAGAAGTAGTTAGACCACTTAGCAAAACTTAAAATTAGAGTAAAATGGTTTTATTATTTAAAAGGACAAAACACATAAAAGTT
>KV751336.1:3491934-3570554 GCA_001698575.1 Mola mola
AAATTATTATCATACTTTTTTATTGAAATGGATGCATGTATTGTACCGTTAGGGGAAGAAGCATTATTATATAAAGTTTCAAATATGGTTTCATTATCCCTACCATCAAAGATTAATTATTGGCAATAAAAAAGAATATTCTAAAAAAACCCACTATATATATTAATTGTATGTGGTTTTTTCATTATGCACTGTGTAACACTGTGTAAACAAATGAGAATCAAATAGACATCGGTTTGACTGGTGAGAGTGGGTCTTGGACCTACGGCCATTTGCAGCCGCACATGCTTTGGAAATTGATTTCTACAGCTATACACGTCTGGGCGTCATGACAGAAGCATATAAAGGCTCCATCAACTTTAAAGTTGAAAAGCTCTAAAATGTGCACTTTAGGGGTGTCCCAAACGTAGAATTTACATTGTCGTACCTGATTGGTCAAGTCTCACCCATTGTTGACTGCTAGTTGAATTAATTAATCAATTAATTAAATTTATTCATTTATTCATTCTATTTTGTTGGTAATTTTTCTCTTTGTTTCCTCTCTGAGTGGTGGTTTCAAATCAAGTTTCATCAACAAGGAAAGGGTGGCAGAAGGGAAGTGATGTCTAAAGTGGAAGTAGGACCAAGAAGTGGATGCTGCCCATGTAAGCACAAATTTTACTTTACGGGCAAGTATGGTGTGTTAGAACTGTTTTGTGGTCTTATTGCCGCTTTCGACACAGTGTCCCTCTGCTGCCCTTCACCTCATTGACTTCACCTTCCCTCAATGCTGAGAGGTGGCGTGTTACCGCACTGTGTTGTAAAAGGCCCTTTATATTGTTAGAAAAATAAATCCCAGTTGTGATGCTGTTTTGATTGTGCCACAAAATTAGATCACACTCTACCATGGTGATGTATTTATGTACACCAAAGAGATAAATTAAAGGGCATGAGTTAGCAGTAAGTGTGTGAGGACCCTTTTGAAATGCTCAGATTATGAGGGCCCAAGCACTAAGCGTGCAAGGGCCCTTTTGAAATTCAAGGAATTATTTTGTTTTATCCAAATTAATCACATTTTTGAGGGTTTTCCCATTCTTGGATACACATGAAACTTTGCACATGCATCAACCCTCGAGAAAATTTACATATGGTAAAGTTTTGGCCATGGGGCAGGGCAAAATGCCTCACCACCGCCCCCTAAAGACCACCACTTGCAGCAAGTTTCACCTAGACCTAAACAATTCAGCTATTCTGAATTGATTTATCCAATCAAATTCATGTTTGTTGAGTATATATTGCAAGATTTGATGAGGATAAATTGCAGAGATTTTAAGTTTTTGTCTGAGGATGTGGGCATAGCAAAGAGTTTGCCGAAGACTGGAGGTTGAATTATTCCAGCTGATTATTGTTCAATTTGTCTCAAACTTCACCGATGGGATGATTATCAAGCTCTGAACACAAAATAGAGTTAATGTCAGAGTGCTACCTAGTGGTGACAAGAAATGACACGTTTATATATTGTATATATATATTATCATTCATCCATTTTCTATCGCTTATCCTGTTTGGGGGGGGCTGAAGCCTATCTCAGCATCTTCAGGCGAAGGTGGGGTACACCCTGGACAAGTTGCCAGTTCATTGCAGGGCCAACATATAGAGACAAACAACCATCCACACTCCCATTCACACCTACGGGCCTCGACATTGTGGAATTACCTTAACGTGGTACAATAAATACATACTGAAGTAACTGAAAAATATCATTTTGAAGCAACATGATTATTTTAACAGTTTTTACACAGTAAATTTATATTACAGTAATGCTAAAAAAATCATGTTTCATCAACATAGTTACTGCACCACTGCGCTGTTACTTTGGTAGCACATATACTAAAATTGGAACGATACAGAGAAGATTAGCATGGCCCCTGTGCAAGGATGACACGCAAATTCCTGAATATTATCAATTTTCTTTAAACTCGTATTCTGCAGCAGTGCGGCAAATGTGAATGTTTCGCCATGAAAGAGAAAGTTTGTAATTTCTCCTCTGCACATTGTCTGATCGCACTGAAACTTCACAGGTGGAATAACATTCTGTCTGAACACATCAACATCACAATATTCACTGAGTGCCACAGCGCCCCATAGTGGCGACAGGAAATTTCATGTTAATATACCGTCTTCTAATGTGCAGTGTGTAACTCATGTTTGACTTTGGGGCATGTCTGCTGTTGGACTTAAGGGCTGCGGTCGTCTCATTCCCCAATGGGAGCAAGGATGCGTGGGCTCATTCAACACAGTTGAATCAGGTTTCATTTTCAGTTGTTTAATAAACAGTATTATTAATAAGGTGATCAAATCAAATCAAATCAAATTTTTTTTGTGTAGCCCAAAATCACAATTTACACATTATGTCACTGGGCTTTGACAGACTGTACAGATGTGACATCCTTTGCCCTTAGACCCTGGAACCGGGTGAGGAAAAACTTAAAAAACCTTAAACAGGGAAAATAAGAAACCTCAGGAAGAACCACAGAGGAGGGATCCTTCTTCCTAGGACGGGCAGAGGTGCAATAGATGCCACTTGTACAGAACACAACAACATGATAATAACAGTTTACTTAGAATATATAAAACATCCATGAGTCCCAGAGTCTGTGGAATCTATAAATTCAGATGCATGGGAAGTCTAGTGATCCAGACGCAGGTGTAATATGTTGGTCCAGGTGTTGTTATGGTCCATGTAGCAAGATCTGAGTGTTGCTGATGTAATCACTGAGTCCAAGAGTATGTGGAATCTATAAATCCAGGGATATGTGAAGTGTAGTGATCCAGAAGCAGGTGTAATCTATTGGTCTAGAAGCCATTGTAATCTGTGGATCCCGATTTGCACTTGGAAATCCAGCCTAAGATCCAAGTTACAGGATCTCCTGTCCTAATTTAAGCAGTAGGCATCGGGCAGTACCATAGCAGCAGCTTCCACCACGACTTAGAAAGACTTGCAGGATGATAAAGCGCAAAGTCTCCGGGGAAAAAGGAAAGTTAGTCTAAGAATATGGACATTTAGAGGAGTAGAAATGGAGTCTGAGTCGGAGGGGGCAGAGATGAGAGCTCAGTGGATCATGGACTCATCCCCCAGCAACCTAAGCCTATAGCAGCATAACTAAGGGCTAGATAGGCCAGCCCTAACTATAAGCTTTATCAAAAAGGAAGGTTTTAAGCCTACTCTTAAAATCAGAGAGTGTGTCTGCCTCCCGTACCAAGACTGGAAGATGGTTTCACAGGAGAGGAGCTTGATAGCTGAAAGCTCTGCGTCTCATTCTACTTTAGGAGATTCTTGGTGGTACCCTTGGGTGATAGGGTACTATGAGCTCTTTAAGATAAGATGGTGCCTGACCATGAATAGCTTTGTAGGTGAGGACAAGGATTTTAAATTCTATTCTGAATTTAACTCGGAGCCAGCGCAGAGAAGCCAGTACGGGGGATTTTTGGTCTCTGATATTAGTTCTAGTCAGTACATGCGCTGCTACATTTTGGATTAATTGAAGAGTTTTTAAAATCTTATTAGAAGCAACCTGAAAATAAAGAATTACAGTAATCCAGCCTGGAAGTAACAAATTTGTGAAATAGTTTTTCTGCATTTTCTTGAGACAGGACATGCCAGATTTTAGCAATGTTACGGAGGTGAAAGAAGGTAATTCTTGAAATATGTTTTACATGTGAGTTAAAATACAGCTCCTGGTCAAAGATAATACCCAGGTTTCGGACGGTGGTGCTGCACGCCAAGGTAATGCTATCGAGATTAACTATGTTGTTGGATAATGAGTTTCTAATGTGCTTAGGGCCCGCCCAGCACAATGACTTCAGTTTTGTCAGAGTTTAACAATAAAAAGTTATGAGACATCCAGGTGGTCATTTTTAATAACATGTCTGTTGATTAGCTAATTGATGGGTTTCATCTGGCATCATTGATAAGTATGGTTGTGTGTCATCTGCATAGCAATGAAAATTTATGGATTGCTTCTAATAATATCACCTAAAAGAAGCGTGTATAGAGTGAATAGTATTGGTCCAAGCACAGAACCTTGTGGAACTCCATGACTAACCTTGTCATATCTTGATGATTCATCATTAACATGAACAAAATTATATCTATCAGATAGGTAGGACTTAAACCATCGTAGAGCAGATCCTTTAATACCAATTTGGTGTTCCATCCTCTGTAGTAAGATGTGGTGATCGATAGTGTCAAAAGCTGTGCTAAGATATAATAAGACTAGTACAGAGATAAGTCTCTCATCAGATGCAGTGAGTGATATTTATCCCAATATATGCCATAGACCATGATTTATTGGGGGTAAACAAAAAATCAATGTAATTCTATGTCAATCATTCAGCAATACTCTATAGCTAAGATTTTATGAAGATTTGACTTTGACATTGAATGTTGGATTGGCCTCCCTATATCAACTCATTGAATATTCAACTATTTGGGGTCAGGGTATTTAGTAGTTTTCTGCCAGTAGTCCTATTTTGTCATACTTGCAGCAACAGCAATGTGTCTTTTTGCAGTTAAATCTTTTTTGTATTCTTCATAATTTAATGTCAGAGGGGCAGTGAAAGCCCAGGCAGGGGTGATTTTCGAAGGACCATCAAAACGTAGCACAACATCTGGGCTTTCACGGCGGAGGAAAATAATGTATGTCCGTATAGACCAATACTTATTTTCACAGTAGTAAATATTTGCATCCCATAAGGCTCAAACAAGTCACTGGGGGCAATTAGAGTTCAAAGCCGTAGAGATTATTTCCACAAAGGTCATAGAACTTGGTTCGGGAACCAGACTGATTTCTAAGCTGCTATACATCATCTTTCATTCCCTGGCTTTTTCATGCCTGCATATGACAAACCTGCCAAACTTTGCCCTGAAACAATGGTGTCATAAATGCATTTTATGGTGACACTCTGCCCTCTCCAGATCTAATTGATTCATTTTTATTCGTTTCAACTTCTGGCTGATAGAAATTGGCTGGCTTCTGGCCCAACTGGTTCAGGCTGGTTTGGGGCAGTTCTCAGATGGTATCTGTCTAGTCTTAGTAGAAATCCCCCCCCTTTGTGAATCTGAAGATCCACCACAATGTATTTTCTCAAGAAAGAATTCCAGTGTTAACACAATTTTCAGAATGTTGATTTGTGATAAACAAATGCATTGTGATAGCTAATCATCCAACTGTGGGCTATTTTTTTTTTCGGCTAACATATGAGAACAAGCTAGAATAAAAATGTTTTCATGATAATGAACTTTCAAAGCTGTTGGGGTTCTCAACATAACTTTAAAGGGACCCTCATATCTGGGTTGATACCACTTTCTCTTAAACATTTGGATATATACCCACTCTCCAGGGCATATCCTTTGCAATTGGTCGGAAATGGTCGCCCCTTTGTCCTCTGTGTCTCCTTTCAACTTTTTGAATATAACTCTATGGATTTGAGTTGAATACTCTACATAACTTCCTAAATCACTTTCAAACTGTTCAAGCAAAGGATCCTCATGAGACCCTCTCAACTATGGCTGCCCCGTGCACATTTCATGAGACGTTAGAGGTGTTATTCTGTTAGTTCGGAATTTCATAGACATTAATGCCAAAGACAAAGCCTGGACGCAAATACATTTTTCCTTGCTGTCTTACTTAATTTTGTTTTTACCTTGCCATTAGCTCATTCAAATGCTCCCTGTGACTGAAGGAACTGCTCCCGATGACTGAAAGTGATACACACACCTAAACTTCTGTTTGATTCCTAACATCTAGATTTTTGTTACTAATTACTGCTAGTTGTGCTGAGCATGGCTACTCAATTTTGTTGGATTGAACCTTGGCGAATGATTTATCTGCAATTAATTGTAGTATGGCATAGCCTGCATGATTTTCATTCCATCTCCATTTCTAAAACAAGAGCCATCTACAACAACTTGAGGTCTGCTACAGTTGGTTGATTATGCATATCTTCACACGCAAGAAAGTGAAAGTGTTGGTTTCTTGGACAGGTAACACCATACACATTGCTGGGTTTATTTTGCATTGCTGAACAGTGAGTTCAGGTGCTGAGAGGACAACTTCTTTACCAAGTCTTTCTGGCTTGAGTTAAGACAAATTGTGTCAAGAGTAGCGCTTGTAACTTATAAGACATGTAAATGGTCATTGTGTGCCCCATAGTTAGTGAGGAAGCCTTTTTGCAAGCAAACACAGCTGCTGCCTGGTGGGCAGGCAGCCCTGCTTCAATGTTACCCAATTTATTCCTGTAATAGGCCAGGAGTTGTTTCCCGTTGGAGTATCCCGCATTAACACTGCATTTGCATATCCTGATCTTTCTGCAACATGAAAAATGAAAAAGGCTTTGAATAATGGATTACCAAGTGCTGCAGCAGCCTGCAAGTCTATTTTTAGTGTCTGTAAAGCTGCCTCTTCTTCATCTGTCCATTGCAACTGTGTTACATTTTGTTTTAATCACATAGTTACAAATCCACGAGGGACTATATGCTGGCACTCCCAGAAAAGAAAGAATTTGCCTCACTGTTTGTGGTTTTGGAGAATTAGTGATTGCTTCCACTGGGGAGGGCCCAGTGTGTCTCTGCCCTCCACAAAGTTGTCTGCCAAAGTACTCAACCTTTTCTTGACAGAGATGTCTTTATGTCTCCCTGTAGCCAATGCTGTTAAGACTGTAATGGAGTCTTTTTCGCATTGCTCTTTTGTTTGATTGCAAATGAACAAAACATCTACATACTGGATTACAGTACTTGGGACATCCAGGAGTTGTATTAACCCATCTATATTAAATATAGATGGGCTATTTACAAAGCCCTGTGGAAAGGTTGTGGATGTGTACTGTAAGTAAATATAAACTGATTCTGTGAATCTGGATATAATGGGAGATCATAGATCAATTACTGTGTACAACTGAGTATTAGGTGGGAGATTAGAGAGCAGCATATGAGGATCAAAAGGAACAACAAGTGGCTCAGACTCAACAGTGGATATAATATCTCTCAGATCAGGTATCAATTGACAATCTTTCAATCATGGATCTTTGATGGCATGTTGCTTCAGTGGACATTGTCTTTGAAATGGCAGTTTAGCTCCTGGTTTGACCATTGACTGTAATGAAACTAGTGTTGCTTTTGGATCCCCCACAGGCCTTTGTGGGTTGGTCCCTATTAATCAAGTCCCAAGCATGCCATTTCTTCAGCAGGGGTATTATCAAGTTATGGGTTGGACTGTAAGTGACTGTTCCGCTGTCCTTGAAGCCCTCTTCCTCCTCCAAAACAGAGTGGACTTCCTCTTTACGTTGGTTGTCGTCCTCCTTGCATTGGACGATAATTGTTGACTGATGAATTACCATTCATAAGTATAGGAGGCGATGGTGTAACAGTTAAATAGGTTCAGGTTAAATCCTGCTAAAAAATATGAAAACTACGCCAACTGCTGTCATAAATGTGTACCTGTAACGAGAGTTGTAACGAAGGATTATGGGTAATCCTCAAAGCACCGGAGGATTTGTCTGAGGTAACGTGTCTGTGAATGTCTGTGGACAAAAACAATGTTAATTAGCTTTAAAAGCACTTAAAAGTAAAACTGGCTTTGTTTGGTTGTATATTATTTATTTTAGGATAAAGTCCCCATGTTTTTGTCAAGTTAACCACTCGTTTTTATGTGTTTTGTTGCCAGTAAAAGTAGTCTCTGTAGTGCAGCTAGCTAACATTCACGTATGCCGAATTTTCAGACTGCGCATGAGCTGTATGTCCACAAGAGCTGACCCGTTGCCTGTATTTTCCTTTGTCAAACCCAGGTATGTTACATATAAGTGTTGTACAGTTTTAGACATGCAGGTGATTGTTGTTTTATTCATTTACTGTGTATTGTGTGGAAATATAGGTTGTTACAGAAATGTTATTGTAAAATGAAAAATACTTAAAAACAGGTAACAGATTGAAAATTGTATATTTTTATATTTTATTGTATTTATTTTCCTTGAGAAAGACAGACTTTTCTGTTTTGTTTCATTATTTTATTTACATAAAACCACTATATGAGCACTAATTGAAGGATTTTGGGTAATCCTAAAAGCACCGGAGGATTTGTCTGAGACCGCGCATGAGCTGTATGTCCACAAGAGCTGACCTGTTGCCTGTATTTTTCTTTGTCAAACCCAGACGTGGAATAAATCTGCTGTTACCAACAATCCGAGAGCTTCATTTATGCAGAAGACATCACACATAGGTCACAATGACATGGCTAAAGCGTTACTGGTGTACTTGGCTCTGATCTCTGGGGGCGTCAGTGCCTGAGCCGGTGCAATCATTAGCTGAGGAACTGCTATTGCAACATGCTGTGTTGCTGTTCCACTGTCCCTACTGGGGCTTTGGTCTTCTGTTTAGACAGTTCCTCCAGCTGTAGCTGTGTTAGCTTGTTAGCTAGTTGTTTGCTCAACTCTGCTTCTTTTTGTTTCTCCTTTCTGTATTGTTCCACATAATGCATACTGTGGTCTGCAAACAGGAGTCACTCCATTTTTATCAGTCCAACAACATTTTCCAGCCTTTTTGGCGTTGCTTTTTAAAAAAATTTTTTTTTTTAGCTTAGATAGGCATTCAGAGTCAGACAGTGATTCTCTTTTCAACTTAGAGGAGTCCATTTTCTCCAGATATCATTTCATCAACTCTGCCAATAATGCACATACTGTTTTAATGCCAGCCAAATCCTCTTTTATCAGGGACAGTTTTGCTGCATATAGATCTCTGTTGTTTGTTTTCCTGCTACAGGCAGTAGCAGTGGTTTGAAATCACCCAGTGCTAACTTTACTCAGGCTGTGGTACATACTGTATTTGTCCATTGGCTATGGTGATAAGAGGGCACAGGGTTATCAAGTCGTCATCATCCTCATGCCTCTCATTCCACCACTGACTCCCTTGACTCTGCTCTCCTACTGTTTTGTCACATCTCAGTTTCGTCTTCTATGAGTCTACTTCTCTCCTCATTCACTTTTTTTTTCCCTCATTCGGTCCATGCTGCTCAGCTGTCTGGCTGCTGCTCTGAAACTCTCTTTTAACTGTTGGGGATCAATCCTCATTTCTTCAGACAATTCTCTTATTCTTTCATTTCTCGGCTGCTGCGTTCTGTCATCATTAAGATCTTAAGATAAGAATTTATTGATCCTGCAGTGTGGAAATGTACATGTCACAGTATCTCCACAGATAGTCGTAAATATGGAAATAGTAAAATTAAACAAATAATAAATAGAATAGAATAGAATAAAATAACACTATATACACTAAGTACACTATTTGCCTTAATGGATTCTATGCCTCCAATAATTTTAATACACACATGGTGTGTAGCAGTAAACTGTAGAGAAGCAAATGTGTATACAAAAATAAAATCAGTCAGTGGGACTCTTCAGGGTACAGAAATTTAAATTTCAAGGCTCAGTTATACAGTGTAGATGCACTGTATGCCAAAATTATCTTTATTATAGAATATAAATAATGTAACATACTCAAATATAAAATAGTGCAAAGTAGTTGTGAATGGTTATGTTTACAACAGTGCTACATTTATGTGACGTTGTTGGTTAAACAGTCTGATTACAGATGTTATGAATAACCTGTTGTAGCGCTTCTTCCTACACTGTGGATGTATGAGTCTGCTGCTGAAGGAACTGGACCTCACAGTATCAGGCAGAAGATGAGAAGAAGTGTTGTCCATGATGGCTGTCAGATTGGCTAACATTCTCCGCTACAGTCCATAGGACAGTTCAGGATTGAGCTGGCTGTCCTTACCAGCTTAATGAATTTCTTCTTCTACTCTCAGTGCTTCCAACTCCTTAGCAGACCACTGTGTAGAAAATAGCAGAAGCTACCACAGAGTCAAAAAATGTCCTTAATAGTGTCTTGCACACACCCAAGGACCTGGTTTCCTCCACATGTGGAGAGGACTTATGCCCTTCCTTTACAAGGCACCTCTTTGTCTGACCAGTGGATGGTTCACTTCATACCAGTCAATAGAGTTCTTGATGATGGCTCTGTATTCCAGTTCGTTCCCCTCTGATTCATATCAGACAATGACTAGATCATCTTAGAACGTCTGGATTTGACAGGTGTGTGTTGTTTGCCTGAAGTCCAAGGTGTAGAGGGTGAAAGGAAAAAGGGAAGAAATCCATGCCCTGTGGGGCCCCGTGCTGCAGACACCCACATCAGACACACAGCCCTGAAGCCTCAACTACTGTGGTCCACAGATGTCTGAGGTAGTTGGTGGTCCATACAGCCAGGTGGCATTCCACTTCTGCCTTTTCGAGCTTCACTTTGAGCAGTGATGGCTGTATTGTGTTGAAGGGACTGGAGAAGTCCAAAAACATGACTTTCACAGTGCTTCCAGTGGTCTCAAGGTGTGATAGAGATCTGTCTAGGAGGTAGATGACTGCGTCCACCCAATACCAGGCTGATAGGTGAACTGCAGGGGGTCCAGCTTTGAGCTCACGAACGGTTCTCTCCTCCTCCACTCTCCTAATACTCCCCATGGTCATCATCAGGTGAGAAGTCAAAAATACAGGCCTGAAGTGGTTAGGCTCCCTGGGGTACGCAGTTTTGGTACTGTAAGCACACAGGAAGTTTTCCAGAGGACACGGACTCTCAACAGGTTTAGGCTCAAATTGAAAATGTACAGAATAACCTCGCACAGCTGGTCTGCAGAGTCCTTCAGCAGCCTGGAACTGATGCCATCTGATCCTGCGGCCTACCTCAACTCCTTCTTCACCTGGTTGACTAATATGGAGAAACAATGGGGTGTATGTGTGGTGAGTGGAGTGGAGTGGTGTAAAGGGTGTGAAGGGTGTGACAGGGGTGCATTTGATGGTCTGGATGCCATGGAGGAGATGGTGCACAGTAGTCTTCCAAGATCTCTCCTGCCTCAGTGTTTTTTGTTCATCCTCCTCTCTTCTTCTTTGATCTGGTTTTCTTTTCTCTTCATTCATCCAGCCCATTCACTGAATATTGTCCTTAGACTGACTCTGTTTTCTTCCATCTGTTTACAAATGAAAGTCCAACTTCTTTGGCACCATCATTTACTTTAATAGTGTGCTTGCTTTAGGACTGTTGTCATCCATTAGGTCTTTTTTTGTTTCTTTTGTTCTCTGTCTTTTCTCCTCAATATTGTGCAATATTTTAAAAACAAGGCAAAGGTTTGCATATTTTGCATATTTCAACTCAAAGTTTGCCCAGAAACTGTGGTGTCATTAATTTTTTTTTTGGTGCCACTCTGTTCTCTCCAGATGTCATTGATTACGTTTTATTGGTGTCAACTTCTGGCTGACTTCAGCCCCTATAGACTGGCCCCAGTCGGTTCAAACTGGTTTGTATTTTTGATTCTTCTAGTATGTGTAACAATATGTAACAAAACTTAGCAATTTGCTCCTTTATGATGAAGGGTACATTTAGTTTAAAGGTCTAGTAAGGCAAAATTATTTACTCTATTACTGATTTTGAAGGAGTTTGTGGCTATTATACAAATTAATGTACTTAACAGATTGAATACGCTCTTATGCACAGTTTATCACAAACAGAGTTGACCTCTTTTTTGTATTAACACCAGGACATTCAGAGCCTTCTTCCACTAATAAAAGGGGATGCAATCCAGACCCTATAAAATCAGTTTTGGTTTGCTTTTTTGATTTATTTCATATTATATTGAAGAAAGTGAGAGATTAATGGTATGATATGGTTAGCTCAAAGTGAGTGAGGTACTACAATTCCTGTCAGTGTTCTTAGGAAAATGTTTTAGTTTTATTGAAATAAACAAAAAAACAAAAACAAATTTCTGCACCACAGTTTTCAGTCATACCTCCTTTTTCAAACCTGTTTGAGAATTTGACTTTAAAAAGAACGTATCATTTTTATATTTTCTTACTAACAAGAACCAAAAATAAGATTTAAATAAAAAGGAAAAAAATTGTGTGTGATGTTCAAAGGTAATGAACTAATAATGTATATTTTTGTCTCAGATTGTGAAAGAGTGCAACGAGGGGGTGCGAAAAATGAGTCGCACTGAGGAGCTTATCAACATTGAGAAAACACTGGAATTTAAATCCAAGGTAAACTGAGTACATTTGAATAAAACTGAATTGAATGAACTCATCTTTACTTTTCCCCATGGGTAATTTGCAGCCAGCAGCAGCCAAATAAACCACAAACATTAGCATTCAAGGACAGTAAAACAATGATTCACACAAGCACTCACAGAAGATTGTCTGTCATTAGAATCTTCCGGGCCAAAATTTGGCTCCAGAGTATAAAAACAAATAATCTGTATGAGTTTTTATCCATTTTTTATCCATTTTATCTATTCCAAATTTCCAAATTTATTTTTCTTTAATTTTGTCTTTACTTACACTACATTCTACTGTATGCATTTGTAGCATGTACATGTGCCAACTGTCATTTTATGCATGTATTGTATAATGACAAACTATTATACCATGCTTTTTTAAAAGGAAAGAAATCTTACCTAGGGCTGCATTATTCAAATCATAATATGTAGAAGTTATTGACCATCCAATAGAGAACACCAAAATGAAAATTCAGGGCCAAAACCAATACCGATGTTTAGAATAACCATTAGCCAATAAACGATATCGACACCAAAATCCTCTGTATAAAAAATGCAATCACACACAAATGATATGTCATCCTACATAGAAACAACGCAGAGAAATGTGATTTTCATCAGAGGGGATCTTTTAAGACGAGGTCAGGTCTAGAACAGTGAATCCAGCCAATGCAAAATTTAAGAGGTACAGCAGATTGTTATTGGCCACTGGTATGCAACATTTTTTGCTGAAAATTGACTTTGTGCCAATATCGCCCGACGCCAATATCGAGTGAATATATTGGTGCATCCATACCATTCAGATGTGCCTGCAACACTGGTTAAACACTTTGCCAATTTAGAAATGTTGAAGTAAGCCTTATTTTTTAACTGCTGCTTCACCTTTGTTTATCCCTGTAGTCTGTGCCCATCATTTCCCTCTCACGGTGGTTGCTAAAAAAGGGTGAAGTGCAGCTCATGTCTGGACCAAAGAGCACTAGGACCCTCAAGAGTATCAAGCTGTTACAACCAGTCTACTTGTTCCTTTTTAACCATCGGTTGCTTTTTGCCAAGCATAGTTCTAGGCAAGAAAAAAAATTCTTACGTTCCTACAAGTGGCTTGTTTTGTAAATGTCTTTACTTGGCACTTGCTACCTGCCTAAAATAGTGGCTATGGTGATCTATAGAAGGGGTATTTAATTAAAATTCAGAGAGTTCCAGATAGAATGAAATTCCTGAAATGAAGATCTGGAACAGGATGTCACGATGTAAATGTCTGGTGCCATGATTGTTATCAGAAGAAAAGGATCTATCATGTTGAACTGGTTAATGACATCAGTTCTACTATTACAGTACCGTAAATTAAATTTCAGTTTCAGTTTCATTTCATTAATTTCTTTTTCTATTTACGTTTTATGCAGCATTCCAACTTTTTGGAATCGTGGGTGTAACTAACTTATGAGGCGAATTTGGTTAGATGTAGCAAGATCAAATCAAATTTTATTTGTATAGCCCAAAATCAGAATTTACCCGTTATCTCACTGGACTTTGACAAACTGTATAGATGTGACACCCACCTGCCCTTGAACCGGATGAGGAAAAACTTAAAAAAAACCCTTAACAGAGAAAATAAGAAACCTCAGGAAGAACCACAGACACACATCCTTCTTCCTTGGGTAGACAGACATGCAATAGATGTCACTTGTACAGAACACAACATCGTGATAATAACAGTTTACCTAGAATGTATAAAACATCCATCAGTCCCAGAGTCTGTGGAATCTATAAATCCAGATGTATGGGAAGTCTAGTGATCCAGACGCAGGTGTAGTATGTTGGTCCAGGAGTCATTATAGTCCATCTATCAAGATCTGAGTGTTGCTGATGTAATCAGTGAGTCCAGGAGTATGTGGAATCTGTAAATCCAGGGATATTTGAAGTGTAGTGATCCAGAAGCAGGTGTAGTCTATTGGTCCAGAAGCCATTGTAATCTGTGGATCCCGATTTGCACTTGGAAATCCAGCCTAGGATCCAAGTCACAGGATCTCATGTCCTAATTAAAGCAGTAGGCATCACGCAGGACCACAATAGCAGCTCCTAGAAAGCACCTATAAAGACCTGCAGGATGATAAAGCACAAAGACTCCAGGGAAGAAGTAAAGTTAGTGTAAGGATATGGACATTTAGAGGAGCAGAGATGGAGTCTGAGTCAGAAGGGGCAGAGAAGAGAGCTCAGTGCATCATTGACTTTTCCCCCAGCAACCTAAGCCTATGGCAGCAAAACTAAGGGCTAGATAGGCCAGCCCTAACTATAAGCTTTATCAAAAAGGAAGGTTTAAGCCTACTCTTAAAATCAGAGAATGTGTCTGCCTCGCGTACCAAGACTGGAAGATGGTTCCCAAGTAGAGGAGCTTGCCAGCTGAAAGATGTAACCCTTTCTTAGTTGTAATACTAGTTATATGAGTTACTTTAACCAGTCACACCAATCCTCACTCTGTTCATAGTAATGTATCCACTGTAAACTTGTTTTGTTCATTTTATTTATGTACTGTTAGAAGTTTTTATCCATTTTCAAAATTTACCTTGTAAGGTGACCTTGAATGCCACCGAAATGATGCCCTAGTAGTTGTGGACTGTGGTTGCAATGAATGAAATGCTTAATGTTTAGCATGTGTTTTTAAAAAACTGTTCTAATGCTGATGTTCTCTAATATAAAGTAAATCCCAGTTTCCTGAGTTAGAGTGTTAATTTTTAAATCAACTGATTCAAGTTTGTAAATATTCGGGAAAATGTATTTGTGGTTAAGTCTATCCTCATAAAAAGTGGAGAAGAAAGGAATAAAGTAGCAAGTGGGTCTATATTTGCTATCAAAAACAAATGTATTGTTGAAAAAAAGCAAAACATATTAATTGAGTCATTTTCTTATCAGTGGGGACAAGTTCCAGGTTCTTAACTCATGCACACGGACCATGTTGTGGACTGAAGAATCTTGAGGACCAGGGCCAGCTATTAGCCAATTTAATTTTAAACTACTTGAGAACCAGGAAGGGCGTGAAGTCCACTACAGACTTAAGACTGCACTTGGCACCAGGACACCCTAGGTCAACAGTCAATGATTGACTTTGTAGTCGTATCATCTGATCTGCGACCGTATGTGCTGGACACTCGGGTAAAGAGAGGAGCAGAGCTGTCAACTGATCACTACCTGGTGGTGAGTTGGATCAGGTGGTGGGGAAGGATGCCAGACAGATAAAGCAGGCCCAAGTGAATAGTGAGGGTCTGCTGGGAACGTCTGCCTGAGGACCCTGTGAAAATGGTTTTCAACTCCCACCTCCGGCAGAGCTTCAACCACATCCCGCAGGTAGTGGGAAACATGGAATCTGAGTGGGCCATGTTCCGCGCTGCCATTCTCGAAGTGGCTGCTCGAAGCTGTGGTAGCAAAGTTGCTGGTGCTAGTCGTGGCGGTAGCCCCAGAACCCACTGGTGGACATCAGAGGTGAGGCAGGCCAAGCGATCTGTGGCTCGGGCAGTCGCAGAGGTAAAAACCGGGTGTGGGAGGAGTTTGGTGATGTCATGGAACAAGACTGAAGAAATTCTGGCAAATGGTCCGAGGGCTCAGGAGTGAAACCCCGTCCACACGGTCTTCAGTGCGGAGGGGAGTTGCTGAACTCAACTTGACTGCCTCTGCCGCTTGTCTGTGCCTAGAAATTTTGTCAATAAAAATTCTGAACATAACCGGTGACAAAGGTCAGCCATGGTGGAGACCAACCCCAACTGGGAACGGGTCTGACTTACTGCCAGCAATGTGATCCAAGCTCTGGCTCTGACAATACAGAGATCGAATGGCCCGTATCAAAGGCCAGCTATCCCATACCCCTTGAGCACCCCCCACAGGACACCTTGAGAGACACAGTCATAAGTCTTCCACAGATCCACAAAACACATGTAGACTGGTTGGGCAAACTCCCATCCCCCCTCAGATACCCTCGTGAGGATATAGAGCTGGTCCAGCGTTCCACGGCCAGGACCTAAACCACATTGGTCCTATTGAATCCGAGGTTCGACTGACAGTCGGACTTTCCTCTCCAGCACCCTGGAGTAGACCTGAAATGGGAGGGGAGCTGAAACGACATAAAATGCAACCTCTACAGTTCTGTGTTAACTGACAAGAGTCTTCTGTGGAGATTTTGAAAATGTACATTACCAGAAGCAAACTGTGACAATTAGGATTCAGACTTCAGTAGAGCCAAAACTCAACCATACACACCAGAGCCAGACCAATTAATTGGACGGTCAGTAATAAATCAAATCAAATCAAATCAAATTTTATTTGTATAGCCATAAATCACAATTTACATATTATCTCACTGGGCTTTGACAAACTGTACGGATGTGACACCCACCTGCCCTTAGAAATAAGAAACCTCAGGAAGAACCACAGATGAGGGATCCCTCTTCCTAGGACGGAGGGTAGAATAGATTTCACTTGTACAGAACATAACAACATGACAATAACGGTTTACTAAGAATGTTTAAGTTCGTATGAGTATACAATTCCAGATATAGTGTGGGTATAGTGTGTTGGTGCAGACTTCATTGTAATCCATTGGCTAGACTGGGTAATCCAGCCTAGGATCCATTTCACAGGATCTCCTGTCCTAATCTGAGCAGTAGGCATCAGGCAGGACCACAGCAGCAGCTCCAACCATGACCTAGAAAACATGCAGGTTGTTAAAGCCCAAAGACTCAAGGGAACCAATAAAGTTAGTGTAATTATTTTGTTAGGATATGGACTTTTAAGTTTTTTTTCCCCCAGCAATCTAAGCCTATTGGTCAACTATCAGTTACAACAATACACCAACAAATGTCTGTTAAGTAAGACACTACTTACATAACAAGTGTTTTACCACAGCGTAAGTGAAGAAATGCAACATCCTTTTGACTCACGGTTATCACTATAAAAATATACACAAAAATAAATATTCCTACATGAACCCTCACGTTTTGAACAAACATTGAAATAAATAGCAATAACATTGGATATCTATTTCTTGCATTCTGGAACATGATAAGCAGAAAACTTAACAAAATATCAAATCCAGTACGGAATGATGGTCCGTACTTGCTACAAGACACATCCCAGCTGAGCAGCAGACAAAGGTGTAGAGTTGAGGGTGTTTTCAAGATAAGCTGCTAACTAGGTTGTAAAATAATAATTAATAATTAAGTCTATAAACAATTATTCCATTATTTTCCCTTTTAAAAATAATTTGTGCGTAAACTGGCCCATGTGATAATTACGGTTATATAACAGCAGTCTGTAAAAATGATCAAGGTAATTAGCCAGCTGTAGGTTGTCAGCATTTTAGCAGACTGAAAGGTTAGCCCTGGGGCAATTCTTCTGCAGTTCAGCTAATTGCAGTGCTGTGATGGAAAGATAACAAACAGTGTCCCTGTAATTGACTCTCCTACAACATCAGTAATGTCACGTTACTTGCACCTTTGCCTCCGGAAGGCAACTTATTCAGTATTGACCGGTGCTCTCATACATGTGTTCACCGACACCGCTTTCTTTATCTAATCATTCTAGACACGGGGAGACTTTGATAAATCTGGGTTTTCCGCAGGTTTATCACAGACTGTATCTCTTCTCTTGAAATTTAGATTGTGGCGATGTTAATTGACAGGGAAAGGGAGAGTGTGTCGACTTCATTGTGCGTTCAGGTGAACTTAATCTAGTCTGAAAGTTTTGTAATGGATATGAGCAATGGAAGGGTTATGTTAATTGTTTTATTTGTTTTATTTTGCATTTTATCATAGAGGCACTGTTTATCTATCCACTCAGCTTTCATGAACCTTGAATTGATTAATGTAGGTGATTACATTAAGAATGAAATATTGATAAGAATACAGGTTTTAAATGATACTTTTGTTTAACAGTAAAAAATGTTTCCTCCATTATGTATTTTTCTGCAAATATTTGATAACTGCATGTGAGGGATCAACATACTGAATATATGTGTATATCTATTAAGGTATTGATTGATCAATACGTAAATACGGTTTGCCCCCCTAACATCGGTATGGGTATCAGTCACACAAATTGTATAAAGGTTGGGGTCTAATATGTACCATAAAAGCAGCAAGGGTCCCTTTCGATTTTTAGGGCCATTGGCATCAATGTGGCATATGATCTTGTAATATTTGTCTTGAACCACGAGGAGTTGTGTGCAGCCATCGCCCCGCAAGGATATCTTTAAAACAAGACTGAGAAAAGGACAGACAAAACACACACATCATTCACAGACTTCGGGAGAAGAAAACAATAGGAAAAATATTAGACAGGGAACTCTAGGACTAAGTCTAAATTTGTCCACAAAAGGATTGTGCCGCTTTTGTGCTGTAAAACTATGCAAGTTAGAGGGGGACAAAGCATGTGCTATGGGTGAACTGCACGGCAAATGTACGCAATCTGCACTGAGAAGCAGATAGCATCCAGGTTGCCCCTTTCCCATTTGCATGCATGTAAATTAGAGAATACTCATCAACTTGGACCAAAATTGCCCCCTCCCTTTGCAAATAAGGCTTGTTGCAAATAGCATCTAATTCACAAAGGCAAAAGCTAATCGCCACAGGTATTCAAAGTGGTGCAATCTAATGCTGTGAGACCTTGGGCTAAATTGGCGCTATCTCTCTCTCTCAGTGACACACAGCTGGTGGTAACTGTGGCACATATGTAAGACATATGTCATTCCTGGCCTCTCCGACAATTATGGCAGTAGTAAGTGTAGCCAGGCAAAGGCAACATAAAGCCAGGTACGCACAAGAGTGGATTTTTTGAAGGAATGTGCGCCTAACATTTCCAGCTATATGTTGTGTTCTGTTTTACATAATTTTTAAGGGAAATGTTGTGAATACTGGTGTTGTGTTAACTTTATTTTGATTTGATACTAAATAAAAGTGCCATCAGTATTCAGTAATATGCTGTGTATTGTCTCAACGGAGCCCCTAGAGTTCTGCAAAGTGGTATTTCGTTGTGCGCACAAATTATGAAACTTGTGTGCACAAATTATCTTGCATGCTGAAGATCTGAGTGAATCTCAGTAACTTTGACCATTATTATACCATTTAAGTGCTCCAAATACCTCCAAATAAAATTTATCATGCTCTATTGCAATTTGCTAATTCTTAGTATCAATACAATCAATTATTTACCTTGCAGAACGATTTTAAATTGATATATGTCCACCATGAAGGTTGATGTAGTTTGATCATACAAGTATAAATTGATACAGCAATGTATTTGCTGAATCATTAACACCCTTAATTACTAGGCATTCAGGCAATTCAGTGTCATAATAAACCCTTAGGCTTATGTGCATCTCATAAGAGATGTCAGTTCAAATAAGTACATAAAGGCTTCTCTGTAAAGACTGCGCACTCTCTGTACCCATGTAGTTTAAGAAGGGTTCAATTTCCGGGTCAGGGATTTTCTGTGTGGAATTTGTTTTTCTCCCTGTGTTTGCGTAAATTCTTTCCGGGTACTCCAGCTTCTTCCCACAGTCCAAGACCATGCAAAGGAGATTAGGTTAATTAGCTGCCCCTAAATGCCCATAGGTGTGAGTGTGATTAGCTGTATGTCGGCCCTGCAATGAGCTGGTGACTTATCCAGGGTGTACCCCGTCTTCACCCACTGATGCTGGGATGGGCTCCAGCCCCCCTTGCAACCCTGGATAGGATAAGCAGTAGAAAATGAATCAGTGAATGAACAATTGGAGAGGGATAGTCCTTGAGCCAATTGGTCATGGCTTCTAAAAAAACTGGAGCAAGACATATCTTCAGGCACTGAATAAAAGGACATCTAACAGTTTTCATTAAATTGGGTCTAAGATTCACTCCAGAGTACACTCCACAGACACAGGAGAGAGGTTTAAGACTCAAATTTATACCAAATGTTTTCAAATTTCTGCAAATTTCTGGTCTTGAGAAAGTTTTAATGACAGGACAATCAAAAATCCAATGAAAGTATAATCTGTCAAAAATTTTGCACTTGCTACAGAATTTAGAAAATGAAGGATTAATCTGGTTCGAAGCACTGGTGTAATCAGGAGCCTATGAATAATTTTAAATGACATATTACTTGTTGATTTCAATAGTTCACTCTAGCAGATTAGTGATGATCATAAACATTGAATTTGCCCTTGGTTTCTAATCAATGGACTTCTATGGACAGGAGTGATAAGCTTCGATGGATGTGTGCTCTCACTCCAAACCGTTGCACACATTTTATGTCCACTAGTGCCCACCAAACAGGTGAAGCAGAATGTCACACTATGGTAGTGTGACATTCTGAGTATAGTGCTGAGTATAGTGCTCTATATGTTGATGTGGAGTTATAAACTCTTTCTCTGTGATATATATCAGACTCTCCACAGGTACAGTGTATTCAGTCTTACTCATCTCAGGAGCCAGATGAACTTTCCATTGAGATGGCTGATGTTCTGTATCTTCTAGAAAGAACTGATGATGGTTTTTTATAGGCACAAATATGCTTTTATCTTCTGTTTTGAAAACCAATTATAGTTTTGTTAGATTTTTTTTTTTTTCCTGTAAATGCCTCCTTTTTATCTTCATGTTACTTTTGCTCTGTCTCTGTCTTTTGTATTCTAGGCTGGATGATGGGTGAAAGAATCCACGATGGTGAAAGTGGCTGGTTTCTTTGTTGAGTAGTAGAAGAAATTGAGAGCAAGGAGGTCCGCACTCAGAATCTAAGAAAAGCTTTTATGTAGGATTCAGCAAGCACAGGAATGTGGAGCTGGCCAGCAAACCGGGGCCAGGATTGGTTAAAGGTTGGGAAGACACATTCCAAAAGTCTTCAACTTCTCCAGTCCTTGGACAGATCAAACAAAGGATAGCAGTAAAGGAAAGCCATAAATCAGTAATAGTGATCAATGTAGAGACATATGCAGTAAGAAAAACACAATTAAGATACTTGTGAGTTAACTCTAATCCAATGATAGCTTGTAAGGATAGCAGTAAAGGAAAGCCATAAATCAGTAATAGTGATCAATGTAGAGACATATGCAGTAAGAAAAACACAATTAAGATACTTGTGAGTTAACTCTAATCCAATGATAGCTTGTCACTTTGATTTTTACTTAGCAGTGGATGTGTAGTGGTTTGGTCTCGGTGATCTGGGGTAAACTCTCGAAGTGACTTATTAATAATTAAGTACCAGCGATACTACATGTCTCATATAAATATGTCCTGAATGTGATTAGTAGACTTACACATCGTTTTGTTTAATGCATGGACACAATTAAGAAAGTCATTGTAAAAGCCTTTCAGTGCTTAGTTATGATCACACATTTAATTAAATTAATATATAAAATGGTAATGTATGAAATACACCAATGATTATTGAAAAATGTGTCTGATTATTTAAACAAGTGAGTCAGCTAACGTGACACTCCATCCTAAATACATCTCATTAAGTGTTTGGCTTGACTGTTGGCTGTTTGCTTGATTAAGGAGAGTAATAGTAGTATTTGGCTTCACAGCGATTACAACAATGGATTCTAAAACATCCGTTTACAGTAAATTAATATTGTTAGCTTGCAGCGACATGGCCTACCAATCAGCTTTAAACTGCAAGATGAATGCATGGACCATATACCTGTTTTTCATCACTAGTTGGCAGCTTTAGGAGTCTAAAATTTCCATAAAAACAAAGAATAACTGGCTAACAAAATAGCCTATCTTTGAAACATAAACCACTTTTGGAAGATGGATGTATTTTGTATCAGGTACCAGGTCTGGGGGATCCAATAATGCAGAGCCTACAGGGAGCGTTCTAAATCAATAGTCTTATTTATTTACAATAGTCAAAACCAGGAATTAAAATGATGTGACGGTACAGATCAAGGATAAGGCAAACTCAGTAATCAGGAAACAAAACTAGATCAAGACACAAGGAACTCACGAAGAATAAGCGCTGAACTGCTCACGGGGAAGATAAGACAATCTGGCAAAGGAGGAAGGGAACACGGGGGTTAAATACACAAGGGAGAGGTAGACAATTGGACACAGGTGGGACACATTAGGGGGAGGGAATAATCAGACATGCCTGAGGGACAATACTTGACAGGACATGGGGAGTAAGACACAAACAGAACTTCAAAGTAAAACAGGAAACACCGAATGACCCTAACAGACAGACACTTTACACTAGCGGACCCTGACATTTTGAGAATTCCTTTGGGCATAATGGTCATCTCAACTTGTTTGTAAAAAAATAATATGTTACAAATACTCAGATACGCTAGATATGCTAAAACTTGGATGAGTTTATGTGTGCCATATTCGCATCTGCATTTATTTGCAAAGGAAAGATGTCCTTTATGCTATAATGTCCTGTGCATAGGCCACTGGCTGCACTGAATACATTTATAGCTCAGGTAGTACTAGGGCGGCCATGTTTCGGGATCTAGGGTGGACATTCCCGACTTGAGAATCCATATGTTTCTACCCGCACAGCCTAAGGGAGGACACTCATTTTTTGTCTTCTTCTAAGATACAATTAAACGCAACATATAAAGCTTTCTTAAATCTCTAGCAAATTGCTAGCTGTGAGCAGTGTCAAATAAATATCTGTTCTTTCATTTGTTAAAAACATAAACAAAGATTGCATATGCTGAGGTACATAATGTCACATCTGTTGTCAAGCAACCAGCAGTCGTAACAAGGTAGACACGCCCACAGTCTGCAGCTCCGCTATGTTGTTGCTTCTCCACTATGGCTAACAGAGACACTGAAATTAAAGACCTCACTTAGTCTTGAATAGATGAAAGGGCATGGATTTATCAGTAAAAGCACTAAAAATGGCTTCCATGTTTTTTTTTCACATAGTGTCGTTGCAACGTGGACATGTGTAGCCATGGAAAAGGCGCTATAGACAAACATGCTAGCATGGACAAACACAAAGGTAAAAGACAAGCTGCAGGTGCCTCTTCACTGACAGTTTTCTGAAACGCCACATCGCCTCAAGATAAATAAATAAAAAAATCTCAGCCACACAGCTTTTTAAAGTATATCATGTAGTAAAGCATCACCAGTCATACAGGACTGTAGACTGTGAAGTAAAAATTGACTAAGATATCGTTAGTGATTCATCTACTGACAAAGGGATAATGTGAGGATAAACAAAGGCCAAAGCTTTGTGAGAGAATGTCCTAGCACCCTACTCTATCCAGACACATGTGGATTACATCAATGAAAAGATCGTTTTCAGCTACAGCTGATGCATCAAACAAAGGTGTTTCCCCAATGTACTGAGATATTTTCATTTTGAGGAGACATGCAACATGCTTGTTAAGCACTGACAAGTTTTTATGTGAAATTGAATTGCAGTCATTAAAATAGGGAGGCAGAGTTCTACCATTCCTTTCCAGAACTGTTTTGTCTTTCTCCATAACTTTGTAAACATTATGTTATGTCACTTAAAAAGAAACGTTGTCACACTGGCAGAGGAGTGCAGTCAATAAATACCTAATTTCTACTTCATTCATTTTTTTCTTCATCTACATATCATAATATATAGTAGATGAAACTCTCTTGCAATGTAAATATTATCTCAGAATCACCATTATTATCGTTGACAACATTGTACTTCAGTGGGGGATAGACATTAAGTTTTATGTGTTGCAAATATTCTGGCTATACCCGATACCACAGGGTATCCTCCTTATTGGGTGCTATTGAAATGGCCACCCTACGTAGTACTGGTAAAATCTTTTTTTTTTTTTAGGTTGAATGGATTTAATTATGGCTAAGCATCATGGCTCTACCAACCATGACTAAACTATACTGTATACAGAATGTCTTAACACAGAATGTCTTAACACAGAATTTCTGACAGCACAACAGTGTTGCTTCCTGATGCTTCATGGAGGGCAGCCAAAGGAGACCAGAGGAAATCTAGAAAATATTTTCTCCATTAATTAACCCAACTTCACCCATCAGTGAATAAAAAACGTTTTTGTTAATTAGTCAGGGAGAACCTGCCGAGAGAAACACTATACTATGTAATGTTATGCTTCAGCTACACCCCTTCTGACATAAAATATCAAGTGAGGCCTTGCATGCTGTTGAGGATTAATCGAAGCTGGGATGTTGTGATATTAGTTGAAAATAGTTGGTAATAGTGGATGAAAGGAAACTTTTTCTTTAAAAATGGGGGATAAAAATGATTGAATTTGTATATAAAATTACTAAAAAAATTATAGTGTGTGTTTTGTCAAAGTTTAAACCACATAAAATCTGCCATCATTTAAGCGTACAGCGTTTACTTAAAAGGTAGCTTTGGTGTTGAATGTCATTTTTTGAAATATTCGTTATAAGAATAAACACACACACACACACACACAGCATAATCCTGAAATAGCAGTTCACTGCTGAATTCCTCCATGTTCAATGTATGAACAACTAAACATTACTTTAAAGCCTGCTTATTTTTAAGTAGTATGGACAGTCAAACAAACATTAAATACTGAAGATATTAATAATTGTTATTTCATTTTTAAGATGGAAATTATTGTTAATTAAAAAACATCAATAAGAGATTATTCAGTTGTTTTATTTGTTTTCTCTCCCAGAATTTATTTATATACAGTACACATGTCAAGTCAAGTCAAGTCAAGTCGAAGTTTATTTATATAGCACATTTAAACAACCTCAGCTGACCAAAGCGCTGAACAATAATTAAAATAATATCAGCAAATCCTGAGTACATGAAATATATAAATAGGCTATGATAAAAGTTAATATACTAACGAATGGACAAAATAAATAAGCAAGTAAAATCAATTAAGTAGCAATAAAATTATGGTAAAAACAAAGTAAACTGAATTAAGTAAAAGCTGAAGTGTCTTGTCTAGCTGGGACTGAACGTGAAACAGAAAAGATGGGTCTTCAGCAAAGTTTTAAATTCCTCAAATGATTGTTGCGCTCTAATCTGAAGATGTAGGCTGTTCCACAGCTTCGGGGCCACGACTGAAAAGACTCTATCTCCTCATCTGCTTAGATTGGACCTTGGTATTGCCAGAAGCAGCTGGTTGGAAGACCTCAGTGCTCTACCAGTAGTGTGAGGCTGTATGAGCCCAGATATATAAGATGGTGCCAAGCCATTTAAACATTTAAAAACAATTACTAAAACTTTACAATGTATCTAGAAATGAACAGGGAGCCAGTGCAAGGACACTAGAATAGGAGTGATGTGCTCATGCCGTTTCTTTCCAGTCACAGGTGGGCAGCTGCATTTTTTACTACCTGTAGGTGGTGCAACGATGACTGGTCAAGACCAACAAACAAAGAATTACAGTAGTTTAAATGTGATGTTACAAAACAATGAATGACTCTCTTGACGCCATTTTTTGGGGGAAATAAGGCATTATCTTCGCAAGGAGTCTTAAATAAAAGAAGCTTGTCTTGACTACAGAGCTGATCTGCTTATCGAACCTAAAGCCCCTGTCAAAATTACACCAAGGTTTCTTGCAAAAACGATGACAGTGATATTCAAGGGTGCCAATGCCACTGTTGTAACCTTCCAAAAGGTTTTGGTTGACCAAAAAAAATTATTTCAGTTTTATATTTGTTCAAGTTGTGGAAGTTTACTTCAATCCGAGATTGAATATCCCGGAGACCTCCCCCTTTGGCCAGGTTACTATACCAGCAGGGTATCTAATGACGGGCAGGGTATCGGTGTTGATGGCTCCGATCTTGTTCTGACCATTCAGCTGACTTTTCAGGACCCTTCCTTACTCTGCGTAGGTATTTGGCTGTGGCTGACTTCCTTGCGGCCTCTTCATGATTCCCATTTGCCTGTGGGATCCCAAGGTATTTGTAGCTGTCCCGAACATCGGCTATGTTGCCTTCTGGTAGTTCAACCCCTTCAGTTGTTATCATCTTGCCTCTCTTTGATATCATTCGGCTACACTTGCAATGTCCTTTGTGCAATCACAATTAAGAGAGCCCTATGCTCAGACGTCGCCTGGGTCGACAAGGTCTGGAATTAATACGTGGCACACGCATGACAATATATATATATTTATATGTGTGTGTATATACAGTATAAAGACATTGTGTGAAATATTAATGAAAAATATTAGCTATTTTCACTTTTTGTTTTGGACCACTCCTCTTTTAGCATAGATTTAGAGGACTTTGAGGTTGGTATGCTTCCTTGCCATCACTCTGGTCTTCAGTTCTCGGATTCAGGTCTGGACTGTCTTGGCCACTCTGTAATTGACCAAGCACCCCAAGGCTAGAGGACACAGGATAAGGTGCAAAAATAAGGGTTTTATTAACCTAAGAGAAGGGGTGAAAAAAGTGGTAAAACACACCAAGGTGCTGTACAAAAATGTGCTTAGAAGAAAAGGAAACATAAATGAGCCCGAATACCTTTAAACAAACAACTCAACTGTAATCTGATTAAAAAAACTGAACAACTGAACAACTGAACCAATATAAAAAGACCTGGCCAGGTACAAAAACACCAATGAAGGGCAATTGACAAATTAAGATTAAACATATGCCATTTTAACAAATCAGTTTTTAACAAATATAATTAGCTCATTTTGAAACAAAGACATTGATAGCTAACTTACTTTGAAACAAGAATTCTAATATCGACAAATACATAATGTTACCATCCCACAAATCAGTGCTCCCTCTGACTTCTCCCAATAGATGTTATAGTCCATTCTTCTCCCTCTGCTATTTAATTTAGTGCAAATGAGATGCACTCTTTGCCAGTTTGCCAGAGGAAGCCAGCTCCAGTTAAGGTGAGCCCAACAGGAGGACAGAGGAAAGTACAGGAGGTCAAACAGCAAAAACCAAATCAGATACCTTTACAATGTAAATCAAGATGCGTGCATTCAGCTTAAATACAATGTAAAATATCAAAGAAATGGCTAATAAAGGTTAAAGTAATATTAATGAACTAAATATATATGTTGCGTTTATGTGATCTATATGTATATGTTGTGCTAAACAAAGGATCAGGTACAGGGTATGTAGGATGAGGTTAGAGTTATACTACACTTTGTGTAGCGATTCCATATAGCCATCACACACTCCAAAGCATTGATATTGTTGTTTGCCAACAATGTCTTGACCACTTCGGCTGTGTATTTTCTGTCATTGTCATGTTGGGGGTCCCCAGGCAAAAGTGTTTCTGCAGACTGTCTGATGTTTTGCTATAGAATCTTGTTCTAGTCATCTTTTATCATGGTGCCATTGACTTTTACAAGGTTGCCTGGCCCATTAGCTGAAAAACACCCCAAAGCATTATGTTTCCACTACCATGCTTGACTGTAGGAATGGTGTTTTTGGGGTTGAATGCTTCTCGTTTTTTTTCCTCCACACAAATAAGAGCACAGACCACAGAATCGATAACCAAAAGCCTTCTTTGTCAAGGTAAGCTTTTGCCAAGGGTAGGCAAGCTTTATGCGTTGGTCTTAAAGAAGTGGAGGCCTCCTTGGATGGTTTCCAGAGGCCAGCCTTGTTCTGTGCCTGAAGGAGTCTGCCTTGAAATGCTGGAACCAGCTTTCCTCAGACTATAACAGGATGGCCTTAGTAGTGATCCTTGGATTCTTCAGTTTGACTCTTCAGCCAGTGTGACTGGGCTACAGACGGATCCCCTGACATTCAAATTCTCCCCCTCTGGAATGAATAAAGGAAGTATCTTATCATCTTAGCCTCCCAAACTACAATTCTTGCCACTGCATGGGTCACTTTTGCCTTCCTACCTTGTCCTTTAGATTTTGGACTGAGTGAAACTCATAAAACTTTCTAATAATGCTTTGCAAAGTGACCACTGTGTCAGGGTGCGGTAGTGTGAAGTGTCCGTTTGTCAGGTTTGTATTTCAGCTGTGTCTAGTTGTCTTCCTTTCCCTGTGTATTAAAGCCATGTTTTCCTTCCCTCCTGTGCCAGATCCTCTTGTCAGTTTCCTGTACGCGTTCCAGTGATATATTCCTTGTGAGTTTCCTAGGGCGTGATCTTGTTTGTCAATTGGCTTCTGAGTTTTGCCTTTTCGGATTTGTACCTTTGCCTGTTTGTTCTGATCTCCTGGTTATTGACCATTTTCTGATTAAACGAATTTGATTAAGAAAACTCCCCTGGGTACTTCTGCATTTTGAATCCACCAGTTTCAGTACTTGATACACTGGTACTTGAAAACATTTAGAAAAATCTTTGTAGTCTTTCCCCTTATGAGCACTGGCAATTCCCAGAGGTCCTGACTAAGCTCCTTGGTTTCAGTCATGAGTTGTAATTGACCAGAAGCTGACTAGCAAACAGGTGTATCCAATGTTCTGAGTTTATAATTGATCCGAATACTCTAGAACATGCTAGAAGTTACCCGGATTATTTATAATGGTGCAGAAGATTGCATTTCCTTACAATTGTGCAATAAGATCAGGGGTATGAATTATTTTGGACATTGAAAATTTTGTCAAAATGTGAAAAAAGTGAAAACAACTAATATTTTTAATTTTCATTTTTTTGCCTCTTGTGTCATTTCAAGCCAGAAGATACCCATTCACCAAAGAAACTGACTTTAACACAAAAATTTGACCAGGGTATGAATAATTTTGGGCTTAACTGTATATGAATTTCTATACAGATTTTTGTCTCTCCCCAGGATTTTGAGAAAACTGTTTGATTTCAAACTTGGTAGGTGTGTTTCTGATGACCCAAAGATTGCCTTCTGTGCAACTGGTGCAGTTTGGATTTTGGATTGCCCGTTTTATATTGTGGAGTTCAGTCCTGTTCCTTCGCCCTTCTACCCTTCCTTCTTTATCTTCTCCTCTGAGTTAAAACACGGAGAACATTCTCCCTTACACACACTAAAAAGTATAACACTGTTGTTCATTTTATGGTTTTTTTTCATTATAACAGCTTAAAATTATAAAATTTTAATTTTACTCATTTTCAATATGTGTTCATGGTGTAGCTCTGGCCCATCCTTTAAACAGTCAGAGTCCTTGAGGAAGGCTCATGGACAGTCTCTTTGACACATTGGTCTTTTTTGACTTGCTTTGCTTGTTAATAATGCTGAAGGAGCAATTTTTCCTAAGATGTCGGCCATTGTATTGGCATTTCACCATCTATGGGGATGTGCATGTGCTTGTGTTTTTGTAGAACAACCAATTGGAATTTATGGAGTTTATTATGAAATTTTTGCCCAGCCACATCACCAAAATCCACTCTGTGACAGTAGTTTTAGGCCAAACACAGGTCATTTCAGAGAGTAGGTTGTTCTTATTAGCTGTTTTAAAAAGGTAGACGTGCATGCATTTCCCAATAGATGGTGACAGGCCGATATATTGGTGGAAATAATTAGGCAATGAAATGCATGGCAGTAAAGAAAAAACGCCTGTCTAAATACATGATAAAATTGCTAAATGCTGCATCATGTTGTAAGACACTAAGACCAGAATTAATACTAAATTAAGTGCCTAAAAGTTTAGAGATTAATTTTAATAGTATTTATCACAGTGAATGTCAGAGGTGTACACAGAAGATAACAAATGAACCAGTTATTATAGGGAGGCTAAAGAAATGCTTGTTGGCTGCAGTGGTGAAACCCTTTCTAAAATGTCCTATATATTACTGAGGGGAAAGGTTGAAATGAACAAGGACTTGGTTAATTGATCATTAAACCAAGCTCTGAATACCTTTTCATTACTGGGTGTAAGAAATAACAAAGCATGAGGACTAGTTTGGGTCTAAGGAACAAATACTTCATCATATAGTGAGCAAAGGGTTGAATTTGTACTAGCAACAACAATGGAGCAAGCACCTCTACATTTGGAAAACTGGTTCAACTCGTTTGCCCTCTGTGTGTTCCCCTTGACTGCTCCTTTCTCACCTTTCCTATGGAAGCCAGTGGCCTTATTTCCTCCCCAACTTCTCCTCCAGTTTCCTCCTGTAGGCATCCTTACTCTCTCTGAGTCTGTTTGAGTTTCTTTTGTGCCCTTTTGAGTTCTGCCCGGTCCCCCGCCCTGAAAGCCCTTTTCTTCCTGTTGAGAAGGGCCTTCAGGTCATTGGTTACCCAGGGTTTGTTGTTTGGGTAACAGCGGACCACTTTAGTGGGAATGGTGTTGTCAATGCAGAACCCAATGTACTGTGTAGACACAGTCCACAATGCCATCAATGTCCTCACCATGCGGTTCATACAGTGCACTCTAGTTTGTGGTCTCCAGTGCTCCTGTCAGTGCCTCCATGGCCTCAGGAGACCACTTTCTCACTGTTTTTCTCTGTGACTGGCTGCTGCTGAACAACAGGCTTGTATGATTGAGAGAGCAGGACAAGGTTGTGATCTGACTTGCCGACTGGGGGCAGGGCAGTGCAGCTGTATGCCTCCTTAACATTGACATACAGCAGGTCCAAAGTCTTATTTTCTCTGGTGAGAAATAAACTGATGAAAGGTGGGAGGGTGGAATAGAGACAGATATGATTGAAGTCCCCAGTGATGGTGAACAATGGTTGTTAACGAAAGTCGACCCCCCACCCCCTCCTTTCATCTTACCGCTCGCAGTGAAGTCTGTCTGCTCAGACTGACTGGAAGCCCGGGGAGAGGCTTCTGCTGAGTGTTTCAAGTTCGTCCATCTTATGGACACAACAAAAAGCACAATAGGGAACGGGTTACCAGGAGATGCTGCAATAGGCTGCTGCTCCACTGCAATTGGAGTGGAGTGAGAGAATTCATCACTGCCTCACCCTAACACCGGTATTCAAATCTTTAGTATTTAAAGGTACCTGCAAGCTCTTTTGCAAGAGCTTTTAGAGTATATTTTAAAAGAAAGAAAAAATTAAAAGAAGAATGAGACGTCAATCAATTAAAACTTTTCCTTTAAGAGAATGAGTTTTAGGAGCGATTACACTGTACCTCATGCATGGGGAAAAGATTTGTACTAGGTTAAACACATTCTCCCCATTGTTAATTTGTTGCTGCTCACTGTTATTTCCTCTCCAAAATTAGAAACCCCTAGTCTTCCTGCATTGTACATTACAATAAGAGAACCAATTATTCCTTTGCACTATATGGAGATGAGAAAAGACTGTGCTTTTATAAATAAGTATTTCCTCCTTCCCAATTTCTTCTATTTGTGTCACATTTAAATGTTTCACATCAACAAACTAATTCTGATATAAGATAAAGACAGGTGTCAATACAGTTTTTAAATTATCCTTTCATTTATTGGAGGTTTTTTGCCTAGATTCATTTAAATCTGTATGACCCATGATTCATGGTTACATGAGAGTAAAATTATTTGCCCACAAACGGTGGACTTGACTGTCTCTCACAATGTTTCATGACAAAATTCTATGGAGACATTTGTTGAAAATAATTAAATCAAGAGGAGACATGATTTACAAATTATTCATGAGCATGGGGGAGGGACGGTGAGTCTTCAATTTAGGAAGGGTCTGAGGCATATTGCAACGTACAATGACTATTCATTTCAGATATTCTGATACAGTGACAGTGTGAATGGAAAGGGTTAGGGTTAGGGTACACTGAGTGAAAGTGTGTGAGAGAGTGGTATCGCAGGTCATTTCTTCCTGCGGTTAGACTGTACAACCAGCACAGCTTGCAGTAAAAACTACACAAATTCATAAACAATAACAATATTCAGTATATATCAGTTCTTTATATATATTTTTCTGATCATTTTTGTGTATATTTTGTATATATTGATGAGTAAAGGTGACTTTAAAGATTGTTGCCCTGGACTGCAAGTCAGTCATTACGAAACATGTTTTATCATTATTTTTTTTATACAGTCACTCACATGGACTTCCTCTTAAAGATGTGATGGGGACACAGATTATTAGCTCTTATGATATTCTTCTGTACATCATTGATGATGATGTACGATATTGAGGATATTGGTTTTTTTATATTTATTACTACTGTGTGATACTTTAAATGCTCTTGCTATTTCTAGACACTCTGGTGCTGTAATATTCCATTCCCCCCCCCCCGTGGGACGAATAAAGGAACTATATCATCTTATCTTATCTTATCTTATGAGCTGACGTTGACGTGGCATTTGAGTTTGTTTTAGTTTAGGGTTGTTACCCATAAGGTTTACCTGTGTGGACTTATCACAATAAAAAAACCAAAAACTTTTATTTATTATTATGGCCACTGTATGGCCAAAGAGATAAGAACAAGACAAAAAACAGAAAACGTTTGTATATTTTTCTTTCTAATACTGCCACCCAGTGGCTAGGATAAGGTTGGTGCTAGAGGTTGTTCTCATTTGCTCTCTGAAAGGACGTCTATTGTGTACTCTGAAACAAAGGAAGGCTATATCAGTAAGTTTTCTGCTACTTATGCGTCTTTACTAATTTGTTGAGTGGAAGAATTATTTATGTCAAAAATAAGTTCTGCTCTATGTTTTTAGAGTTCGTGGTTAAGAATTAGAATCAGAATCAGATTTACTGGCCAAGGTTGTGCATACAAACAAAGAATTTGACTCCGGTTCAACTTCACTTTCAATGTACAAAATACATACTATTAATAGAATAAAGCCAAAATAAATAGAATAAAGATGGAAAGTCTGTTTCCAGTGCAATGTAGGAGACAATTAGTGCAATTATAAGGAGTATGTATTTTGAATAGGGATGTGAATTGATAAAAAAAAATGTATTTATTTTTAGAATCTGTCTGTAATTAATTGTGAACTTGTCAACTTGTAATCAACAAACTGATTCATCAATTTAATTCAACGAAATTGGGTTTATTCTGAATCATGTAACTTTCACTTAAAGTACTGAGAAATGTAGAATCTGACACGTACAGACTATAAAGATTAGAGAGTCTCTATGAAAGGCCAGTCTATTGTAACCAAAAATAACAATTAAATTAACTAAAGTAACTTAATAAATAACTTAGAAATAACTTAACTGAGGGAGCCTTTTGAAATAAACTGCATTACCAATATATTCACTTTGTGGTTCAGAATATTCACTATAATTCACTTAGTTTGCCTAGACAGTAGCCTACCTCTCGCACCAAACTGCAGTAAAGTCACCTGCTGGAGCCCTCCTGTATCTGTCAAATGGTAAATGGTAAATGTGTTGTATTTATATAGCACTTTTCTAGTCATTGTTGACCACTCAAAGTGCTTTACCCCACAGGTTTGCTGCTTATCAGGAGCATTAACCATTCACACACTCATACACTGATTGCACAGCATCAGGAGCAATTTGGGGTTCAGTGTCTTGCTCAAGGACACTTCGACATGTTGACTGCAGGGTCTGGGATCGAACCGGGAACCTTCCTATCGCTGGATGACCGCTCTACCATTTGAGTCACAGCCGCCTGTCACAATACCGGAATGCTTTACTCTCAGGTATTATGTTAACGATGAATTACTTTGGTGATAGTTAAACTCAGCTTTGCAAACCGTGCAAAAACACTAACTTTATTCTATTACAAAGAGCCATCCGGTAACTTCTTAAAGTAGAATTGTCAATTTAATAGCGTATCTTTCTTTTTCTTTTTATTTTCCATTGCTAGCTCGAGTGTGCAGCATTAGTAGTATTAGCCACAGGAAGCGTAAATGTAGCATACACTGCAAAAGTGGTGCCAATGTGCACAGGCTGCCGTCAGTCAGCTCTGCAGCATTTGATGTTGGTGTTTGTTATGTGATTACTTGGTTCTCTCTGCCAAGATATATCTGCTCTGCTGGTATATGACTGCCAAACACTTCTCAATGTTAGAGCATCTAATCAGGTTCTGCTAAAAAGTTACGTGGTTGATCGAACCTCTAATCTCCCTCCGCCACTGGCGTCAATAGCACAGCACCTGTGGCGCTCACCGGCTGTCATCCCAAGGAAGAAGCATTCCAGAAGACGTGGAAAGAGAACTAGTGCCTTGATAAGACTCAAGGACCTCCAGTAGACCCACCTGTTGGATTGATCCTCACCATCATTCCAGTGGATGGCATGCCTCCCTGCGGCCTAAGTATCTTCGCTGGATCCTGCTAGTTGCTACCTCTCGCCCGCCACGGGTCTTTTTCAGTGGTGTGGATCTTGGAAATCTTCGGCCGCTACGCTGCGTCTCCACACAGACCTGTGACGAGATAACACCTTGTTTAGCTCTTCTTAATGCTAGGTCTGGCAAATGAGACTTTTCTTCTGAATGACTACTTCTCCTCACGTGATTTGGATTTCTTGTTCCTGATGGAGACATGGATTCAAGCCGGTGAGTCTAACCAGTTCTCTGAACTGCTTCCCCCGGACCGTCTGTATTTCAGTTCCCCATGGACCACAGGCCGAGGTGGAGGGTAAGTGTCTGTTTTCAAATTCAGCTTCCAGTGTTGACTGTCTCAGTAGGTCTCTTTTTCCAGCTTTGAGTTATAGACATTTATTCTAATAGTTGATGCGCCCATCCTGTGCGCTCTGATCTATCATCCACCTGTCCACCTGCTGTGAATCCTGAGCCATGGTAAAATACTTTTTGAACTGCATTGACTGTTTTAATCTCACTCAGTCAGTGGTCCAAAAAAAGAAAACACATTTTGTTGAGATTTTTGCTGTGCATTTTGTCTTGTTTTTCTTCTTGTCTTTTGGACTACACGGTGTACACGGTGCCCATAAAGACAAATGATCCAGCCTCAATCCAGGTTTTCCTTGACTGTCTCTGGGATATTCAATCTTGGATGGAAGTAAACTTCTTCAACTTGAACAAAAATAAAACCGAGATAATTCTATTTGGTCAACAAAACCTTTTGGAAGGTTACAACAGAGCCATTGGCAACCTTGATTCTCACTATCATCCTTCTGCAAGAAACCTTGGCGTAATTTTTTAACAGGGGCTTTAGATTCAATAAGCATATCATCTCAGTAGTCAAGACAAGCTTCTTTCACTTAAGACTCCTTGCCAAAATAAAGTCATTTGTTCATTGCTTTGTAACATCACGTTTAGACTATTGTAATTCTTTGTTTGTTGGTCTTGACCAGTCATCGTTGCTCCACCTACAGGAAGTACAAAATGCACTTGCCCGCCTGTTAACTGGAAATAAACGGCGTGAGCACATCACTCCTGCTCTTGCATCCTTGGCCTGGCTCCTTGTTAATTTCAGGATACATTTTAAAGTTTTATTAATTGTTTATAAATGTTCATATAGGGCGGCATGGTGATCTGATAAAAGAATAGGCGGCACAGTGGTGCAGTGGTTAGCGCCTCACAGCAAGAAGGTCCTGGGTTCGATTCTGAGTCAGGGCGTTTCTGTGTGGAGTTTGCATGTTCTCCCTGTGCCTGCGTGGGTTCTCTCCGGTACTCCGGCTTCCTCCCAAAGTCCAAAAACATGCAGAACTGGGGATTAGGTTAATTGGTCACTCTTAATTGCCTGTAGGTATGAGTGTGGATGGTTGTTTGTCTCTATATCTCAGCCCTGCGATAAACTGGCGACTTGTCCAGGGTGCACCCTACCTTTGCTCGAAGATGCTGAGACCCCCGCAGCCCCTAACAGGATAAGCGGTAGAAAATGGATGGATGGATGGATGTTCATATACAGTATATATATGTACAGTATATCTATATATATATATCTGAGCTCATAGAGCCTCACACTACTGCCAGAGCACTGAGGTCTTCCAACCAGCTGCCCCTGGAAGTACCAAGGTCCAATCTAAGCACTTGAGGAGATAGAGCTTTTTCAGTGGTGGCCCCGAAGCTGTGGAACTACCTCTTCAGATTAGAACACAACAATCATTTGAGGAATTTAAAACTTTGCTGAATACCCATCTTTTCTCTTTTGCAGTCAGTCCCAGCTAGGCAAGATACCGCAGCTTTTACTTAATTCATTTTACTTTGTTTTTACCATGAATTTATTGGTGCTTAATGGATTTTACTTGCTCATTTATTTTGTCTATTCATTATTATGTTAACTTTTATCATAGCCTATTTATATATTTTATGTACTCAGGGTTTGGTAATATCTTATTTTAATTATTGTGCTGTGCTTTGATCAACTGAGGTTGTTTAAATGTGCTATATAAATAAACTTTGACTTGACTTGACTTGACTTGAGGAAGGGCGTTTCTGTGTGGAGTTTGCATGTTCTCCCTGTGCCTGCGTGGGTTCTCTCCGGTACTCCGGCTTCCTCCCAAAGTCCAAAAACATGCAGAACTGGGGATTAGGTTAATTGGTCACTCTTAATTGCCTGTAGGTATGAGTGTGGATGGTTGTTTGTCTCTATATCTCAGCCCTGCGATAAACTGGCGACTTGTCCAGGGTGCACCCTACCTTTGCTCGAAGATGCTGAGACCCCCGCAGCCCCTAACAGGATAAGCGGTAGAAAATGGATGGATGGATGGATGTTCATATACAGTATATATATGTACAGTATATCTATATATATATATCTGAGCTCATAGAGCCTCACACTACTGCCAGAGCACTGAGGTCTTCCAACCAGCTGCCCCTGGAAGTACCAAGGTCCAATCTAAGCACTTGAGGAGATAGAGCTTTTTCAGTGGTGGCCCCGAAGCTGTGGAACTACCTCTTCAGATTAGAACACAACAATCATTTGAGGAATTTAAAACTTTGCTGAATACCCATCTTTTCTCTTTTGCAGTCAGTCCCAGCTAGGCAAGATACCGCAGCTTTTACTTAATTCATTTTACTTTGTTTTTACCATGAATTTATTGGTGCTTAATGGATTTTACTTGCTCATTTATTTTGTCTATTCATTATTATGTTAACTTTTATCATAGCCTATTTATATATTTTATGTACTCAGGGTTTGGTAATATCTTATTTTAATTATTGTGCTGTGCTTTGATCAACTGAGGTTGTTTAAATGTGCTATATAAATAAACTTTGACTTGACTTGACTTGACTTGAGGAAGTGGGGCGTTGGCGTTACCAGCCCTAAATTTGAATAGCAGATACAATGAAGAGGTCTGCAAACGTGAATATGAATTAAAGAGTTATTGTAAAGAAGTTTTCCTGATGCTCTGTGACTGGTAGGAGTTCATCAGAGCAATAGCCTTGGGGTAGAAACTGTCCCTGTGTTGTGCGGTTTTGGCGTACAGCACTCTGTAATGCCTAGCAGAGGGGGGGGGTTTAAACAGTTTGGGTGCCCGGTGATATGGGTCTGCAGAGATGTTACTTTCCCATCTCCTGACCATGGACAGGTACAGGTCCTGGATGGAGGGCAGGTCGGCCCCAATGATCTTCTCTGTAGACCTGATTGTCAGACAGTGATGGAAGTGCAGAGGACAGACTGGATGACGGCGGTGTAGAAGGGTGATCAGTAGCTTCTGAGGTTAAAATTGTTGAGCTGTCGTAGGAAGTACAACTTCTTCCTGGCCTTGTTTCTGACAATGTCTACGTGGGAAGTCCACTTCCGGTCCTGAGAAATTGTGGATCTCAAAAACCTGAAAGTGTCCACAGTAGACACTGTGTTGGGGGGCTTCTCCGTTATCATCTCCACATTCTTGAGTGGGTTGAGCTCCAGGAGGTTCGGACTACACCAGTCGACTAGCTGTTCTACCTCCCGTCTGTATGCAGACTTTTCACTGTCCTGGATAGGACCGATGACTTTGGTGTCATCCGCATACTTCAGAAGTTTCCCTAAGGGGTCTCCTGAGGTGCAGTCATTGGTGTAGAGGGAGAAGAGTCGTGGGAAGAGAACACGCTCCTGGGGGGCACCATTGTTAATGGTGCTGGATGTGATGCTCCCCAGCCTCACCTGCTGCCTCCTATCAGTCAGGAAGCTGGTGATCTACTGACAAGGTGGATGGGGGTATTGTGAGCTGGATGAGCTTCCAGTGGAGGATTTCAGTTATGATGGTGTTGATCTCAGAGCTGAAGTCCAAAAACAGGATCCTCGTGTACGTCCCTGGCTAGTTGAGGTGATGCAGGATGTAGTGCAGCCCCGTGTTGTTTGCATCATCCACCGACCTGTTCCAGTAGGGGGCCTATGATGTCCTTCAGCTGGCTCAACATCAGTCTCTCAAAGGTTTGACAGACAGACGTCAGGGCATCGGGCCTGTAGTCATTTAATCCTGAGATGGAGGGCTTCTTTGGGACTGGGATGAAGTAGCGCGCTTGAAGCAGGATGGCACTTCAAATTTATACAGACTCTCAGGTGGGAAGGGGACACACCGTCAGGCTTTGAAGCCTTCCTGATAATTTTTCTCTGAAAGAGCTGACACACATCCTCCACATAGATCTTCAATGCAGGCAGGGTCTGAAGGGAGGGGGGTGCGGGTTACAGGGTGTGTAGGTATTCCTTTTGTGACAGTGAGAGGTGTGAAAGAGTGCTTCTGAAACCTGCAGTATATACAGTATATACGTTTCGTTTTCTGCCGCTTATCCGGGTCCGGGTCGCGGGGGCAACAGCCTGAGCAGGGAGATCCAGACGCTCCTCTCCCCAACCACTTCCATCAACTCCTCTGGGGGGACACCAAGACGTTCCCAAGCTAGCCGAGAGATATAATCTCTCCAGCGTGTCCTTGGTCTGCCCAGGGGTCTCCTCCCGGATGGGCATGCCCGAAACACCTCCCCAGGGAGACGTCCAGCAGGCATCCCGGGTTTCGGCACCACCCCTCCTGGAACCGCCACCTTACGGTGGTGGAGAGGTTTGGGTGCCCTAATGATCCTAGGAGCTATGTTGTCGGGGGCTGTTTACCCCTGGTAGGGTCACCCAAGGCAAATTGGTCTTAGGTGAGGGCCCAGACAAAGCGCAGTTCGACGACTTCTATGATGGTGAAGAACAAGGACTTGTATACCCTGCCCAGAGGGATACCGGGACCCCGCCCTGGAGCCAGGCCTGGGGAAGTGGTCCGTAGGCGAGCGCCTGGTGGCCGGGCCTTTTTCCATGAGGTCCGGTCGGGCTCAGCCCGAAAAGGAGACATGGGTCCATCCTCATGTGGGCCCCTCACCCACAGGAGGAGCCATAGAGGTCCAGTACTATGTGGATCGAGTGGCAGTCAAAGAAAGGGGCCTTGGCGGTCCGATCCCCGATTGCAGTATATACAGTATATACATTATATACTGAAGTTTCCAACGGTGGGGGGATGTGCTCCTACAGTTGGTGATGTTCTGCCTCTCCAAACTGAGATAGAGTTATTGGAAGCTGTTTTTCAGCTTCTCACTGTAGCTCCTCTTAGCTACTCTGATCTCCTTGATCAGCCTGTTTCTTGCCTTCTTGTACACGGCCGGGTCCCCAATTCTATATGCCTCCTCCTTGGCCTTGCCAGGATTCCTGAGATTAGATATGAACCATGGTTTGTTGTTGTTGTACGTGCAGAAGGTCTTGGTCTGTATACATGTCCTCACAAAAGTTGATGTATGACGTCACAGTGTCAGTGAGTTCATTGAGGTCAGTGGCTGCAGCTTTAAAGATACTCCACTCAGTACGGTCAAAGCAGGCCTGTAACTCCAACTTTGACTCCTCTGTCTATTTCCTCACAGTCCTTGTAACAGGCTTAGAAGATTGTGATTTCTGCCTGGAGATGGGATGAGATGAAGCGGACATTATTCAGAGTCATTAAGTGGTCCAATGTTTTAAGTATCTCTGCTGGGACAGTTTATATGCTGCCTGTATTTTTTAAGTTTATGGGTGACGTTTGCTCTTTTAAAATCCCCCAAAATGATGAGCAGGTCTGTTATCTGGTCAGCCAGCTGCTGTAACACTTCCATTACACACACCTGAGATGGGATGTAAAGTCAGCTTAGCCAATTCGTTTGCAGGTTCTGCATACAGCTTCGTTTTTCGGGTGCTGCCTTTGACTTTCTCCTGAAACTCTGGGATGCCCAAATCGCAACCAAACATTTTGTTTCCTCCACAGACCATTGAACAACTTTCTTCAATGTAGATTTGGTTTCCATCCTTCTATTTTTGTCTCTCATCTTCTAGTTCTTGTTTAAGGCAGACAGCAATCAACACTTGGTTATCTCTCCTGCCTGATAATAAGATACATCCACCAAAGACATCACAGAAACATCACAGTTCGCAAGGAAGAACTACCTATTTTTTTTGCTTCCCCTGGGAACCAACTTTTTGGGTTCCAAACCCAAAAAAGTTCTAAGTGTGAACGCTCTGGCTGGTTCAAAATCAGGTATGGGAAACCAAACTGACACGGAGCTATGTCTGTGTGAAAATGCTATAAGTGAGGACTGCACTATGTCTTCAACAATGTGGCATCTGTACACCGACCTTGGCTTAGTCGAAGATTTCACCTCCCTTCGTTTTCCCACAGAGCTGCATGCTGTGGTCCGCTCTGAAAAGCTGGAAGCTGAGCCAAGTTTCAGTGAAGCACAGGACAGGATATCTGCCAAACCTGTTGCGCTTCCAACTCAAATCTCTGTAAAACTTTCTAGTTCGATGAAAACCGGAGAAAAGGTTCCAGGAAAAGACTGTCCAGTGTTCATGTAGTCTAAATATTACATGTATGTTTATTTGTGTAATTCATTTACATTTTCTTCTTAATTTCTGTTGTAAGATACATGTTCAAGAACCTGTATTTCTGAAAATTTTAATCCCCAAGAGCTAAGTGTGCAAGGACCCTTTTTGAAACAGAAGGAATTATTATTTCTCCCTATAAATCACACTTTGAGGGCTTTCCCGTGCACAAAAATACATTAAATGTGACATGCATTGTTCCTGGCAAAAATGTACATATGGTCAAGTTTTGGCTGATGGGTGTGGTGAAATTACTTGACCATGCCCCTTAACTCAGCCCCTCTTCCCACTTTCACTGTGAAGCATGAAATTTGGTACACGTGTGCAACTGACACATGCACACAAAAAAGACTCTTGGGGCCATGACTTAAATCAAACAGGAAGTTGGCCATCACAGTCCTTATGTCACCTACTGGTAACAGGAAGCACACTTAACATATTTTTTCCACAACTTCAAAAAATTGTATATAGGTATGTCTTAGTGAGCAGAAATATTCTGTGTGCATCCTGCTGACAATGACAAAATTTCATACACTGCAACCTATAGTCAATTTATAAATCAGACACTGTACATTTATCAACAAATAAAAAATAATTTCATATCTACATCTCAAAACAATTTATTCAAACGCCACGAAAAATACCAAAGACAATCCTCCCTATGCAGGTATAAAGTGATCGGTCAAACAGTGAGTAAATTATCTGTAGCAAATGTCCGCTCATTGTTTATTTCATTTACTTTCCATAGATAGTTCACCACAATTTACCACAGTACACCTTAAACCATAGAGTGACGTGTGGATTGTTTTAGATTACTTTTAATTTATATGATTTTTAAAGTCCCACTATTTCTGTGGGTTTACACTGTATAATTCTGTCCTCTGACTTCGACCCTTGCCCTTCCCCTTGCAGAACCCTGACTGTAATGTAATGCAACTTTTGTTCACAGTACCTTCTCATGTCGTGCACATTCACCTATGTACCGAGATGTAAAAAAAAAAAAAAAGTCACTTTGCACCCATGACTTCTCTTCAACAGGAAGTCTGCCATTTTGATTTGATTTTTCATTTTTTTGTTTTTGGCCATTTCCAAGAGGTCTTTGAGAAGGAACTCGTCTGAAAAGATTTGTCCAATTATAATCATATTATCTTTGCCCATTTTAGCTATTGTGACTATTCTAAATTGCGGAGCTTTTGACTTTTCGTCAGAGTGTGGCCAGCACGGGCTAGGAATTGCCATGTCTTGCCATGAAAAGCAAAATTGTTCCCATGTCACTGTACATGTATCCAATCTTTACCAAACTTGCAGAGATGGATAATGGTCCAGCCCTGAGCGATTCTGCATGACAATATTCTGTGAAGGGCACAGCACCAACTAGTGGCAACAGGAAATGTCAAGTTGTTTTCCATTATGTTATGTTGTCAGACAGTTGTTCAGAACTACTTCAAATGAGGTCAGACAAACTTTCAGACATGGATAAGGCTTCATTGTTGAAATCATGAATTTTCATGGAACAGCATGGGCGTGGCAGCATAGCAACTTGCCATAAAACATGGTGTCTTTCTTTCATAAGCAGTGGATGTTTCAACGCTCACGAAGTGTGCCACACTGGTCACAAGAGGTGAAAACTACAGTCTGGAATACATTTAATGATTACAGGTGACAAAATAGCTCTTTAGCGCTCCCTAGAAAAATTCAATGCAGCCCCCCCAGTACATTTGACGTAAATGTATGAAATATGGTAGGATTGTGTCTCACATGGAGATGTACAAAAAAGCCTCTTGGACCCATGACCTAAATCCAACAGGAAGTCAGGCATTTTGATTTGTAGTGTAATTTCCTCTGCATTTCTGGCCATTTTCACAAGGTCTTTTGAATGAAAATGAACTCGTCTATGACGATTTATCAAATCCCATTCATATTAGCTGAGCCTATATTAAACATCATGGCAATGTTAAATTGTGGAGCTTTTGAGTTTTCGTCCAAGGGTGTGGCTTTCTAGGCCAAACTTCTGAAGATGGATAATGGTCCCACCCAGAACACATACAGTATATGTCACAATAGTCAGTTAATTTTGTTGGCCACCTAGTGGCAACAGGAAATTACATGCTTATATACTTTCTTTAAATGCTCCCATGTGGATAAATTTGATCAGGGAAGGCCTTCAGGCACCTCAGAATGACGATTATGAGTGAATATTATGCATTTTCTTCAAACATGCTTTCCTCAGCATTGTGGTAAATGTGAGTGTTTCGCCATAAAAAAAAAAAAGTTGTTAATTTCTCCACTGCACATCGTCCAATCACACTCAAACTTTACAGGTTTGAACAAAATAGTGGCTCTAAACTCATCAACATCACAATATTCACTCACTGCCATAGTGCACCCTAGTGGGAACAGGAAATGTCATGTTAATATACCATCTTTTAATGCTCCCATGTGCAGTGTCCATGGTGGCACCATGGTGGGCGCGGGGGTATGAGGGCCCGTTCAACACTGCTTGCAGTTTTAATTCTTATTATTCTTCTCTGATTTTGATCGCACTTTTGAGGGCCTTAACAGAAATGAAAAAAAGATTTTTGCATGTGTGTCCAGTCTGGTGGAAATAGTCACTCTGATGAGGGTGTCACACATTAGTCAACAAAAAAGGCTCTGTAGCGCCCCCTTGAAAATTTCAGAATTCGTTTTGTTTCGTTTTCTGCTGCTTATCCGGCAGTACAGTTCTATCAGGGAGATCCAGAAGGCAAAGATTTCAATTTACAGGTCAATCTACGTTCCAACACTCACCTATGGTCATGAGCTCTGGGTAGTGACCGAAAGAATGAGATTGCGAATACAAGCGGCCGAAATGCACTTCCTTTGCAGGGTGGCTGGGCTCAGCCTTAGAGATAGGGTGAGGAGCTCGGACATCCGGGAGAGGCTCAGAGTAGAGCTGCTGCTCCTCCGCGTTGAGAGGAGCCAGTTGAGGTGGTTTGGCTATCTGGTCAGGATGCCTCCTGGACGTCTCCCTGGGGAGGTGTTTCGGCATGCCCATCTGGGAGGAGACCCCGGGGCAGACCAAGGACACGCTGGAGAGATTATATCTCTCGGCTGGCTTGGGAACCTCTTGGTGTCCCCCTGGCAGAGTTGGTGGAAGGGGCCGGGGAGAGGAATGTCTGAAAATTTCAAAATGTTAACTTAAATCACTTTTTCCACGTAGGCGAGTAAAACTTTTTACACGTTAAGAATGCTGAGATTTAACAAAAAGTCTTTGAACCCATGTCCTCACTCCAACAGGAGTCCGAATTTTTGGCCATATATGAAAGGTCCATGAGAACAAACTCCTCTGAGGCGATTTGTCCAATCATATTCATACTAGCTGTGGACATATTAAACATTGTGATGATCGTGGAGATTTTGAGTTTTTGTCAGAGGGTGTGGTCGTCCAGTGGGGGAGAATTTTGATGTCTTGCCATGATAATGTCAGTGTACGTGATCCATTTCTCAGCAAACTTGTAGAGATGGCTAATGGTCCCGCCCTTAACCCATCTATGTCACCATAGTCAGTTCATGTCATTGCGCCACGTAGTGGTGACAGGAAATTACATGATTAAATGCCGTCTTTACATGTTCCCATGTGGAAAAAAAAAATCATCTTAAAATTTGATCAAGGACGGCCTGCTGCAAGTGTTAGGTGTAGCTTGGTGGAACCAGACGCAGACCAACGTGGTTTTCGGTAAACAAGGTTTTATTCCATGAAATGTGCGAGGGCTGGCAGGCGGGAGCAGGGAGTAGGCAGCAGTGGGTAGAGGGGCTGGCGGGGCTGGCAGGCAGGCAGGCAGGCAAGCAGTAGTGGTCCAGGTGTACTGGCGAGAGAGAGAAAACAGTTAGAACTGAGCTGACTAGGACAGAACACAAGTTATAGCCTGAGCGAACGCTACCACATGGTGGGTACAACGATCTGGCGAAGAGTGGGTGAAGAGCCGGGGTTGATATACTGCTGGTTGTGTTGTTGATGAGCCAGGTGAGCAGACTGGGACAGGTAAGTTGATTGCAGATGGGCGTGTAGAGTTGGGAGCCAGGAGAGCCACACCCAGGCCAACCCACACACCATGACAGCAAGAGCCTAAGAATGACTGGGAGTGAATATTATGAATTACTTTCAACCAGTTTTCTGTGGCAGTGTGGCAAATGTGAATGTTTGGCCATGAAAAAGGAAGTTGTTAATTTCTTCAAATAAAATCAAATCAAATAAAATCAAATTGAAACAATTTAAATTTTAATTGTATATCCCAAAATCACAATTTACACATTATCTCACTGGGCTTTGACAAACTCTACAGATGGGACATCCTCTGCCCTTAGACCCTCGAACCGGGTGAGGAAAAACTTAAAAAACCCTAAACAGGGAAAATAAGAAACCTCAGGAAGAACCACAGAGGAAGGATCCTTCTTCCTAGCATGGACAGGTGTGCAGTAGATGTCACTTGTACAGAACGCAACAACATGACAATAACAGTTTACTAAGAATCAAATCAAATCAAATCAAATTTTATTTGTATAGCCCAAAATCACAATTTACACATTATCTCACTGGGCTTTGACAAACTGTACAGATGTGACATCCTCTGCCCTTAGACCCTCGAACCGGGTGAGGAAAAACTTAAAAAACCCTAAACAGGGAAAATAAGAAACCTCAGGAAGAACCACAGAGGAGGGATCCTTCTTCCTAGGACGGACAGACATGCAATAAATGTCACTTGTACAGAACACAAAAACATGATAACAACAATTCATTTAGAATGTATAAAACATCCATGAGTCCCAGAGTCTGTGGATTCTATGAGTCCGGATGTATGGAAAGTCTAGTGATCCAGACGCAGGTGGACTCTGTTGGTCCAGGAGTCATTGTACTCCATGTAGGAAGATCTGGGTGTTGCTGAGTCCAAGAGTATGTAGAATCTGTAAATCCAGGGATATGTGAAGTGTAGTGATCCAGAAGCAGGTGTAGTCTATTGATCCAGAAGCCATTGTGATCTGTGGGTCCCGATTTGCACTTGGAAATCCAGCCTAGGATCCAAGTCACAGGATCCAAGTCACAGGATCTCCTTTCCTAATGTGGCCAGGAGGCATCAGGCAGGACCACAGCAGCACCTCCCACCGCGACCTAGAAAAACCTGCAGGATGGTAAAGCACAACGACTCCGAGGAAGAAGTAAAGTTAGTGTAAGGATATGGATATTTACAGGAGCAGAGAAGGAGTCGGAGTCAGAGGGGGGAGAGAAGAGAACTCAGTGCATCATGGAGTGTCCCCCAGCAATCTAAGCCTATAGCAGCATAACTAAGGGCTAGATAGGCCAGACCTAACTATAAGCTTTATCAAAAAGTCTCTGGGTGCCATTACCATATTATATTAATATATTCAGTTCATGTTACAGTGCCAGCTACTGGCAACAGAAAATCACTAATCATACACTTTGATGTACTCCTCTTTTGTGCTTAAGCAGATTGATCTTAAAAAAAGTCCTAACATGGACAAAGGAATGACCTAACATGTTGATGATTCAATGCTTTTAATATTATGAGTGTTCGTCAAACTGTCTTCCTGTGGTGGCACGATGAATGACGATGTTTCAAAATGAGAACTAAAATTGCTATTCATTGTTGTGTACAATGCCAAATTTTCCAATAGGGTTATCAGTCAAGCCCTGAATGATGAGTTCAAAGTGCCCCCTATAAAACGTCAACGAAGCAGCGCCCACTGTCCTTTTGATGTAGAAAAACAAACATTGGCTTCGACAGCCCAAACATACAAAAACATCTCTTGGAGCATTGACCAAAATTTAACAGGAAGGTGGTCATTTTGAATTTTGTGGCAAGTTTGAAAAAATGTACACACATTATATTTTTGCGAAATCCTCACGTTGGGTGTATGACCTCAAACTTGGTCTGGTAAAAGACAAGACTTTGAAAATTAAACGTTATCAAAAGCTTTTGTATTACTTGAAAGTTGTGCCCATGGTGTAGCATGATGAAATTTGAGGTGAATTTGCACTGACCTGCACTGAACATGGTGAAATCAGTGCTAAATGTTCCAAGATGGTTAAGAGTCCAGCCCAGAAGGTCTGACAGGGGTCAGTAACATTGGCATGGCAACATGAGTTCATAGCTTAACAGTTAAAGGTAAAGCTATGAGCTAAGCGGTTCATAGCTTTAATTTTATTTATTTTTGTTACAGTTTCACAGCCAAGTCATTTATCTTAAAGAAAACAGAACTTCTTCGGTCTAATGCTGCATTCACATGGAATGCAACAGACAGCACGCTAGGTGTCATTTTAGTGGAGTAGAGCTGGATGGCAAAATTTGGTAAAATTTGTAAAAAATACTAGCAATGGTAACGGTATACAGTAATGACATCAAAAGTTAAACATATTTCCCTTTCGCCATCCTCCGCAATGGAATTTACAATCAGATGCTATGTAGCCTCCCAAATACCTCATTTAATAATCATGCTATATAAGCTACATTAGCATATCTGGCTATCCTGTGTTGTGTTGCTTACTAAAACTTTCTCCCCTCATACATGCAATCATCTTTTTAAAGCTATATACAGCTGTAATTTATTAAATAAGGGTCTAGCATGGTCCCTTAAACAGTAGGAAAACTAGACAGTAGCCAACTGCACTGAGAACTTTCTGCTGCATTAAGTTACATATTAACCCGAGACACACTGGTGAATTAAATCACATATACATACATGATCTTGCTCAAATACAGCTTGAATAATAATAGAAATGGTTTTCTTTTTATACAGTGCAGATATGGAAAACAGGATGGACAATATTGAAGGACTGCTACAAGAAGGAAAGAAATGCTGATGAGAAACCAAATGGGTAGGGTCCTGGCACCAAGACGAAATGAAAACCAATCTTTGAGCTTCTTGAACCCTAACATCAAGGACAGGGCAACCAGTGAAAGTGTGCCAGTGAAAGCCTGGCAACTGCGGATTCTGTACAGAGCCAGGAGGAGTCTGAGGAATTTGTGTTCCTGGATCTGGTTCCTGTGGATATAGTGGATGAAGCCCAGGAGTTGGAAACATCTTCTTCAAGCCTCACCCCTACCACCTTATCTACTTTGATCACAATGGTCAAAAATTGTCAAAAAGAGAATGTAGGCCAGTTAGTGAACAACAGCCAGACCACTGGATTTGAAGACAAGCTCCTGGACATCATGGGTGAGAAAAATTATGAATACCTTTGGCGCCTCAGCCTGCCAAAAAACCCCAAAAAACCTCAAACAACTGTCTACAAAACAAAAGCAACATATGCAACTACTGTATGCTTTTTTTTGCGGTGATCATCTTTTTTTGAACCATTAAATTCATAACTATACAAAATGACATGACATGGGCAAGAGTTTTGAGATGTATTTTAATAATTACAAAATGTAACATTTTTTTAGTAACATTTAACATTAATTGCGTTTAAATTTACGTCTTAATGGAAATACACTACATTTGAAATCCTTTAATGGGTGATTATAGGAAAGCATCTTCGAATGGCACATCTCCAACAAGTAGTAAGTGAGGGTCTCCCTTGATCTTCTTTGCCTCTCTTGTGCTCTTGTTGCTGCTCACTCTGACTAGGTTGCTTGAATCTTTGCTTTGTGAGCTGTCAAACATGGGGAGGTGAAGAAGATGCAGTATCCCAGTGCATGAAGTTATTTAGGATGGTTTTACAAGTGCTTCCACATTTTCAGATTGCTGTCCGACTATCCGTCTGTAAATCCCCCACTGACACATCAGGTGGCCAAATACAATTTCAAGTACCACTCCTTGCATGGCACAGCCTGTAATTAGAAATCTTCTTTCCACTTGGGAGGGGTTTCCGGAATAGGGATGCATCATGTACCTGCTGAGTGGAAAGGCTGCATCTCTTACGAAGGTGTATGGCACCACACAATGTTCATCTGCTCTGGGATAGTGGTGTCTTAGGTCAGGTCTGCTGTTCCCTTCCACATAGCCTTTGGAAAAACAGAATTTGCCAAGTTCCACCATCACTTCTCTTGCCAAATGCACCCACATACAATCTTAAAAAGGTATGTGGCATCCACTACAGCCAAAAGCACAATAGAATGGAAGCCCTTGGAATTATAGTAGGCAGATCCACAGGTGATGGGGCCTGAATCATCATGTTTGCCAGCAATGGCTCCCAAGCAATTGAGGAAGTTCCATCTCCTCCATAATTCTTCTGAAATCTTTACCCAAGTTTCCTTGTCTGGAACAGGCATGTTCCAGGTAGGCAAAAGGAACCTCCCAAATCGCCTTGGCCACTTCTGCCATAGTCATACACACTGAGGAGACTCCAACTTTGAAACTGTTAGCAATGGATCTGTATAAGTCTCCAGTAGCTAGATGTCTGTACAGCAAAAACAGCTAAACGTTAATTACATTTATTGTAAAGGATTTAACGGATATAATGTAATCAGATTACAAAAACTATTTAAATGCATAAATTATGTTTTGAGATGTTTAAAGAGAAAAAAAGTAGAGCTGAAATTAATATTTTAGAGTATAAGATATGATATTTTTAATTAATTGAATAATTTTGAGGTTATATAAAAGTATTCAGGCTGTAACTATTTGTATTCCAATTGATTATTTATTCATTACAAAAATTGGCATGTAATTTACACTCAGTAATTTATTACATTTCAGAATAATCTGAAACCTGCATATACTGTATGTGTCATAATGGATCATCTACAAAACTTTGCGGATAGGTAGCACTATTTATTACACCTATTTTTTTTATAAATAGATCTCTTTACAGAGCATAAATAATATATAAAACATACCAGGTACGATTTTGTTCTTTTATTATTACATGATTGGAATACCTGAGACAGATGGCCAGCCTCTCTTCTGGAGATAAGGGGCAATCAGGTGGAGCAAGTGGTTAAACTGAAAAATGTTCAGCCAAAAGTATGCCTGAAATCTTCATTCATTTTCTTTATGCAGATGGGCCAGGCATCACATCATCTAAAAAACCTGCAGTCAATAGATTTTCCTAGATGTCTAGATTCATTCATCTGCCCAAACTCCCCTCTGTGAAAAGGCTCTGCAAATCCCTGTTTTTCGATTCATGGTTTTCCCATGAATGTGCCGTCTGATCAGCGGCCACAGTTGGCTGGCCAATTTTGGAGGGCTTGTTGCCACCTCCTTAGAGCTGTGACCTTCGGATATTGCCCTCAATCCAATGGAGACGCAAGCGAGTGAACCAGGACCTTGAGAAAGGACTACACTGCATGTCTTCCCAGAAATGACTGAATCAGCGGTCTGATACAAACATAGCTTTAGAATGTTCATTTAAATAACTTTTTCTGAGAGTAATCAGTGAGCCTTGGGTAGCAGGTCGAACTCATATTTCAAACAAAATACAGAAATGGTCAGATCAAGATGTCAAGGTCTATATCCTAGACAAGAATGCTTGAACCCTTGTCAAAACTAAATCTAATGTGTGACCTTGACTGTGTGCGGGATACATACCTTTCAAACTGTAAATCATTGAAATAATATGCTTCTGGATTTACAGTAATATACTCACTCTGTTAAGATAACAGAAAGAGGCTCAGCGACGTTATCTATGAAATTTATAGATGATGTTAGAGGTTTGTAATGTGTTAAGATTAGGACCATTATTGTGTTTTGGAGTACACAACAATTTATTCAAGTCATCGCAAAACACTGTTTGCAATGGAATGAATCTGTAAAGACGGCCTGAAAATCATATTTTTGACAATGTTAACATGTCCCAAAATGTTTTTTTGATTTATGTACCATGATCATGACCAAAATAAGCACTCATGTTTGAGAATTTCTGGTTTCATTCTGCAATCTAGCAACAGTAGTCTCTTACAGCCCAACCATTCTGATCCATCAAATTGTAGGCGACGTTGTACAAGTAACTTTTTATTATTGCAATGTTACACCTTGCCACTTTGGGGTGACTGTGGCTCAGCTGGTTGAGCCATCATTCAGCAATCACAAATTCCCTGGTTCGATCCCAGAAGCTGCAGTTTACATGACGAAGTGTCCTTGAAGAAGACTCTAAACCCCAAGGTGGTCCTAATGCTGGTGCCGTCATTGTGTAAATGGTTAATGCTCCCGATGAGCAATTAGCACCTTGCAAGCTACTGCCAGTCAGTGTGTGAATGAAAAACCTCTTGTGAAAATTTGTTTTGAGTGTTCAAGATGACTAGAAAAGCGCTATATAAATACAGGCAAATTTACATTTTTACAGTAGACTAATCTAAAATACAGAAGTTGCAAGAGCAGATAAGCTTATGCTCGATCCGACTGCAGGTGAGGAGCAGAGAAATAAATGAAGATGAGGCGGGACTAAAGTAGCACATTCAAATCCCCACAGCCTAGATGAGGAAAAGGTGTGAAATACAAATGGTAAATGTCCTGTATTTATATAATGCTTTTCTGGTCATTGTTGACCACTCAACAATGACTAGGTGGCAGTGACTACCTCAGGAGTGCTAACCATTCACACACTCATATACTGATGGTGCAGCATTAAGAGCAATTTGTTAACTGCAGGGTCTAGCATTGAACCAGGAACCCTCAGATCACTGGACGACCTCTCTACCAGCTGAGCTACAGCTGACATCACAGCGACGCCACTTATTGATACTTCTTAGGCAGCTCTTGATATCATTGTGAAGCAGAATTCACCAAGCATTGGATTGTTCACCCACTAATAGAGAACATGAGCTGGGTTTAGACCATTGTGAGACAAGTTACTTTTACCCTACTGATGATGTGTTGTTGCAATAGTAATCCAGCTCAGTACAAGAGGAACTGCAGGTTCAGACATTTGGTGTATGTGCTTGGCTAAGGAGCCACTGGTGCGAAGCTACCATCTCCCTGAAATCTCATTGTTCCACTTGCCACACTTTCATTCATACACATGTATTCTGTCTTGCGGCAACTGACTTTCATTCCTCTTCTTTCCAGTGCATACATCCACCACTCCAGGTTTTCTTCCAACTTCTCCATGCTTTCACTACGGATCACAATATCATCTGCAAACATTATGTTGACGGAGATTCCTGCCTGACCTCATCTGTGAGACTGTCCATCACCATGGCAAACAAAAAGGGGCTCAGGGCCAATCCTTGATGCAGTTCCACCTCCACCTTGAAGTCATCCATCACTCCTACAGAGCCACTGTCATACTGCACATACATATCCTGCACTACTTTAACATACTTCTCTGCAACCCATACTTCCTGATACAATACCAGAGTTCCCCCCTCAGCACCCTGTCATTTCTTTAGATCCACAAAGACACAATGCACCTCTTGCTGACTCTCTTTATACTTCTCCATCAACATTTGCAAAGCAAACATTGCATCTTTAGTGCTCTTTCTTGTTATGAAACCATACTGCTTCTCACAAATCATCATTTCTTCTCTTAGCCTTGCTTCTACTACTCTTTCCAATCTTCATAGTGTGGCTCATCAGCTTTATCCCTCTGTAGTTGCTTCAACTTTGCACATTAGTCTTGTTCTTAAAGGTCAGCACCAGTACACTTTTCCTCCATTCCTAAGAGATCTTCTCACTGTCCAGGATCATGTTGAACAGTTTCATCAAAAACTCCACTGCCCTCTCACCTAGACACTTCCATAAGTCTACCAGTATGTCATCAGGACCAACTGCCTTTCTATTCTTCATTCTTTTCAAAGCTTTACTCACTTTTATACTTCAATTAGAATTAGATTAAATATATGAAGACAAGGCAAGAGGCGCTTTTATATGGTATAGAGGGAAATGGATTGAGTAAGGATTTTTTTTTTTTAAATTTTGAAAAAAAAGAATATTGAACTTTCCTCCATAATTAAACTTAATATTGATGGTTATGTTTTAAAAGATGTAAAAGTCATCTCATATGTTAAATCTGTTTTGAAGAACTATATACCAAGAGGAGTATCACCCCTGACTCAACCTTTATTTCCTTCATAAAAAATTAGGCCAAATTAATGATGATGAAAAATGACGAAAAACAAAATGTTATCAGAACATTTCTTTGGGAGAAATTAAAAGCTGTGTTCCTAAGTTAAAGGATAATACGTCCCCTGCAAATAATGGACTGATGGGTAAATTTTACAAAGTTTTTCAAAACTATATTTTAGATGTATTTGAGGGGGAAAATCTTATCAATAACAATACTACACTGATGTTTCTTGTCTTTGTTTTGAGACAAAAATTGTGCCTAAAGTCAATTATTGATGATTGGAACATAAGTAACAATGTTTGTGAAATTTTAGTTTTAATTGATTAAAATGATGGATTACTACAAGGCCTTCAATTCTGTAGAACACAGACTCCTTCTTAATACATTAGACTTTTTTGGTTTTGGCACTTTCATCAAACCTGCAATTCAAATGGAACTACTCGTACATTTAACATCTGCAGAGTTGATTAAATGGGGGGATCTAGCTGCTTCCTCTATTTCTGTTATGATGCAAACAATGACACTTCACATAAATAAAGATATATTTAAAGGTATTATTTTAGCTGGAAAAGAAATTAAATATTTACAACTGGCTGATGACATTACCATCTTTTAAAAAAATTTAAATTAAGTAAGAATGCCATTGACTTTCTTGAAGAGTTTGCCATTGTGTCAGGTTTAAGAGTAAATATTAAAAAATGATATCTCTTTGCCTTAAACTTCACCCAGTGACTGTTTTGAAAAGAGCAACTGGCAACTAGAGAAAGAACTGGTGACAGTTTGGAATGACAGTTTGCTAAGGCTAGCAACCTGTGGCATGATCAACCAATGAAAAGTTCGAGGAAGAATATAGCCCCAGGGGTACACCCCACTTACCCCTGTCTCACCCAGTGAGAGCAGGGTGAAAAATGACTTTCCAGCAGAAAAAAACCTACCCTGGAACAAAACAGGCAATGATAAAGTGACCAGTGCTATACCTGAGACTATAACACCAGATCCAGGAATGAAGCTCCAAATTTGCAGCTGCAGCTCGGCCAAAGTAACATCCTATGCAGGCCTGAGAATAGATCAAGGCAGGACAAGGTGTTTGTGTGCAATGGAACAGACCTTACATCAACTACTACTTTCTATGTAGCAAGTCAAGTCAGTCAAGTAAAGTTCAACAGCAGGGAGAAACCACTTGTCTTCATGATATCAGTACCCCTGTTCCAGAAAAAGAGGCATAGTGAGAAAAATGAGTGGGAAACAGTCAACAAAGACTCCAGCAAACCCTGGACCAACCAAAGGGAACTGATGTGAAAAAGCTGGATGGAATGGGAGAACTCATCTACAGTAGCTCCTACCCAAGCAACTTGCCCAGCAGGCAAAGTCAGCCCTCAAACATCAGGATATTGTCAGATGGAATAATGATGAAATATGGTGAGAAAAGCACAAACACTTTCTATAATTTCAAAACAGAAATATATATCCAGAAAAAATATTGGTAAAATTTTATGTAAAAAATGTAATAGTTGCTTTTACCATAAATTAAAGTCTTAAAACTTTGGATTTAAACTTTGTACTATTGGTACTTAATAATAATAAGTCAAATTACTTAATAGTAATACTTAATAATATTTTATTGACTATTTGCTTTATTCTAATACATTTTTGATCAAACTGGTTTTCTAGAAGGTCGAGTTAAATAGTCAAATAGTCAAATTGTTCAGTGGGTTTTCTCCTTCTCATTCTCAATCTCCTTGCCTTCTCCCAATGTTACCATTTTTTTTAAAGAATATGAAAAGAAATTCTTTAGATTAATTTTGGGATGATCAAGATCTCGCTACATAGACTATAACAACTCCTGGACCAACAGATTGCACATGCGTCTGGATCACTAGACTTCCCATACATCTGGATTTATAGATTCCACAGACTCTGAGACTCATGGATGTTTTATATATTCTAAGTAAACTGTTATTATCATGAAGTTGTGTTCTGTACAAGTGACATCTATTACACGTCTGTCCGTCCTAGGAAGAAGGATCCTTCCTCTGTGGCTCTTCCTGAGGTTTCTTATTTTCCCTGTTTAGGGTTTTTTAAGTTTTTCCTCACCCAGTTTGAGGGTCTAAGGGCAGATGGTGTCACATCTCTACAGTTTGTCAAAGCCCAGTGACTTGTGTAAATTGTGATTTTGGGCTATACAAATAAAATTTGATTTGCTTTGATTTGATAAAACTGAAAAAAATTAAGATGGTTGTTTACTACATAAGAACCTTGGTACTAAGACTGTGTAAAAATTATGGCTGGATTTCATCTAAACGGTCTTCGGTCTATTGTTTTCTCCATTGTTCCATTTGTAATAAAATGTTATGTGTTTATTCAATAAACTCTACCTTCAATGAAAAATTTTCTCAATCTTTCTTAATGTTTAATAAATTCAGTAAATCATTGTAAAAGTTTCATTCTCTGTCACCAAAAAGTGGGTGGACCAGACAACTATGCCATCATCTGTAGATCTGTTTGCTCTGTAGGTAAACTGATGAGGTTTGAAGGATGGTGGGAGGCTGGCTTTAATATGTTCTGTTATGAGTCTTTCAAAACACTTCATGACCACAGATGTTAGCACTATGGGTCTGTTGTCATTAAGGCTACTGACAGATGGCTTTTTGGGGACAGGGATTATGGTAGCTGACTTAAGGCAAAATGGAATGATAGTAGATAGATGGATAGATTTACTCCATCAGGTGCTGCAGCCTTCCTAGGACTCATTGTGTTCAGCACCTGCTTCACTTGATGTTGTTGAAGAGTGAGTGGCGAGATTGAACTGTTGGACAGTAAGGGACATGTGACTGTGTGGGGAATCTCAGCCTCAAAATAGGCAAAGAAATAGTTCAGAAATAGTTTAGCTGATGCAGTATGCCATCCAATAAGGGAATCATGGAAAACTAACAAGGATCTCCAAATGTAATCAAATATTTGGACGGAAACTTTGAGCACATACTTATTTTTTTTCCATTTGAAGGAAGCACATAACATCTTTGATCCAATAAGTACAAAATGGAGGAGCAGGGTTGCCTCAGTTTGAAGAGGATCAAATATCTTGCGAAGAGTGTAGTGAAAGCTATGAATTTGTGGGCTTTATTGCGGAGTTGTGTATCAAATGAAGGACTGAACCCCATTGTTTGTTCATCAGAACTGTAGCCAGATCAGAGTCCCAGGCAACTTTTAAGTACTCAGTGGGACATGGGCTACTGTTAATTATGAGTACATAAATCTGGAATATTAATCCTTTGATTTCAGATCAAGACGATACTTTCGATGTCCTGTACTTGTGCAGCAACAAGAGTAATTAAAAAAAGTAAGAGTAAGACAGTGTCTTACTCAAGGACATTACAACATGTCAACTGCAGAGTCTGGGATCTAACCAGGGACCCTTCAATCACGTGACCACCGGTCTAACAAGTAAATCACAGCCGCCTGAAGAATATGATGCAATTTAGATTAATTAGATTATAGTTTAATGCTTTTTATATGAAGCTCCTGATCTTGAAAATTCTTAGGCAAGTCATAAGCTTGGGATTACTGGGGAAAAGATGCAGATGTATCTCCTAAATATAAATTATGAATTTAATATTCCCCCTGAAATGAGACAGAAAATAGAGGCTCCTTGCAACTCAAAATTTCTCTTAAACTGAGCCTAAAATATTATTGAGTGGTTAACTATGATATATGAACTCAAATTATTTCTAAGCGGGGGTAAGGTTGCACGAATCAATGAGCCCAGGTTATTGCACAATGCCAATCCATTTGTACCCAGTCTGCCTTTTCAGTAACTGGTTTGTCTTCAAACCAAAAGTTTAACTTCTGAATGTTGCACACCCAATATTGAAAGTAAAAGAGGTAAAGCCAGACCTACTGACAATTTTGAGCTTTGTAATGGCTTTGCTAATCTGCCTAGATTTGTTCCTCCAAATGATAGGCATAATAGATCTATCAAGTGCTTTAAAAAAGGACTTTTTGATTAGGATGGGGGTGTTTTGACCGGCAATACAATCATCTTAATCAAAGTAACATGCCCCACTAGATAAATAGTAGGGAAGCCTAACTCTTCCTTCCCTCTTAACATACATTAAGCAGAGCCATTTTTGGTGAAAACCTTTGAAAAGGAGCGGGTTATTTCAATCCCTAGATATTTAAAACCATCATGGGCCCTTTAAAAGGGAAGAAGTTAGAGGGAAGTGCAATTGCATCAGAGTTCATAGGAAAACGCTCACCCTTTTTGCAAATTTAGCATGTAATGTGAGATTTTCCAAAATTGATTTAAAATTTTCAAGAATACAGGGAGTGACAGGGTTGAATTGGAGACATATAGAAGCAAATAATCTGCATAAAGAGAAACCTTGCTCACTCCGAAGTATGCCTTTGAAGTCATTGCAAAAGTCGTGGCACTGCCACCAGGGGTTCAATGGCATGGGCAAACAGGAGTGGGTAAAGTGGGTAAGTCTGTCTTGGGGAATATAGTCAGATCGAGTATTGTTAGAGATAACAACCGCAACAAGGAAAGAATAAAGCAACTTGATCCACAGAATAAAGTCATCTTTAAAGCTGAATATTTGGAGGGTGCAATATAAGTATTTCCAATCAACCCGGCTGAAGGCCTTCTCTGCATCAAATGATATATAACTTCTGGGCACTTCAACCAGGCCGAGTTCACATTGAATAATTTCCTTAGATTTGAGTAACAGTGGCCGTCATGTATAAAGCTTATTTGATCATGCCAGATTATGTTTGGGATAACACTGGCGTTTGGCTAGAATCTTTGATAAAACTTTGAAATCTACATTTAATAGAGAAACAGAGCACTATGACATACTAATCTTTCTTTACCAGCAGAGATATAGTAGCCTGTCTCGAAGTCATAGGAAGAATGTCTGAAAAAAAGTTTCTCTTTAAACATTAATTGAGAGATTGTTGCCAATTAGAGAGAAAACATTTTATAAAATTTGGTTGGACCAGGTCTGGACCAGGTGAATTTTTATAATTGCATAGATTTAATTGTAGCAACAATTTCATATCAGCACTCAAGTGGGAGTTTTACTCTTCCAAGACAGTGGGGAAGTTTGAATCTTGTAGCTCACCACTACATTCCAAAGTGTAAACATCAGAGCAGAACCGGAAGAATGTCCCGTTTATGTCATCATTGTCTGTCAGTATTTCTCCTGAATGTGACTGAATCTTTGTGACTGAATGAGAGGCAGCGGTCCGATTTGCCTGCAAAGACAGTAGTTTACTTCCCTTGTCTCCAAACATATAGACATTATGCTTAGATTTCAAAATAATGCATGTTGCTTCATCAGTGGATAAAAGGTTGAATTCACTTTGTAATCTCAATTGCTCTTTGTAAAGGTCTGGGCTTGGAGACAGCACATATTTCAAGTCAATGTCAAGGATTTGTTGAGAAATATCAAATAATCTTGAGCTTTTATCTCTTTTAATTACTAAGAAGTAAGCTACTATTTGTCCTCTGAGATATGCTTACAATCTCCTATAACGTAGCATATGAAATCTCAGGACAAGTGTTTATCTCTATAAAATTTGTATTTGGACTTAAAAAAAAAAACTCTTGCAATTTATCTCGGAGTGTTTTAGTAGGAAACAACTGGACTTCTTATCTTGTTTGAAGACGTTTCGCCTCTCATCCGAAAGGCTTCTTCAGTTCTGAGGTTCAGTGTGGGAAACCCAGGTATTTAACCCTGAGTGGGCAGAGACAATCACCAATCACCAACAACAAAGATGTGTTTTGAAACCAACAGCCTCCTTTGTTGGTGAGACAATCACCAACAAAGAGGACGTGTTATGAGACTAACAGCCTCTTTGTTGGTGAGACAATCACCAACAAGGAGGACGTGTTTAGAAAACAACAGCCTCGTCTGCGGTCGTCTGGCTAGGCATCGTGTGAGTCGTTAAGGTCACAAGAGCCCGGGTGTGAATCACTTGAGCGTGTTTGCCCCTCACCCTTGGTTCCGTGTGACACCTTGGGTTCACATGGCCCCAGGTGTGTGTGGGGGTTAAACCGCCTGGGGAGGGCTCCCAAGACAGCATTGTAGGTAGCAGACAAATGGTGTCTTAGTCCACCACCCCTGTTAAGAGAGGGTTTCTCCAAGTGGACAAAGATGGCCTCTTTTACTCCTCTTTCAAACCATCTGTCCTCTCTGTCCAGAACGTGGACATTGGAGTCCTCAAAGGAGTGACCTGTCTCCTTAAGATGCAGATGTACAGCTGAGTCCTGTCCCGATGAGGTGGCTCTCCTGTGTTGTGCCATGCGTCTGTGGAGGGGCTGTTTGGTTTCACCTATATAAAGGTCAGAGCACTCCTCTGTGCATTGAACGGCATACACAACATTGCTGAGCTTATGCCTGGGTGTTTTATCCTTGGGGTGGACCAGTCGCTGTCTTAAGGTCTGGCCCGGTTTGAAATTGACTGGAATTTTGTGTTTTTGGAAGATTCTTCTGAATTTTTCTGAGAGACCTGCCACATATGGGATAACTACGTTCTTCCGTTTTTCCCTTTCTGCCTCAGGTGGTTCTTTGTGGCGCCTTTTGGACGATTTGACAAAGGTCCACTTAGGGTAGCCGCATGTCTGGAGCGCTGTCTTGATGTGTTTCAATTCCTTTTGTTTTCCCTCTGTGCTGGAGGGAACCTTCTGGGCCCGGTCATGCAGTGTCCGGATTACCCCCAGTTTGTGCTCCAGTGGGTGGTGGGAGTCAAATAAGAGGTACTGGTCTGTGTGTGTGGGCTTCCTGTAGACCTCGATGCTGAGGTTACCATCTTTATCAAGAGACACCGCACAATCCAGGAAGGGCAAAATGTTATCTCTCGTATCCTCCCTGGTGAACTTGATGTTCTTGTCCACCGCATTTATGTGTCGCGTGAAAGCCTCCAATTCTTGGGTTTTGATTTTGACCCATGTGTCATCCACATATCTGAACCAGTGGCTGGGAGCTGTTCCTGTGAAGGAGTTCAGGGCCCTCTCCTCCACCTCCTCCATGTAGAGGTTCGCCACGATAGGAGACACTGGAGAACCCATGGCACAGCCGTGTTTCTGTCTGTAAAAAACTTCATCGTATTTGAAGTATGTCGTGGAAAGGCAAAGGTGCAGAAGGTTGCAAATTTGGTCAGGGTTGAGGTTAGTTCTGGTATCTAGGGAGCTGTCTTGTTGTAGGCGTTTCCTAACTGTCTCTACTGCCTCACTGGTCGGTATGCAAGTGAAAAGAGAAGTGACATCGAAGGAGACCATGGTTTCATCCGGTGGTAGAGTAAGGTTCTGTATCTTCTTCGTGAAATCTATGGAGTTTTGGATGTGGCGTGGTGTGTTCCCCACCAAAGTGGACAAGATGCCAGAGAGGTGTTTGGCGATGTTGTAGGTCACCGAATTGATGCTGCTGACGATGGGTCTGAGTGGTGCTCCTTCCTTGTGGATCTTGGGGAGACCATAGATGCATGGAATGGCCTCTCCAGGGTACAGACGGTAATAGGTAGGGCGGTCAATGATGTGGTCTTTTTCCAGTTTCTGTAGGTGTTCTATCACCTTCTTCTTGTAGCTGCTGGTGGGGTCCCTTTTTAAGATCTCATAAGTTTCATGGTCACTGAGCAGTGAGGTTATCTTTGTGTGGTAATCTGATGTGTTTAGGATGACAGTGCATCTCCCTTTGTCGGCTGGAAGGATGGTGATGCTTGGATCCTTGCCCAGTGTGGAAATCGCCCTCCTTTCTTCAATGGTGATATTAGAGGGAGGTATTTTTGCACTGGCGAGGGTGGCCGACACTTTAAGTCGGATCTGTTCAGCTTCAGAGGAGTTCAGCTTGTTGTTCTTAATTGCTGACTCTGTAGCTGTGATGAGATCCACTATAGGTAGTTGTCGTGGAGAGATTGCGAAATTCAGGCCTTTTGCCAGCACATCTCTTTCCGGTTTCGTGAGGAACCTGTGAGATAGGTTCTTCACCCATTTGTCCTGGACGTCTGCTGATGCGCCTTCATTGTGTTTGGCTCCTAGGTGTGTTGGTCTGGTCTCTGTTCTGTAGGCTTTGTTCAGCAAAGATTGGAATTTGTGAGTCTGCCGTTTCTTGCTTGTGTTGTGTTGGGCTAGTTGAGCCTGGGTGACGAAATTGGATACTTCTTCAAAGATGAACGAGGGGAAAAGAGTTGCAAGTTTCTCTTCAGTTTGGTGGATTTGGACCTTCAGGGCATCGATGGTGAAGTGGACTTGTCGTATCCTTTCATTCAGAAGTTGGGTTTGTGCTTTCGACAAAATTTGTCCGGCTCTGTGTCCTTTGACCGCGGATCCCAGGCGCAAACTCCTCGGAATCAGTCTGGACTGTCTGCATCTCAGGTTAAAGCGGAGGTGGTTTCTGTAGTCAGGCTGTTGTTTTCTAAACACGTCCTCCTTGTTGGTGATTGTCTCACCAACAAAGAGGCTGTTAGTCTCATAACACGTCCTCTTTGTTGGTGATTGTCTCACCAACAAAGGAGGCTGTTGGTTTCAAAACACATCTTTGTTGTTGGTGATTGGTGATTGTCTCTACCCACTCAGGGTTAAATACCTGGGTTTCCCACACTGAACCTCAGAACTGAAGAAGCCTTTCGGATGAGAGGCGAAACGTCTTCAAACAAGATAAGAAGTCCAGTTGTTTCCTACTAAAACACTCCGAGATCAAGATGACCTGGATGACTGAGAACCTTCACGGACATCTTGCAATTTATTGTCTGGTGAAAGGAGGGTGTTAAGTCTCCAAGCTCTGTTTGGAAGGGATTGGTTTGGAAGGTCTGAATTAAATATAAAAGTCCTGTAGTCAGGTATAAAAATGATATTATAAGGGACGTAACCTTCTATTGTCAAGTAAGAAATATTCTATGTGGGTATGCGGTGATGTACGTTAGAGAAAAAAGAATAGGCTCTGGTGAGGGAAATGCAAACATGTGACAGACCACAGACACTCTGACGAGTAGTTGAAAATCTATCCAAGGTAACATCAGACAGAAGATTAAAGCCAACTCCTAACAACAGATATCAACTATCCAGATTAGGAATGTGTCATTTCCAAGACAACTGTGCCTGCCAGAGTAAGCACTGAAGCAGAACAGAGACAAGCAACTTCAAAAGATCACCCCTGCATAATCCGAGGACATAAACCATAGACAGCAAGAGAGGCCCCAACGGTACTGAGAGTGTTTGCTTTTCTTACAGTTGTGGTACAGTTTCTTTCTTACTATGTGGTTGTAGCAGGTCCAACTTTATAATACAACTAGATCAGCTCTTGGTCAGACTAATGTACTTTCTAATACCAGCTTAGTACACTCACATCAGAGAAGCTAATTGGTCTGCAATTTGGATTGCTCCCTGATCCAATGAATGAGCCAGCACTCTTGAATCTTCAATTCCCGACTACTAAACTAGGTGCCACCCTCTCTCTCAAGGATGTCCACATAACAACTTACGCCACTAACATTCCTGTTCTGACTAACTCCAAATAACAGAGGCCCTGTTTATTTGATATACAGGATATAGGTTTTGTCATTGTTTCGTCTGTATTTGTGATTATTCTGTTTTCTTAGCCAAATTAGGTAGATGTCTGTGAAATCCTGAGGACAAAGGGGTGACGTTTGGCCCCACAACTGAGTGATCCTCCCAACCCCAAACTTTCACCCCTTGGTGCCAGATACTTCATTGATGGAACCAGGATTCAACAAGCTTAAATTTAGCCTGCAACAGCAGCAACCAGGTCTGCAGGCTAAACAGAGGCAGTTACTGGAGAGTTCAGCAAAACTGCTAACTGCAAGGAGTGACTGGTTTCCTCCAGCACCAGGACTGAACAGCAAAGAAAGCATTCTCCATGAAAATTCCTCGCAAGAGCCTCAACTTGGACTCAAACAAGTTATCACTTCACCAGGACAACATCCTGGGCACATCAACTCAGCAAAGCACAGTACAGCACAGCACAACTAAGCGAAAGACTTGCTTGCTTTGACGCCAATGACCTTGTTTATTGATTCCCATCCCATTGCGAAGCATATTGTTGTGACTGTATCAGGTTAATATAGGGTTAGCATTTAGCATCAAATGGACACCAGGCCTCGCATGCAACCAACCACTTTTTATTAACTTGACAGGCTCACACAGAAACATGCTAATATTACAATTACAAACAGATTACAATGGCTTCTGGACCAATAGACTACACCTGCTTCTGGATCACTAGACTTCACATATCCTTGGATTTATAGATTCCACATACTGTTGGACTCAGTGACTAAATCAGCAACACTCAGGTCTTGATACATGGATTATAATGACTCCTGGACCAACAGACTACACCTGCATCTGGATCACTAGACTTCCCATACATCTGGATTTATAGATTCCACAGACTCTGGGACTCATGGATGTTTTATACATTCTAGGTAAACTGTTATTATCATGTTGTGTTCTGTACAAGTGACATCTATTGCACATCTGCCCACCCTAGGAAGAAAGATCCCTCCTCTGTGGTTTTTCCTAAGGTTTCTTATTTTCCCTGTTTAGGGTTTTTTTTTTTTTTTAAAGTTTTTCCTCACCCGGTTTGAAGGTCTAAGGGCAGAGGGTGTCACATCTGTACAGTTTGTCAAAGCCCAGTGAGATAATGTGTAAATTGTGATATTGGGCTGTACAAATAAAATTTGATTTGATTTAATAAGTCACTGGTCTGAACCTTCACCAAAGACACATGGTCTGACTTTCCCAAGGCAGCCATTTCGTCTTTGTTCACCTCTTCACAACCTCAATTCTGAACACACACCCACACATACTTGCATATACTTTTAAATATTTTAGTTACACAGTGCATTTTTACTTACTTGTGTTAAATTAACACTTTTGAATGAACATGGTGTGTTTTAATGTTGTACAAGACTGAATGCGGCCTACCTCTACACTGCCAAGAACTCCAAATTTATGAGACTGATTTCTTCGATTGACTATCTTACCATTGTTACTATAGATCTTACTATTGTAATAATCATTAGTTATGATGATTATTGATCAATTTTGGGAGCCAAATTTAAGCACTTATTTGTCGCCTTGTCTCGTTAACATAAATGCTGGTCTGTGTGAGCAGCCACTCTCTCAACATACCTGAGCCCCAACACTATTAAACATATAGGAAACAAAACAATGAGAACCATCTCATAATAAGTATCAATGTCAAGACGACTTTTCTGTGTTTCTGTAAAATTTAAAGATTTGGTATCATAATAATTCAAGAGTTAGCTCCGGAAGTAAAATTCACAATCAAATGTTATTAAGACAAAAGATGAGCTTATAATTATTCTGTTGACTTTTAAACAAAACATTTAGACAATGAGAACCTTGTTGTGATTAGCGATGTGGACCCAAACACAGATACAGACCAATGTGGAGATGAATGAAGCAGGTTTTATTGCTAGGAAGGTGGGGAATGGAGGGGGATGACGCGGGGATGAAGCAGGCCGAGACAGAGGACTGGAGGACTGAGATGAGTGAGGGAGAAGGGCGAGGGCAGGCAAGAGGAAGCAGGTGGTAGTGGGTTGGAGAGCTGGCAAACAGGCAGGCAAGCGAGTAGTGGTCCAGGAGTACACTGAAGTGGACTGAACGATCTGGCGATGAGTAGGTGAAGAACCGGGGTAGATATACTGCAGGCTGATGAATTGATGAGAGGCAGGTGAACAGACTGGGAGAGGTGATGAGCTGATTGCAGAGAGGAGTGTAGAGCTGGGAGCCAGGAGAGCCACGCCTAGGCCAACACACACACCCACACAAACAAAACAAACACAGAGAGAGACAGACGAGGGAGCACGGGAAACACAGGGAAGGGGAAAACACAGGGAAACACTAAGGAACTGTCCGGTATCATAACAGGACCAAAGGAGGTGGGCGCTCCAGGAAGATGGATTCTGAGCAGCGACACAGCGGAGCGCTGCCTCCAGGTCCTGATTAGCCTGCTCCGCCTGTCCATTGGTCTGAGGATGGTAACCAGAGGTTAAACTCACAGAGGCTCCAAGGGCCCGACAGAAAGCTTTCCAGACTTGCGAGATGAATTGGGGACCCCTGTCCAAGACAATGTCCAAAGGGATGCCATGGAGACGGAACACGTGGTGTACTAGAAGGTCCGCCGTCTCCAATGCTGTGGGGAGTTTCGGAGGAGCCACGAAATGCACAGCCTTAGAAAATCTATCAACGATGGTGAGTATAACTGAATTACCTTGGGAGGGTGGCAGCCCGGTAACACAGGAGGAGGGTAGGATGGTGTCAGGATTTGGTAGGGGCCTCATCGGGGACGTATTGTTGTGAAAGGGCATCTGGTTTAATGTTTCTGGAACCTGGGCGGTAGGTGAGGGTGAGGTTGAACAGTGCCCTATGGGCTTGACGGGAGTTTAGGTGCTTGGCAGCTAGAATGTAGGAAGACAGGAGGACTGGCAGAATGAGCTCCAACTTACAACCTTGCCGGTAGACCAGTCAATGTGGGCATTGTGTGTCTTTAGCCAAGGCTGGCCAAGAACCATGTGGGCCTGGGAGGAAGGGATGACATGAAACTGGATTGTTTCATGATGATTACCAGAAAGGATAAGGTGCAGAGGTTTGATGCAGTGGGTGATGCGAGCGAAGAATTTCCCATCCACTGCGTTAACATCTAGGGGGGTGGAAAGTGGTTCCATAGCAATATCAGCCTGAAAAACAAGATTTGAGTCCAGGAAGTTCTCATCAGCTCCAGAGTCCACCAAAGCCAGCAGTGGAAGAGGTTGGTGAGAAGCCTTAGCCTAGCGTCCAATTGTAAGGGGTCCAGGGATACAAAGGAAGGGTAGATTGAATCACCAGAACCCCGGCTGTTACTGGTGAGTCTCCTCTTTTGGCCGGAGAGTGCATGAAGCCAGGAAGTGACCAGCTCAGCCACAGAAAATACAGACTCCAGCATTAATCCTCCGAAGACATTCTGCCAGAGACAGGCGGGCCCGACCTAGCTGCATCGGTTCCTCCTCCGGGGAGTGTGGAGCTGGAGGGCTAGGCGCGCCACGGGAAGGCAGCCAAGGACCGGGGACTTGCTCTCACAAGAGGTGACGGGGCTGGGCGGGAACAGGAGGATGGAGGACGGCTGGCTCGCTCCCTACGGCGCTCACGCAGCCGATTATCTAGCTTAATGGCCAGAGAGATTAATCATTCTAAGCTAGTAGACTCATCCCTAGCCGCTAGATCGTCTCTAACTGGTTCACTGAGCCCGCTTAAGAAAACCCCCTGAAGTGCCTCATCATTCCACCCAGACTCTGCCAGACGTCCTGAACTTGACTGAAAACTCAACTACACTGTGGGAGCCCTGACGAAGGGTCAACAGACGCTTACTGGCATCTCTACCCTTGACCGGATGATCAAACACCTCCTTCATTTTCAGCAACGAAGTTATTATAAGAATAAGTAATGGATGGTGAGCTATCCCAAACTGCAGCTCCCCAAGCTTTAGCCCTCCCCATAAGAAATCCTATGACATAAGCTACTTTGGACTTATCTGTGGAGTATGTCCGAGGCTGCTGCTCGAACACGAGGGAGCACTGGAGCAAAAAGGACCTGCAGTCCCCAGATCTCCATCGTAGCGCTCCGGCGGAGGAACATGAGGCTCTCTTGGCAAGTAAGCATGCTCCCCCGAAGCTGGAGTAGGAGCTGGAGGTCTAGAGGCAGAAGGGGAATGGTGGGTGGAGACAGGGTTGAGCTGACTCTCGATCTGAGACACAGTGGCTGTGAGGCCCCTTAATGTCTCCACGACCTCCCTGAGAACTTGGTCATGGTGACCCACGAGGGTCACTTGGGTGGCAAGAGCCTGACGAAGGTTATCTGAGGACAGGCAGAGATTGCCCAAGTCTGCTGGGTCCATGTTGGCAGGATCGCTCTGTTGTGATTAGCGATGGGGACCCAAACATAGACACAAATCAACGTGGAGATGAATAAAGCAGGTTTTATTGCTAGGAAAGTGGGGAATGGAGGTGGATGACACGGGGATGAAGCAGGCCAAGACAGAGGACTGGAGGGCCGAGATGAGTGAGGGAGAAGGGCGAGGGCTGGCAGGAGGAAGCAGGTTGGAGAGCTGGCAAGCAGGCAGGCAGGCGAGTAGTGGTCCAGGAGTACACTGAAGTGGATTCAATAATCTGGCGATGAGTGGGTAAAGAGCCGGGGTAGATATACTGCAGGCTGATGAATTGATGAGAGGCAGGTGAACAGACTGGGAGAGGTGATGAGCTGATCGCAGACAGGAATACAGAGCCAGGAGCCAAGAGAGCCACGCCCAGGGCAACACACACACCCACACAAACAAAACAAACACAGAGAGAGACAGACAGGGGAGCACTGGAAACACAAGGAAGGGGAAAACACAGGGAAACACTAGGGAACTGTCCGGTACCATAACAAACCCCTTACACAAGTAGCAAAGACAAAGTAGAAAAGCTATATCAGCAGGCTTAGAACCATTATCTCTATCAGTACTATTTAGGCTGGCCCTGATGGAAAAATTCTAACACTGGACAGGTTTTTTCTTAAAAACAAACAAACAAACAAACAAATAAATAAAAAGTTTGCTGAAATTTTAACAAAAGGAGAGGCTGATGCATCTTTTGGAGTACTAATACTGCCTCAGTAGAACAGTCAGGACAGACAGTGTTTTCAAAAATGAGAGTAACAGTTACAGTTACAGTTAGGTCATCAATGAATAAATCTTAACTGAAACCAACACTGTCTAAAAACTTTACCACGCTATAAATTGCTTGTAATGTGTACCAATGTTAAAACTTCTGTTGGACTTTGGTCAAACTTTGTTAGATTTACCAATTAGCTTTTTCAAACAATCAGTTTTATATATATAATATGACAATTTGTAATGTTGATGCCCTTGGAGTGTTTCATTTAAGATGCATTGCTTAGGGGGTCTTATCCTGTAGGTAGGTTGTTCACCAAAAAGTAGCTTCAGTAGGCGTATTGAACTTGTGTCTACTCTATGATCACGTGGAGTTTGGCGGGGAAAAGCAGGCTGTAGTGATAGCCAGCTTTCTTCAATTGGGCCTTAATAGGGGTGAAGTCAGTTCTCTTCCTGGCAACCTCATCACTGTAATCGCCATAAATGTGGATCTCAGAGCCCCAATAAATCAATGGAGGTTTGTCTGGTACCAGCTGCAATAAACGCTGCTTCATCTGTAAGTGGGGAATACAGAATCAGAATCAGTTTTATTGGCTACGTTTATGCATATAAACCAGGAATTTAACCCCGGTTCAACTTCTCTTTCAATGTACAAAATACACAAATTAGAATAAAGTAAAAATAGATAAACTAAAGATAGAAGTCTGCGTTCAGTGCAATGCAGGAGACACAGTGAAATTATAAGGAGCATGTATTTCAAACAGTAGATACAATGAAAAGATGTGAAAATATTCATATGAGGTAGCGAGTTATTGCAAAGAAGTTTTCTTGGTAGGAGGACTGGTAGGAGTTCATAAGAGTGACAGCCTGGGGGAAGAAACTGGGGTGGTATTGGCGTCCACAGTCTTGAGCAGGTTGAGCTCCAGGTGGTTCTGACTATCTCCTGTCTGTATGCAAACTCATCACTGTTTTGAATCAGACTGATGAATGTGGTGTCATCCGCATACTTCAGAAGTTCCACTCAGGGGTCCAATGAGGTTCAGTCATTGGTGGAGAGGGAGAAGAGCAGGGGCGAGAGGAAACATCCCTGAGGGACACCAGTGCTGATGGTCCGGGTGCTGGATGGGATGCTCCCCAGCCTCACCTGCTGCCTCCTGTCAATCAGGAAGCTGATGATCCACTGAAAGGTGGATGTGGGCACTGTGAGCTGGGTGAGCTTCCAGTGGAGGCTTTCAGGGACGATGGTGTTGAACGGCAAGCTGAAGTCTACATCCCTGGGGAGTCAAGGAGATGCAGGATGTAGTGCAGTCTGGTAGGCTAACTGCAGGGGGTTCAGCTGTGATGTCCGTCAGATGGCTCAACACCAGTCTGTGACTGTGACATCTGTACAACAACCTTAATTTATGTACAAGCAGATTCCACCTCCCCTTATTTTCCTAGAGGTCTGTGCTGTGGTTGGTTCTTAAAAACTAGAATCCCGGTAGCCGTAATGCGCTGTCCGGGACGTGTTTACTGAGCCTGGTTTCAGTGAAGCATAGGGCAGCAGATCTGCCAAAGTCCAAGTTTGTTTAATTGAGAAGCAGCAGTTTCTCCATCTTATTTGCCAAGGAGCAGACGTTCACCAGGTAAATATGCAGGAGCAGGGTACGTAATTCCTGTTGCCTCGGTTTGATGAGCGCTTCCTCCCTCGCCAGCAAATCCTATAGAGAGCTGCTGCACCTCCGACCAAAATTTCCTTTCTGGTTCAATGAAAACCAGAGAAAAAGTTCCAGGAGAAGATTGTGAACGTTTATAAGTTCCTCTATTGTGAAAGTGACCAGAGAGGAGCAACAGAAGACTGAACACACAAAAACACGCAAAGTACTGAAGAGCGAAGTTCAGTGGCACCCATCCGCGGCACCATCTTGATCATAGCCAAACAGGATTCCAGGGTAGCTATTCTTCCCTCAAAGTCATTAATTGACATTTCAGTGGCCTGGATTGTATAGTCATGTTCGGCATTGGCTGCATGGTTGGAGGCATGCCCCCAAGAAGAACATGTTGGCTAAGGAGACTGCTGTATCATTACCCTTAGCGAGTTCACCGCTACGTAGCAGCTCAGATGCTATGTCACCATCTTGCCGATCTTCATTGTGGTTCTTGCTTCCCTGTTTGGTTTTTCTCCCTCTGCCCAAGTGTCAGTGGACGAATACTATAACAGATGACAAATAAATGACAATTGGTGACAGAGTTCCACCATTCACCCAGAAGTCCTCCTTAAGTTTAATGGTACAAAGTTAAGAGACATCCACTTTTTTATGTCCTTAGGACATATCTCAATTTTAGCGAACTGATGGGTTTCATCTGGCCTCATAATATTGTTATTGTGTATCATCTGCAAAGCAATTATAATCAATGGAGTGTTTTCTGATAATATTACCAACAGAAAGCATGTATAAAGTGAATAGTGTTGGTCCATGCTCAGAACCATGTGGGAATATGATTTGACTACCATGACTAACTTTTTAATATCTTGCTGATTCATCATTAACATGAACAAATTGCTATCTATCAGAGAAGTAAAATTTAAACCAGCTTAATGCAGATCCTTGAATGCCAATTAGGTGTCCGGCCTCTGTAGTCAGATGTGATGGTCAATAATGTCAAAAGCTTCCCTAAGATCTAATAGGGCAAGTACAGAGATAAGTCCCTCATCTGATAGAGTGAGGAGGTCATTTGTAACTGACCAATGACAATTCTTGCTTTGGTGCACTGACTGGAAATCCTCAAATAAATTATTATCCTGAAGAAATTCACATAACTGGTTAGCTTCTGCTTTCTCTTGAATCTTGGAGAGAAAGATGAAGTTGGATTTTGGTTTATAGTTGGCTGGGACTTCTGGCTTGTCTAGTTCCTCCTTCCTTTTTTTATGTGCAAGTAAGATCAGTCCTTTAACATATAATTTTAACTGGACTCTCCATCTACCCCCTAATTTCTGTCAGCAATATTTCTGTCTGGCGAACAGAAAGACTCAGGACATGGAGAAGAGGGTTTGATCTCAAGGATAATCACATGAAAATACATTTTTTGTGCTTCTAAGAATCCAAATCACCAACTTATCCACTTTATATTTTGTCAAAGAGTCTATTACTTTCTGTTCTAATTGTAGGTAGCTGCAAACATATGATGAGGGCATGTCCCTCTGTTTTTGACTTCTGGAGCAGTCAAATTTTGTCAAAACTAATGGGTAAGACGATAATGAATAATTCACTGTAGCTGCTCCTTGGTAATGACTTACAATTAGGACTTAGCGACCAAAACCTTACACTTAAAAGATGGGTGCTGCCTCACATTCTTAGCACCAGGAATTGGTTGTTGTACTTTCATGACATTTTGCTACTGGAGCTGTGTACTGCCCAAATTAACAAGGCAAATACTTCCACTTTGGAGAGGTGGTCGCAAAGAGCAAAACACATAAAGTCTGAGCTCTTTGAGTCATTAAGAGGGGACCAATATGTCACACTTTAATTGTTTAATTATACTTGAATAGTCCATTGGAGAACCCCGGGGTGGGCTGTCAGGTGGGATGATGTGGGTGGGGGGAATATGGATGTTTGAACAGGGGGAATACTGTTTCAATATTAACCTGTCATTACTGCACGGCCGCAAATAAATTTTGTTCTGAAAAAAGATATCAAGTGTCAGTTTTTTTATATTTTTACAAACATATTGTGAGTTGTTTTTACAAACAACTCAAATGTGTGATGATCTGGCCACTACCAGACACAATGTGGGCTCAAAAGCAGACTCAGACACCAGAGGAAAGTTGAGGTCATTTAATTTTTGCAAAGATTGGTAAATTATTTGACAATCAGAACAGGTATCTAAACGGCAGACAAAGAATTTTGGTCACTAGCAAACTGGGCCATACACGAGCACACTTGGATTTGTGAATTACTATAAGGTATGTGACATATGCATTCTGATTTTAATTTAGAATTATATGTTTGTTTGTTTTTTTTATTGTTGTTGTTGCTGTTTTATTCCCCCCCATTAACCCAAGTGCTGCTGGAGGTCATTCAACAAAGACAATAAACATCACGTGAAGTCACATGATTGTTGCTTTTGTCATTTCAAAAAATCATAAATTACAAGTTAAATAAATGCTAATTGACACACATACAGAAAAAAACAAACAATCTAAAATCAAATCAAATCAAATTTTATTTGTATAGCCCAAAATCGCAATTTACACATTATCTCACTGGGCTTTGACAAAATGTACAGATGTGACACCCACTGCCCTTAGACCCTTGAACCGGGTGAGGAAAAGCTTAAAAAACCCTAAACAGGGAAAATAGGAAACCTCAGGAAGAACCACAGGGGAGGGATCCTTCTTCCTAGGACGGACAGACGTGCAATAGATGTCACTCGTACAGAACGCAACAACATGACAATAACAGTTTACTAAAAATGTTTGAGTTCATATGAGTCTATAAATCCAGATATAGTGTGGGTGTCGTATGTTGGTACAGAAGTCATCGTAAGGCTGGTCCTAGGCTGGTCAATCCAGCCTAGGATCCAAGTCACAGGATCTCCTGTCCTAATTTGAGCTATAGGCATCAGGCAGGACCACAGCAGCAGCTCCCAATGCGACTTAGAAAGACCTGCAGGATGATAAAGCACAAAGACTCTGGGGAAGAAGTAAAGTTAGTGTAAGGATATGGACATTTAGAGGAGCAGAGATGGAGTCAGACTCAGAGGGGGCAGAGAAGCGAGCTCAGTGCATCATGAAGTGTTCCCCCAGCAACCTAAGCCTATAGCAGCATAATTGAGAGCTAGATAGGGCAGCCCTAACTATAAGTTTTATCAAAAAGGAAGGATGGTGCCTGACCATGAATAGCTTTGTAGGTGAGGACAAAGATTTTAAATTCTTTTCTGGATTTAACTGGGAGCCAGTGCAGAGAAGCCAGTACAGGAGAAATATGGACTCTGATATTAGTTCTAATCAGTACATGCAATGCTGCATTCTGGATTAACTAAAGAGTCTTAAAAATCTTATTAGAGCAGCTTGAAAATAAAGAATTACAGTAATCCAGCCTTGAAGTAACTAATGCGTGAAAATGCTTTCTGAAATGTTAAAGATATTTAGTGACATGCACTCAGGAGCAAGCCTCCAATCCATGAGAGTAACCTCTCCTATAGTCACATATATCGATATTTCAATCATACGTTCCTTATCCGGTCCATCAAATCCCTTCTTTCAACAACAAAACAGTGACAGAGTGACAGAGTGTAAACTTTTAAAAAATAGGTAGGTCTGATATTGTTGGTATTAAAAGTATTTTGGACTTGTGCCAAATATGTTGCATTCCATTTCAACTTTTTAAAAACATGTACATTATTTTAATGCAAACATTTTCTTTTCTTGGACTTGCTTTTGTCTTCATTGCTGAATTCACTTTTTCCTCTAAATTTTTTAACAACTCTCTATCGTTGATTATACTGTATATCATATAAAAAACAATATGAAAAGAAGAGGAACATAACTTTAATGAATTTAGATTGAAGGATGAAAAATATGACCATACAATCAATTAAAAGTTTTATTATTAATGATAGCAATTATGACCAAAACTGCAAACCAAGTAATGTCCTCTAAAAACCATGAATTTCATGATAATCCTAATTTATTATTAAACAAACTGAGGTACTTTACTAGCAGGTAAAGAACAGTGTTGACTTTTGGTTCCAGTCATGTGGCTCTAGTATTCTTTGATCAACAGTAAATAATCTCTCTCCTAATTCTTAGTTAATATGTTAACTATTTTAAGTTCACACACTGAATAATCTGTCATTCATGAATGAGTCTGGCTGAAAATAATGACCACTATAACTTATTTTATAATTGTGTGAGATTTATTTAAAATTTCAGTGGATATATCAACATATAATCATAAAAACAAAGATCAAATTAAATAAACAAGGTTGGAGGATGGAGTATTAGTATATCCCAATATAATGTCGGAAAATAATGGATAATAGAAGATTGGAAGAAAAATACGTGAACAGATACATGCATGTATTTGCATTTTTAGACATTGAGATGCAAAAACCATATAAGCAAACCCAATTTCTCACAGCAGCAGCTGTGGGACACCAACCAGAAACAAGCAACTCTTTGAATGAATTGACAAGGTGTTGTTCTTCCCCGCCCCCCTCCCTCTGTCTTCTGTCTTCTGGGAACACTAATAGGCTCCATGCAGAGTAATGTGACCAATTGAATCATCCTCGCCCCAGAGCTGGAAGCTACAGATTGGAGGAGCAAAGCGCTGAGCTCAGTCTAACTCCTATACACTGTGAAAACCTCTCTGAGGTGACACTGTGAGTTTTTGCTTAGGACTCCCCTGGAACTTTACAACCCATCCTCCAAGGAACTTGTAAAAACACTATCCAACATTCTCGGCCCCATTACCCACTTGGCAGACCTCAGACCAACTCTACAGTGACAAAGTAGAGGGCCCTTGTTGAGACACAACTGCAGATCTAGGTGAGTACAAACTCCACCATGTGATGCTGGGCAGAGCTGATTCCAAGAAAATGAGTGATCATCTCTGATCTGATCAGCATGTGTGATCTGTTATGGAGGCTTATTTATTATTCAACTTGGTGAATCACAAAACAGCATTTATCTGGTGACATTAATTATGTGCACTGTATCACTTTATTTATTTATATGAAATGCTTTAAAGAAATAGTTTCCTTTTTTGTTTGTTTTTTAACAGCTAAAACCTTTTCTTACAACCCAGCATGGTAATCTGAGTATGCGCAACCCAGGTCCACATGAGGGCAGCTGGAAAAATTCAAATTCTTTTTTATTTTTATGACTAGAATGATGATACATAGTTTCTTCGTGTTGTGTGATAAAGTGGCATTTGAGAGGGAATGGAAGAAGTGAACTGCTTAAGGCTGAATATTACATAAACATTTCTGAAAGTGGCTGACTAGACTTTGTCTTGTGTAGTCATCTTTAAGTGAAGCCTAAAGTATGTCTAAATAATCCAACAGTCTCAGGGACCTCACACTCAGTGAAGCAGTTACACAAAGTGTTTTTTTTACATCATCATACATCTGAATAACTCATAAGGAGCAAACAACAAAATGCAGCAAACAAACTGCTCCTATATTTGGTCAAGTATCAAAACATGCATAAGAAAGTAAACAGAAACACACATTTACCTTATGTATCCTATGATCAAGACTTATTACTTCAGAGCACAATTCTTAAGAATAACGATTCTATTCTTTGATCGCTGTAATACACTTCTATTTGGATGACATCTCTAACAGTTCATAATGAGTTGAAATACTCACTAAGGAAAGAGAAACAGTCATAATTTCAAAATTGCAAATACTTAGTTTAACTTGTGTCCAAAAACAGGTCTGCTTGTTCTTTTCTCATATTCCATTATTGAATTAGATCTATTTTCAAAGGGATATAATTCGTAAATATGAATATGAATCGTGAATATGCTATATATGCAAAAACACTCTGATCTTAAAAGCCATTATTTAAGTAGTTTAAAGTTGCATTTAATTGAATTAGTAGCACATATTAGTACATATTTTTTCCTCAGTCATTGACTAACCCTATAGTCCTATAGCCCTCATTAACACCAGTTATGCCCCAAATATGTTCATTTGAATTCTATTCAAACCGGTTGTTATTTGAAACATATTAGTAGAAGCTGTTTAATAGTGGGTACAATATTTAGGTACAACTGTTCTGGTTTAATTGTAATTGTCATGGTCAGTTTGGTCAAGCTTGCATACAGTCTGTGTTACACTACAATCACGTGGAGAGTATAAAGCTACATTTTAAACAGTTACTAGAGATGACTTATCAACTTGATTGTCTATTTTAGTTAATTTGGGAAAACATTGAGTGACTTAACTTCCTAGCAATAGTTTTTAAGCACTACATTTATTGTTGTAGCTATTGATTATGTTGATGATTTTTGTTTTTTGAAATCATACTTTTTTTTTTTTTTTTTACTTAGTTGATCTAATCTACAGTCTTCCAAAGTTCGCAATGACATAGTACACATAAGGGTATAGGTGCCCCTACTTAAAACATACAACATTCTCTGTCATTGGTAAAATGAACATTTTCACATAGGATTATTGCAAAGAAAACTTGTGTTCTTGTTTCGTTCAGAATAGCAACTTCCAAAAACTCAAGACAAAAGTGTAACTAATTCTTACGGTAGTGAATGAAAGGGTGAACGTCCTTTTAAAGAGCAGTCAGGGTCAGTAGACTTCAAAGGTGCTGTATAAATGCAAGTATTTTTACTATTTAGCATTTAGCTTATAACAGAGTTATGAAAGGATAAGCCTTCAGAAATGTTCTAACCAGAGGCAGACAAACTGCATAATATATGAAAGGTTAAGGAAATCAAAGCAAATGCAGATGTGTCAAACACTAACATAGAATTCCAAGAATTTGAAAAAGTGTTAACAACATAACCCAGGCAGAACTAGTTAAACAAGTTTAATCCAAAATGTATTCGGCAAATCCATTAATATATAAACATAGAAACAATATTAAAACTTTTAAACATGTACTTTTTTTTACTTTGTGACTAACAGCTAAAAAACTGTTTTTTAATAAAAATGTGCACTTTGTATTTGAACATATTGGACTGCCTTCTTTCATATGGGTAGCATGTTGCTTTCCTCAGTGGTATTTTGATACCATTTTTTTTTTTCAAAATAATTTAATATAATTCTCTAGAATGTGTTTTATCTATTGTCAAACTCACAACACTATGTTTTGGCAAAGGGATTTCTGATACATGGGATAAATTGTCATGCAGAATTGTGTATTGATTCATCCTTTTGATAAATTGCCTTCAAACCTTACGTCTTATATTTTAAGTTCAATTTAGATACAATTTGGCAGCAGGAAATAATTTCTGGTCTGATGAGCTCATACCCTGGTCCAGCCTTCCAAGAAAGCTAAAGATACGCTAGTGAGTTTTGACGACAACATTGTGTACTATTTATATTCAGTAAATATAATCTGACACTATGTTTAACAAAACAGGGGTGGCCGTGACTCAGTGGGTAGAGTGGGTCATCCTCTGAAGGTCTGTAGTTCAAGTCTCCTAGATACTACACTTCCACACATGTTTGAATATGTGTTTAATGGTGATTGTGACAAACATTAAGTGTTTTGTGAAATCAGATAAATTGGAAAGGCACTGAATAAATGCAATTCCTTTTACCACAAAGACTATCTAACTATTCAGCTGTGTCATGTCAAATCAGCATCAAGATGACCAAACAATGGACTTTGTGCTGCTGCCTGAGTTAAATAGTAAGTGCGATATGAGATCAAATGGTTACTTATCACTGTCCTACAAAGTATCAGTAAGTTTAGAGAGACCTATGCTATCCTGCTGTGAGGATAAGGCACTGCAATTCATATTAATATTCATTCATTAATTTTTTAAATCAATTTATTTCCAATGACTGCTCTCTGCAATCAGCATGTGAACATAGAACAGAATAGAACAGTTTAACTAGAACTCCATTGTCCATTATCAGGAATAAAGGATCCCACTGCAGCCAGTCAGAAACAAATTAAGTATTCCCCAAGATGGTGGTATTACTGATAATAATTCAAAAGAATTCATGCCTTCAATTTTTTTTTAGGAAAAAACAAATATTTATTATCTTCTTGTAGAGAGTGAGATGAAAAGAAGATGCTGGTAGGTTTATTTTCGAACATTGGACAGAGCTGAGCCAGGTCTTTATGCTAAGCTATGGTAACCTTCATGAGCTCAGACGGACAGCTCATGGGCATAATTCTAATACTGTCTTGCAAATACAAAGTACAAGAAGTATTGCATAATGTGTCCATTTTATGTACTTACTTTTGTGTTTAGTGTGGTGAGAGACTGATCCAGTGACAACTCTGACAGACTGAGATCCAAAACAATAAATCCTGAGCCTGCACATGGCTCCCATGTGACAACTTTATTATCAGGCTGCTGCATAGAGCTTCAGCCTCAAAGACAATTTCTTACCAAAAATCAGCCAAACACCCACCAAAACTCCACTTATCATCTATTAACTGTTACTTGAAGGACCAATATGTAAAACTTAAAAATATCTATCGGCTAACATGTAATATAATCTTTGTAATTCTGTTAACATTAGTGTGCAATCAACTTAAATCAAAAACTGTAATGTATATGTAATCTTAAACTGAGAAATATATAGTTACATGGGAGTGGGTCCTCCTTCTACAGAGAGAACCATCTTGCACCACAATGTTACTATGGATAGTGGTATTGCAATTAAACCACTGAAGACAACTCATCCCACTAGGTTATAAGTAATAAGGAGTGCAAGTTTTTTGTCAAAAGTTTGCTGGAAGTTTGTCCCAAGTTTAACCTAAGTTACTCTAAATGGAGGATCATACACAGACAGCCACCGTAGTTCTCCTATGTTCTTGGAGAGGGAGAGGGCAACGAGGCAGTGCTTTGACACATATATTTTACTACCTCACCCCTAGATGCTGCTAGTGTTCACACACTGGCCTTTTAATGTTATTGTTCATCATGTTTGGTCAGTATGAGGTTTCACAGAATAAAACAGAATGCCTGATATTCTGTTGTCATAATGCCAGCCTGATTTAGTAACAAACACTGAACTGAAAGTTTTTATAATTAAAAGGCCAATCTACTCAAATTTTCAAGTTTTAAGAAAATTTTAAACTGACTAAAAATTCTTTAGGAAATTCTTTAAATCTACTTTTTGTCTCAGTGGTGTGTGCTTTTTGATGTTATTAAATCTGATTTTAAAATTTAAACGGCACTCCTTTGGACCTCCCTCTGTATTTGTACTTTCTCAAATTTAGATCTCTGCAAATTGATGGCATGTGTAAAATGATGAAAAATGTATATTGTAAGTGGTGAGATGAAATGAGAGAGGAACCATGCAGTGCAGTATGTTTAGAGCTTCCCACAGATGAAAGACACATTCCTACTCTGCATGTTGCGTGTTCCTTAGACAGATTCCCAGCTGGGACCTGCTCTAATCTCCTGGCAACAATATTGACATAGAAATAGAAACTCAGACAAGAACAAAACTCTAGCTGTCTTCCTGTCGGTACTTCACATACATCTGGTGCTCAAGGTTTGTCCACAGAGGACAAAGTGTTTAAATTACATGCCTGGTGAGTCTGTAGATACAGCTTAAGACTGAGGTTTAAAGAAATAGTTAAACATTTTGGGAGATGAGATTACAGTTTTGCTCAGGCCTATATATAAAATAAAAATTAAAAAAAAAAAATATTGAT